>CM053622.1:272098910-272119793 GCA_028646595.1 Phalanger gymnotis | reverse complement strand
TGATAACCTTTCTCATTCATCCAAACTCAGAGAACTAAAGGGAGAAAGGATACTCCTAGGTCCTCACTACCATTTCCAGAATCTATCACCATTGCCCAATGATATTTCCTCTTTCAAGATCTACCTAATCTATACCATCTTCTTCTCAACGTCATCATTGTCATCTATCAACTTTCCAATGGTGTCACAGAGATTAGTACCTGGCTCATAGTCTTTTCCATATTAGTCCCTACCATTTTCCTTGGGGACTTTATTGGCTTCTTTTAGCAATCTATTCCTTAATTCTTCATCCTCCTCAAGTCCAAAGTCATCCTCCTCCACACCACTCTAGCTATATACCAACATGGCCATAACTCATATCAAACCATCTCTGGGAGTTATACCACCCCCAAGATCTAAGACTTTAAAATTACACATTTTTGGCATACCAACTTCCCTCTTGGCCCTTATAGCATTTAATCTCTTGATCCATTGCTATATTCTAGTTTATCAGCTGCATTCTGTATTCACTGACTTTTATATCCACTCTTGATATTTATAGTTTGTCACTTTAATGCTTCCCTGGCAATTACCCTAGAATCTCTTGCTACCCTAAAACTTTTACTATTTCCACCTTTAAATCCTCATCTCTGGGTAATATCCATCATCTTCATTTGTACTCTAGAGCTAGAGAAAAATTTTAAAAAATCAAATTCATTTCACCAGCTACAAAATCATGGTATATAACCTTATCAGGGCCCTTGATGCTACTCTACAAGCCTATGACTCTATTCATATAAACTCCATTATCTCTTTCCCTAGGACATTTTTTCCCCTAAAATTTCTTATTTCACTTCAGACTAATCACCACCTTCATCTCACAATAATAGATATTTTTGCTTCCTACTTCACTTAGAAAACTGAGGCAGCAGCAGTCTGCTCAGCTGAGACCCCTTGCATAAGAATAAAAAGGTAGTTACACATTCAAAGAACCAGCTGGAGTGACCGGTGAACCCAAAACTGTAGCCCTTGAGAATCAAGTGAATTTTTCCAACATTTGTGTGCATTCTTATCTCTAATAGGTAATTCATTAACATAATATTCAAAGGTTCCCGGAGTCCATTTATAAAGAGTTTAAATTCAAAGGCACTTTGTCATCCTGAGTATAAAACACTATAGGTGACAATGTTGAGAAGCCACTCATGCAGCTGTAATCTTAGCAGAAGTGACCAAATCCTAGGTGGACTTTGCTTGTGATTTTCTAGTTGTCTTGGACAAAGGGAAATCAGACAGTTCAGTTAGTTTTTAAGAAGTTACTACATCTTCTCTGTTCTCGGTTAAGTGTGAACTGTAGTAATAGTAACGATTATTACAGTAATAGTAGCTATATAGCGACTCAAGGTTTACAGAACATTTTATATATGTTATCTCATTTTAGCCTCACAGCAATCCTGTAAAGGTAAATGTTCATATCATACCCACTTTATAGATGAGAAAACGGAGGCTGAGAGTTTAGCAATTTGCCCAGGATCACCCAGTCACTAAATGTCTAATGTCTGATTTTAATTCAAGTCTTTTTGACTCTAGGCTCAGTGTTCTATTCACTGTACCACCCAGCTCACATTTTAATGGGGGAGAAGTCATATAAATAACGAGTTACATATGCTAAATATGCAGAGAAGATGGAAATAATCTGAAAGGGGAAGGCATTGGCACCTGGGGGTGGGACGGAGCTGGGAAAGTCCTCCATATACTTTTTAACATATATTTGAATAGTTGTTTCTATTCAGCTCAATGATCATTGATTGTTACTTTTAAAAGATTGCTTTGCCTCATCATTCCTTAAAATTTGTTTATTGCTCTTTTTTTAAACATTCTAGGAAAATGGGTACAGGCTTATGTTGATACAGATACAAGGATATTTTCTTTTTCCTGTTGTAATAGTACAGAATAGTGTGAACATGCCTGGTCAACTTATATCATTCAGATAGAAGAAGGTTTGTTCTCTTCTTTCTGCCTTCTATCCCCATTGTTATTGACCTCTTTACACTTTCTGAAGGGCTGAATTTGCCTGAAAATTTATACTGTACTGAAAATTGCTATTTTACTTCTTGATGGAAAGTATGAAACTAATAAAGGTTTTGTTTGAGAGGAGATTAAAAATGAACAAGAAATGGATTCTATACTATCCAGGTGATTTGGAACAAGATAGAAACATTCAGTCGTTTTGAACTGTATGGGATCATTTTAACAGCATGTGAGGAAGGCATAATACCAGTGTTTTCTGGCCCCTGCTGCACAGTTCGATTTTATAGATGAGCTGGGTAAAAAGAATATTTCAATCTTCTTTGATTTAGGACTGAATTCAATAGTGGAGTGGGCCACAAATAGCCTCTGGGCCAGCATACATAGCTGTTGTGAAGGCAGGATATCGTTGTAATGGAAGACTGAAATGATTTGCACATCTTCAAGAGCTCTTTATGCTAAAACCAGAGAAGTTTATATATTCTTAACTTGACTTGATGATGATTTCACCCTTAAAAGAAAGAAGAGAAAAAGGGAATTGCCATCTGAAGAACACAATGTATCTGAGTTGGTTCTTTGTCACTGTCACATTATACCTTGTAGAACACTTAACTAGTTTATAAATTACATCTTTCCAATTAGATTGCAAGCTTTTTGAGAGCAGGAACTTATCTTTTTTTTTCTTTATTTTTATCTTTGTATCATGAGTATCATGCCTTAAACATAGTAGGTGTTGAATTAAATTGAACATATAAATCAAATTGGATTGAATTTAAATTATTAATGAAGCAAATATGATCAAAACTCTGGGAAGAAGTAGAAAACAAGGAAATCATTGGTCATTTTTTGAAGTGTACCACAGATTTTAGGAGAATATATTTCAGAGTTCAGGAAAAAGATAGCAAGGCTGTCTCAAGGCTTAAGATTTTAGAGAGTATAGAGATCTTAATGTTAGGCATATTTCTCAAGGCTGTCAAAGACAGAAAGAAAAGTGTTTTGTGTACCAAAATATCCAAAATAGCATTTATTAAGTGCACATCAGGTCCAGACATTATATTAAGGACAAAATTTTTAAAAAAGACAAAGCATGTTCTCTTCTCTGAAAAAGCTCACAACCTAATGAAGGATAAAATTCCAAATAATTATTTAAATACAAGATATGTACAGGGCAAAAGGAAGTGACCTCAGATATAAGGCACTACCAATAGGGGTGGAGAATTTGAAAAGGGGGTTTGAAGTGAAGGGCAGAAAAAATATCACAAAGAAGATAGAAAACCAGGAAACCTGGGAACAAATATGAGAAGGGTATTTCAGGCATGAGAAAAAGTCAGAGAAAAGAAATAGTGGCAGCAAATAGATGATCATGTCTGAGGAACAGTAGTCACTGTATCATGGAATATGTGAGTAGGAGGAAAGGGTAAGATGACCAGAAAGGTAGGAAAAGATCATCCATGCTGTGAAGTCTTTAAAAACAGAGGTTTTTATATTTAATGGTAACAAGGAACCCCTGGAGTTTGTTTAGTATATGTGCCTATGTGTGGGGTAGGTAAAAAGGGAGAGAGGGAGGATATACTATCAGATCTGCTTTTTAGGAACATCACTTTGACAATCAGTTGGACAATGGACTAGACCAGGGAGAGATAAAATAGGGCAGCCAACAAAAGGCTGTAGCAATCCTAAGAGCCTGAAGAACGGTGGCAGTAGTGTCTGAGGAGAGAAGGAAATGATTATCTCTAGGTGGGGTGAGGGGGAGAGAAGAAAAAAATGAAATTTACGTGATAACTTTATTATATATTTGAAAGGAATAACAAGTTGTACATAATAATTTGCAGTTTCATGTGCAATCATCTTTTTTATTATACTGTGTTATGGAAATGTTTGTTTTATTCAATTAATTAAAAATAAAATAAACACAACATAAAAAGAGATATTGTAAAGCTCCAAATGATGACTTGTTAACAGATTACATATATAAGATGAATGCAAGTGAGGACTTGCGGATGATATTAAGGTTGTAAGACTAAGTGACAGGAGAGGCAGCTAGGTGACACAGTGAGTAGAGCACCTAGAGTCAGAGGACTTGAGTTCAAATATGACCTCAGTCACTTGACACACTTAATAGCTGCGTGACCTGGGGCAAATCACTTAACCCCAACTGCTCTGCCTTCCCTCCTCCAAAAAAAAAAAAAAAACCAAGACTGGGTGACAGGAAGGATGGTGCAGTGCCTTGGACAGTAAAAGATCAGTAAAATGGATTGGGGTGGAAACATAAGGAATTTTATTTTGGAAATGTTTCCCCTGAGGAATCTTTGGGATATCTGGTTCCAGGGGTTGAAGTGGCAATTGGAGATTCAAGCCTAGATATTAAGACAGAGGTCAGAGCTGGAGAAATAGATATGAAAATCATTTCCATAGTGATGATAGTTGAATTTACTGGAGCTGATGATATCATTCAAGCAAGAGAGTAGAAAAGGAAAAGAAAACATCCTAACTCTCAGCCTTGTAGGAAACTTCGACAGAGTAAACTGTCAAGGAAAATGAAAAAGGTTCACATGTGGAGGAAGAAAACCAGAAAGAGGCCAGTGAGACAACATGGGGAGCTCAGCATCTAAATAAGGTTTTTAAAAGCTATATGTAGATAGATTGTTTTTTTCTATTTAAGTCATCAGCCCAGTTGAATTAGATTTCATATTATTGAAAAACCTTGTGGCTTTGTAGCAAAACTGCCATTATGGTAATCTTCATTGCTGGGGAACAGCATTTCAACAACCAAATGTTCAAGATTTCACTAAATGCAATAGGATGTAATTTAGACTGGTTTTGTGACTCGAACTCATAGAGGCTGAGGAGGTGCTCTATTATCATTTTCTTATTTGCCTTGTGCATCAATTCCCTGTTAAATACTTTAACGTACAATTACCAGTCTGAAAATTGCAATTCTTTTAAGAAAAAAATCTAAGTAAAATACAAATAGAGGATTTCTGCTCAATCTCCCAGTTACCTATTAACATAATCACTAACAACCTAATAGCAATTATGCTCTTTAGATCTTCTTCTTGTACTCTATCTAGCTAAAAAAGCACCTATACCTTTTTTGTCCTTTGTATTAATTGAAAACTTTCCTACTTCTTTTCTAGATTGGTTTTCTCAATATTAGCTTTACAATACTCAGATTTTGTTAATTTATCATCAATTTCCTGTTGAGAATATCTGTAATCAATATCTTTATTTCCCCTTAATGATATTTTTTCCAATTACATGTAAAGATAGTTTTCAACATTCAATATCTTTGTGCTAAATGGAGTAGAATGGAAGTATATTTCCTTATTAGTTTTTCATCCTCTTGTCATTTTTCACCATTAGTAGATATTTTCAGCTAATATGCCTCTTATTTTAATTGAGGCCATGTATCAGTAAGGCAATAATAACAATGTAGATGATAATTGTCAAAATGCCTATGTAGTTCTGTATCACAAACTATACAAGACTCTCCACATAGAAGGTAGAAGTAAACCATTTATTCAGACACCAGAGAACCATATCCCACAAGTCATTTATCCAACCTATCAGAGCAGTAAAACATTCCATACCCAATATCACAACCTGGAACCTTGCCATCTCAAAACCTCTCCAAACCCCTGCTGGGGTCATCCCAAAAACACACAATACAGCTAAGTCACAGTCTGTTCAGCTCTAGCTATCATGATGGCAGCCATTAGCAGCTATAACTGCTCGCTCTCTCTCTCTCTCTCTCTCTCTCTCTCTCTGCATTCCCTGTGACTTAACTTCCTTTTCCTTTCAGGAAGCTCCTCCCACCACATGTGACTTAGGCTTCCTATGATGTAAGCAGGTCACATGGCCTATTAATGAGTGGGAAAGATATTCAAATCTAAATTGCTATTACAGGCCATTGGACAAGAGCTTCCTCTTCTCCCCTTCTTTTCATCTCAGAATCCCTTTACTTCATTTCTAATTCTTTCCTCTTTTCCTATCTTTACTTTCAATGGAGTGATGATTCTCCTTGCCAAGGCAAAGCTCTCTACATGTGTCCTTGATCCCATCCTTTCACACTTTTTCCAGAACAATGATATTTCAATCATGCTCCATCTCCAATCTTCAACCTCAGCCTTTAAATGGTTCATTCCTCTCCTGGTCTACTTCTATTTCTCTGGAATTTCTCCCCAGACCCAAGCCTCCTTCTCACCCTGGAAATTCTCTCCATCCCTGTCAACTTTTCAGTCTAGAAGATCTCTCCTCCCTGTGGCCCCATTATGTTAACAGCAAGTTCTTTTTTCTTCTTTCCAGAACTTCCATCTTAAGGAAGGACCAAGACTAGCCATATTTCATTCTTCTTTGGGCTTCAATTCTGACATTCTACACTTAGTCACCATTCCTGCATGCATGTATCTTCTTCTGCCTGCTTTTCAGTTTCTTTTCATGTGTTCTATTTCCTTATCAGGCTCCTTAAGGTTGGGGACCATATTTATTTTCATTGCATTTATATCCCTAGCATTTAGAACATTGCCTGGTACCATACTTTGTTGTTGTTGTTGTTCAGTTGTGTCTGACTCTTTGCAATCCCATGGACTATACATTTCATGAAGTTTTCTTGGTAAAAGTTAGTATTTAATGAATGTTTGTTGCTATGTCTCCCCCATTCTTCAAAACAAAATAAAAAAACACCTTTACTAGATCCAACCATTCCCATAAACTATTGCCTTATATTGTTCCCTTCTATCTTAGGAAATTATAAAGTTTCTCTGAAAAAAAATAAAAAAGAAAGGACTCATCATTTTAATACAAGTGTTCCATTGGTGTTGTTGATTGCCAATCATGGAACACTACAATCTCAGATAAATTAAAAATGAATGTTGCAAAAAGGGAAATGAAAAAAAAGAATGGTGAGTGTGAGTTGACTATACTCTATAACAAATAAAGAACTTCAGAGAAGACCCATAATATAGAGGTTATCAGGGCAGTGGATGAGCAAATGATGGAATACCCCAGTGGTAGAAATAAGGGATAATTTGTGGACTGCTTGTGTTTTTCCCAAGTGTCTTGTCCAGATGTCAGACAAAAGTTAGAAAGCCCCCAGAACATTGGATGGACATGGATTAATGTAGCACATAATGAGAGCTGAAAGGGTGTGATAGAAACAGTGTTATAGAGAATGCCTAGCTCTTGACTACTCAAATCCCTTGCAAATCACTAAATGGAAGCACACCTTCATTACACTCGAAGCCATGATGGCTGGATCCACAATAAAATAGAAAGTTATAATTATAATAAATCATGGTAAATGGAAAAATCTATTCTCTGCTGTTTTGAGGGGACATGAGATGTTGTGTATCTAAAAAAAGGAATAAAGGCAAGCCTTCTTTGGGACATTTAAAAGACAATAAATGTAAGAAATTATGTGTATGTTTTCCTAACTTTTAAAGACATGTACATTCTTCAGCACCTGCAGGAGGTTTTGAGCTAACTGGTAACAAAATTAAACAAATACTTAATATTGTACTCTATATACCAAACTGAGAGAGTGGGATCACATTAATTTTTCTATATTCTTATAAAAATTAATGTAAAAAAATCAGTTTTGCATAACAAATGTATCTTGGGCTTCCAAACAAATTGAAAAGATGCTGGGGTTTTTCATAACCAACGAATAAAACACAGTATTTAGCTAAAAGAAATTTCTGACTCTCATAGCTTGCAGCTAATTTTGAGATAGGACACATTTAACACATCACACTATGCTCCTTTTTCATTTTGAAGTCATTTCCACCTCCAAACCAAATGCTTGCTGCATAGAAAAGCCTTCTCTCTTTGTTTAAAAAAAAAGGAAATCTCAAGCATGAATTTAAAATACAAAATTCTAGCTATATGATGAGGTCTGAGGAAGAAACCCTTATTTGCCTAAGTTGTTTTTTTGCCTTTTTTGAGAATTAGGTTCAGACGAGTTTCTATGCCTATAATGTTGATTTTCTTGGAAAAGTTCAAGATAACTTATATTCACTATTATAGAATTTCATTTTAAGAGTTCTCACCAGGAATTCAATCCAAAGTTTCTTACCAGGAAAAAAAACATTTTTTTAAATAGCCACTTTGCATTTAACAATAAATTTAAAATAAATTTAAAATTGTGATATAATTGAGAAGAGTCAGTATTTTTCAAGGGGAAATAGTCTTCAACACCTATTAAACTGTCTATTACATTGTGGGTGATAGGAGATGTAGGTGCCATTATTTCTGCACTCTAATGTTCATCTCTATATTCCTTTATTGCCAAAACTGTCTCAAAGCCAAGTTTCTATAGCTCATAAAGAAGGTGCTGAAAACTCTAATTGAAGAATAGTTAGATTTTCATCAAGTAAGGGAATATGACCTTGTAATGTGTAGATGTCAGGACAGCAGCAAACCAAAATGCTTTATAATTGTATGTCTAACTTTCAAGTTCCAAAATAATTAGGGCTCTCTCATTACTAATCTTGATATGGACAGCAAAGTTAGAGAGAGGAAAACAAAGCGATACAATACATACCAAATAAATTCTATTTGGAGTAGGTTTTTAACAATTCAATTCCATTATTATATTTTTAGCATTTAAAGAATTGTTTCCTAATTCCCATTAATATCTTCATTATCCAGTTTCTATTATGCTCCCATCCCCTTATGCTTTACGCTTCCAAAGTGTTTGAGATGTAAAATATAGAGAAAAGAAAATCAAATGGTGACTTTTTTCCCTCAGTAAAAATATGAAATGAGGCCCTCTGATTAGTGGGGTGTGACACAACAGGTAATGTGAGTCATGAGAAAAAAAAAGTCTATATGGAGATAGTCTATTAATGAAGCATGAAAAGTTTGCCTTGATATAGTGAGGGTTCATTTGAAATTAGAAGGTATAAATTAGTAATGCATAGTCATCACCATTTTTGAACTTCTCTGTCACCATTCAACAGAATAATAAAGAGACTAAAGGTTGGAGCATTTAGGGTTTGTAAAGGCATAAATATCTATAAGATCAGTGAGCAAGGCATCTGAGCCTACAGGATAGTTTATATATTGTGTGTATATATCTAAGTCTATATCTATCTATCTATCTATCTATTATCTATATTATATATATAATCTATATATATAACATATATAGATTATATATTATCTATCGAGACAGAGCAGCGTTTATTAGCTTTGAAGGAGAATAACTTCCATTCATGGGCAAAGCAGCTGTATCTGGTTATTCAGTGCCTGCCCATGTTTTCTCCAAAGCTGTAGTTCCATGGTATATGACAGAATGAAGCAAGGTAAAAGGAGGACAAAGACAAATATTATGCTTTTCTTTGAGAGAATGATTTTCTCGGTATGCTTTCTTAGTTATGTCACATCTCTTTGGAAGTATGTCATTGGCAAAAATCCTAGTACCACATTTATATGTACTGCAAGGAGGTATGACAGGAAAATCTTAGCCCTAGGAGAGAATACATACCAATGAGGAGATAAAAGACTGGTTTTATTCCTTTCCATGTTATACTATCCAGAAGTAGGCTCTAGTCAATAATTGACCCTGATGACCCCCCCCAAAACTAGAGAATAAAGATATGGAAAGGTATGGAATATGTGTCCACATAAATATTAAGCAGAATGAAAAACACTATGATAAATTCACACTATCTGGGTGATTACATATCAATGCAATATTATCTAACTCAGAGTCAGAAAAGAAAAGAAAGAGATGAACATGAATACAGAATTGTTCAGAAAATTACCTATGAATTGTAAAGGGATTTTAAGGCAGAAAGGAATTGATACATTTGCTTTCTTCATTAATACTTCATTTTCCAGATGTCTTTCTTCTATTCTAAATAAATATTCTAATGTCTCCGTGCTTGGGAATTACCGTGGACTTTTTGTTTGTTTGTTTGTTTTTTTATATTTTATATCTCACAGTGTTTGATACTCCTTACTCATGATAAAGATTCCAGTTATTCTAAACCAGGGGTGGGGAACCCATGGACTTGAGGCCTCATGTGACTGTCTAGGTCCTTGGGTGAGGCTTTTTGACTGAGTCCAAGTTTTGTAGAACAAATCCTTTTATTAAGGAGATTTGTTCTATGAAGTTTGAATTCAGTCAAAGGGCCACCTGTGACCTTGAGGCCACAAGTTCCCCAGTCCTGTCTAGACTCTTTCCATTACTTTGGAAGCAAGACTAGGGTAAATTGTTTAGTATCATTTTTATAACATGTTAAAACTTTGTTTATCTTACAGGAATGGAAGTTACAAAGATTAGAAGCATCAAAAGGAGGCTAGACAATAGCTTCAATGTGAAGGGAGGGACCTGCTTACTCAAAGAGGAGAATTTGATCTAGAAGAGATTTCAAAAATTGTGGGTTTATTGATTACATTTGGCAAACACAGATAGCACCTTATCCTCTGCCAAATGCAAAACACATGTTGTTTTCAGATGTTCCATTGATTTGAGAATGGCAACTGCTTCTAAAGCTTCCAAGCAGCATCTCTTGTCATATGCGTTGCCAGGAGTATTAGCATGGGGTCCACTAATGAGAGCAAGAAAAAAGCTGAGATAATAGCCTCAGCATCCACATCAAGGACAAGCACTGATTCTATAATCAGTAGAGTATTTATTTTAAATGCTTTAGTCCATTGACTGAAGTTGTTATTAGAACTTCCAGTGTGGATAAATGATGATAAATAATGATGACCACGTATAAGCTTTGTAAATGAGACTCTTCTGGGTGAGACAGAAAATAGAAATAACTGGAAGGAAATCCTTTTATTTAGATAAAGAAGAGATGCCCTGCCTTTTCCAGCTGCTATCATCATTGCAAGATCCAACAGAGAGTATAATAGAATTGTCGCCACAATTTCATACCTTTTCCCCCCTCTCTCGTTCTAATTAATGTAGGTCTGAGGAATTGGACTTTGCAGACATGACAGAAACTTAGGAATGTAGATACATGTTACCTGCTGCTGCCTTCCTCCTTTTTTTACCTCCATCTAAAATTGTTATTACCCAAACAATGAAGCAAAGGTTCCATTAAACTCTGATTCTTTTTTCCATAATATTTTCTCACACATCCAGAGGCTTTACTTAAGAACCTGACATATTACAAAAGGAAGACATAGAGGAAGAGGCCCAAAGCCTCTTGGAATCAATTTATTTTGCAATTAGTTATGTACAAAAATTTATATTTATGGTTAAACTTATGCCATTGGAAAATTTACTGATCAGATTTATGATGGAAAATCAATAAAACTTGCAAGAAGGAAAATCTTGAGGGTAGAAATGTTTCATTTACTTGTGATCCCATTGCCTAGCATAGCATCTGGCATATAATAAGTAAAAGCTTAATAAGTGCTTATGAATTTATTGAGAAACCCTAGACCCAAGTCACACCTAGGTTTTGTTTAGAGGTTTCTAAATTAACAATTTTACTCTTGGTTGGAAACAGAGTCAAGGATAACAAACCTAAGCCCTCTTGAGTTAGGTCTTCATTATTAATCCTAGATCTATATAAGCCTAGAGTCCTTGAGGAAGCCTGTCACATGGATGGCAGGTGGGTATAACATACTATTTATACCTGTGTGAATTTCAGATCATATATAAATCATTTCTTTTATCCACCCATCCTGCTTTTAGTTGCTATATTTAAACCATACAAAAGTCATGCAGATATCTTCTTATATTCTATTCATTATATAACTCAAACCCTTAGGAGTTTATACTACAAACATCCCTTCAAGGGTGACTGTTGTTGATGACCCTACATTAGTCATCTAACAGTCAGTAAAATTGATTATGCATGTTGGTGATGTTGCTTTGTCACTTGCTCTAGAGAGCAGGAGTTTGTAACCTTTTGATTTTCTTGGCCCATTTGGAAGTGTGGTGAAACCTCTAGCTCTCTTCTCAGAAAAATATTCTTTAATGCATAAAATTCACAAGGAAGTCAAGATGGTGGCATATGCAGCAACTTAGCTGAATTCTCCCAACATTCCCCTCTGAATAACTTTAAAATAATGTTTGCACTTGATTTCTGGAGTGGGAAAGAACAAAACATTAGGGTGAGACATTTTTCCAACCCAAGACAACTTAGGAGGTCAGTAGGAGAGGTCTGTGACACCAGGCTGTCAACCTCAGGGCTTAGCTCAGGCTTCTGCAACATCTATAAGTGGCCTTAGAGGTGGCTGTGACAGCAGGATAGCAGCAGCACCTTCAGGAGTTCTCAAAGTAGAGAAAGAAAGGGGTTCAGACAACTGCTCAGAAAGATGTTACAGGAGACCCTTTGCTGACACTGAATGCAGGACCTTGTTGCATCACCTACTCACAGTTCCAGTTCCAGAGCCAAAACAAACACTACCACTTGTGGCTGTAGGGGAGCAGAAGCCCTGGTTAAGGTTCCAGACACAGAAGAGTGCTCGTGGTCACTTACAAGAGAGCAGGTACCCATGTCTCAGTTCCAAGACAGAAAGGAACTCTAGTGCCTATAGTTAGTATGTAAAGGGTGAATGCATCACCAATAAAGATGAAATTAAAGCAATTATAAGGAACTATTTTGCCCAATCATATGCCAATACATCTGACAATCTCAGTGAAAAGGATCAATATTTACAAAACTATAAATTGCCCAGATACAACACTCATTCCTTTCAAAAATACTGGAAAGCATAGCAATAAATTCAGCTTTCCTTTAAATAAGTAATAGTAAAATCATCAAATCATACATTATTTGTGATGGAGATAAGATAAAAGTCTCCCAATAAGATCAGAGGTGAAGCAAGGTTGCCCATTACCACCACTGTTATTTAATATTGTATTAGAAATGCTCATTATAACAATGAGAGGAGAAAAAGAAATTCAAAGAATTAGAACAATCAATGAGGAAATAAACGTATCACTCTTTGTAGACAATATAATGGTATACTTGGAGAATACTAGAGAATCAACAAAAAACTGCTTGAAATAATTAATAACTTCAGCAAAATGGCAGGATACAAAATAATCCCACATAAATCATTGGAATTTCTATGTATTACCAACAAAGCCTAGCAAGAAGGACAGAAAGAGAAATTCTGTTAAAAGTAACTGTAGACATGATAAAATATTTGGGCATCTACCTGCCAAGACAAACCCAGGAACTATATGAACACAATTACAAAATACTTTTCTCACAAATAAAGACAGACATAAAAAATAGAGAAATAATAATTGCTAATGGGCATAAAAATGGCAATCTACTTAAATTTATTTATTTAGTTACATATAAAAACTAATTACCAAAAACATATAGAGAGCAAAAAATAATAACAACAACAATGAAATGAACCAAAATTAATTTGGAAGAGCAAAAGATCAAGAATATCAAGGGAATCAGTAAAAAAATGTGAAGGAAGTTGGCTTAGATATCCAGATCTCAAATTGTTTTACAAAGCAGTAACCATTAAAACAATATGGTACTGGCTAAGAAATACAGTGGTTGATCAGGGGAATTAGTTAGGTACACAATACACAATAGTAAATGACCATAGGAATCTACCGTTTGATAAATCCAAAAGATCCAAGCTTTTGGGACAAGTATTCAGTATTGAATAAAAATTGCTGGGAAAACTGGAAAACAGTTTGGCAGAAACCAGGTAGACCAACGTCTCACACCACATGCCAAGATAAGGTCAATGGGTGCATAATTTAGACATAAAAGGTAATATCATAACAAAGGAGCATGGAAAATATTAACTGTTAGATCTTTGGCTAAGGGATGAATTTATGACCAGAAATAGAGAAGATCACAGGAAATAAATCAGATAATTTTGACTTTTGTTGTCTTGCTATTGCTTAGTTGTTTCAGTCATGTTCAATTCTTCATGACCACATTTGGGGTTTTCTTGGCAAAGGCACTGGGGTGATTGACATTTGTTCTCCAGCTCATTTCACAGATGGGGAAACTGAAGCACATGGGGTTAAGTGACTTCACCAAGACCATAAAGGTAGAAAGTATCTGAGGCTGCATCTGTTCACAGATCTTCCTGATTCCAGGTGTAGTTCTCTATCTACTGTGCAACCTAGTTGTCCTAATTTTGATTACATAAAATTTAAAAAAAATTACATTAACAAAACAAATGCAGCTAAAATTAGTATTAAAGTAAAAAATGGGGAAAATTTTTAAAGCAAATTTCTCTGACAGATGTATCATTTTCAAATATATAGAAAACTGAGTCAAATTTATAAGAATGAATCATTCCCCAATTGATAATTTTTCAAAGGCTATGAACAGGCAGTCTTCAGAAGAAGAAATCAAAGTTATCTGTAGACTTATAAAAATGCTCTGAATCACCATTGATTAAACAAATGCAAATCAAAATAACTCTGAGGTACCACCTAACATCTATCAGATTGGCTATTATGATGGAAAAGGAAAATGACAAATGTTAGAGGGGATGTGGAAAAGTTGGTATACTAATTGGTGGCGTTGTGATCTGATTCAACGATTCTGGAGTATTTTCAGCTATGTCCACAGGGCTTTGACTGAGCAATACCATAAGTGGTATTGTATCCCAAAGAGACAAATAATAATAATAATAACCCTAGAGAGAATGTCTTCTGAGTCTTTTAACACTTTACGGGTGTGTCAATATAGTGCCATATTCTTGCTAGGTAACTGCTAGGTAACTTCCATTTCTAATCATATGTGTGCTTGATAACATCTTTTATCCCACTGTTGAAATGCAAATACTCATTGGTAGTATGATTCACTCCAATTACAACCATTATTCCATGCTCCTATGTTCATCTGCAGTGTTGACTCTTCTGAAATCAGGACATGCCGTGATATACAACCATATGGCATCCATGAGAGGAAATAGGTATTAAAAGGGCAGATTTGGAGATAAGGAGTTTTGGATGGTTGAAAATGTTATGTAAATTCCTAATTTAATTTTGATATTTTCACAGAAACTGAGTAGAATGAGCTCTCTAATAAAGAAAAGGAATAGAAAGAGGAAAAAAAACACAGTGAAAATACCCTTTGAGAGGAGTACAATAGAATCATGCCCCTAACCAATGTGAAGGTAAACACTGACATGGCATTGTTCTCAGTCTTCCTTTTCTCTCCTTCCCCTTCCCTCTTTATATCTGATATATATACATTAACTACCTCTGGTAACTTATATGAGTACAAACCATGTTAGCAGAAGGAATCTAAAAAGTATTCCAGGAATCGTGAAATATTGGATGTGAAACTGAAGAATTCAGTGCCAAGGTGGTGTTTTTTTACCAATAATTATAAAAGATGGCAAAAGCTTTGGAGGAAAAAGGTAGATTTTGGAAATAAACAGTGGTTAAGAGGATGATGTCTGTGTAACAGCAACCACACTGCCATACCCTGGATGGCTGCTAGTGCAAGTCCTTTTGTCTGCTTTACTAGGAAAGACAGTTGTTTCTGGGATCAACAATCTTCTTTAATATAACAGAAAACAATACAGAAAAGAGAAATAAAGACCAACAGACAGGGCTCTAATGCCTGAATCAAAGCTTTACATTCACCATTGAATTGAGAGAGCCTTTACCTCTTAGGAGTCAGGGAGCTCTGAACATACAGCCACTCATAGTCTTGACCAGGGAATCACAGTATCTTTCTCATAAGCAAGCCCCAAAGCAAAAGCTCACCTCTCAGAATATATACTCTTTCAGCAAATAGGCTCAGGGCCAGAACCCTCTTGACTCGATGCCTAATTAGAAATTAACAAAAGGTGTATAAGCCTTTCTACAAGCAAGCAAGCTTCCCTTAATGGACTATTGATGGGAGGGGAAGATCTTATTCCTCATTAACTTTACGGTCTGAGAACAGGATTTGGATTTCCAGACCCTAGTATAAAAGACAGGAACTAGCTCTAGGACTAAATATACCTAATGAGTCCTAGTAAATAAATCTTTTAGTGGAATATTAGGAATTTATTCAAAAGGTTTTAAACTAAAAGGACATAGGAAGAAAGAAAATGTGCCCCTCCCCTTTAATCTATTAAGATAGATATCATCCATAATAGACATAATGCCAATCAGTCAAATATTTACTCAGTGCCTACACTGTGCCAGAAACTGTGCTAAGTGCTGGGGATACAAAGAAAAGTCAACAAAGCTCTCTGCTCTCAAGGAGCTCACAGTTCAATTGTGGAGACTACTTGCAAATAACTATGTACAAGCAAGATACATACAGGAGAAATTAGACGTACTTAACAGAGAGAAGGCACTAGAATTAAGGGGTGGGGGTGTCAGGAAAGGCTTCCTGTAGAAAGTAGGAATGTAGCTGAGACTTGAAGGAAGCCAGGAAATCCAGGGGAAGGAGATGATGAGGAAGAATATTCCAAGCATGGGGAGAACCAGTGAAAATACTCAGGTGTGAGATGTAGTATCTTATATGAGGAAAAACAAGGAAGTCAATGTCACTGGATTGCAGAATACATAGTGGAAGGGGTGGGGTGTGAGGTATAAGAAGATTCTAGATAGAATAGTACTTAGACATACAAACAGATAAGATCCAAGAAAGGAAGTAGCAAAAAACACCATGACCTCAGACAGCTTTATGCTCTTATCATTCAGTCATGTCCAACTCTTTGTGACCCTCTATGAGGTTTTCTTGGCAAAGATACTGGAGTGATTTACCCTCTCCTTCTCCAGTGGATTAAGGTAAACAGAGGTTAAGTGAGTTGCCCAGGGTCACACAGCTTATAACTTTCTGAAACTGGATTTGAACTCAGGTCTTCCTGATTCTAAGCCCAGTGCTTTATCTACTGCATGACCTAAATATCTTTATACAAATGTATAAAGTACGGGTCAGTAACAAGATGAACTAGAGATCCTATTGCAGGGAAGATAATATGAACTCATAGGTTTCAGCGAGACTTGGGAGACCAGGGCCTCTGTCTGAGCAGCATTATCTTGGTTCCCAGGAAAGCCATAGGTTATGAGGACTAGTAATTTAAGGATCTCAGGACTCAGAGAGGGCTAAACTAGAGGGATGGATGAGGGATACATTGAGTATGCAAAAACAAGGATGGAGATATTAGCAGAAGGATTCTAGAAAGTATTGCTAGGGATTGTGGGTTACTGGGGGCAGCCAGGTAGCACAGTGGATAGAGCGACAGATGGACAGTCAGGAAGATGGATCTTCCTTGGGCAAGTCACTTAACTGCAGGAAGAAATGGTAAACTGGTACAGTATCTTTGCAAATACAAACAGAAATCACAAGCATACATTTTATAAACAGAGCAAATACACATAGAAATCAACAGACAGGCATCTGTCTGACGAGGGAATTACATAGCTATCAGAGAGAGAGGGTTTTCAAAGCCTGGAAGGCTCTTAACAACAGCTACCTAGAGTCTTGTCTGGTCAAATCACAGGACACTCTTCCAGTGAGTGAGAGCCCCAAAACAAAATACCAGCCTCAGATCTTATATACCTTGCTCAGGGCCTTGAGGGCTCAGAACCTCCTTAGCAAAAAAGTGTGGGGCCAGGGGCCTGAAATCTAGTTAGTGAAAGGGTATGGACCTGCCTCTAATCAGGCTTCCCTTTGTTGGTCCCACTTGAGATCCATTGAGGGGGTGGGAAGAGTCTTTAATCCCTGATCTACATCAGAAAAGTGGGGGCCTGCCTCTAATCAGACCTCTCTTTGTTGGCCCCACCTCAGGCCTATTCAATGGGCAGGAAAGATCTTTCACTTACAGACTGGCCTTTCACATGCCCCTGACATAGGACAGTAGAAAAGGATACTTTTCTGTTTTCTTCCCACTTTGACCTGCAGATCTAAAAGTCAATGACCTGCACTTCTCCTCTGAAGTTTGAGCCTCTCTAGATCACTGCTGCTGTCATGTATAGATCTACAAATTGCTGTTGCTCATCCTGAGGATGTGTGGTCTTGAGCTAACATTCAGTCTTCTCTACACCTGCACCTTTTGGTCCAAATGTCCTGCCTCCCATTTCCCCAGCCTCAACTCCCATGATCTCTTATTTAATCTTTCTCAAGGTCTTTCCTTGGACCCTCCTCTCTTTCAAACCTTAGGTCAAACAGTTACTAGTCTAAGTTAACAGCTCTGGAGATGATGCTAAGGAGTTCTGAGAAAAAGTGCAGTGGCCAGGATCTCATACTAAATATTCTCGGTTAACCAGGAAACAATCATCTTCTTTAAGTATGGGCACAATTGCCCATTGGTTAAATTTTTATTTTCTCATTTGGATTTTTTTTGGAGTTTATCTAAAATTAACATTAATTCAATATCCACCCCCCAAAAAATGATTTGCTTATTTTTCTGATTTGGTATTCATTGAGTGACAGGATGGAAAGGGTGAAGAAGAGAAAAAGTGTTTGGAGTATGCCTACTACATGTTAGGCACTGTGCTAAGTGCTTTACAAATATCTCGTTTGATCTTCACAACAACCCTATGAGATAAGTGCTATCATTATCCCCATTTTACAGTTGAGGAAACTGGAGTAAACAGAGGTTAAGTGACTTTCTCATGGTTATTCAGCTAGTAAGTGTCCAAGGTCAGATTCGAACTCAGATTTTATGGACTCCCAGCGCAGACCTCTATCTACTGTACCACCAGCCACCGTACCACCAGACTAGAATCTCTCATACTTCCCTTATGTTAGCGCTCCCTTGACACTCTAACAAGGAACATTATTAGGCTTGCAGAACAGAATCACAGAATCATAAAACAGAATAATAAGACTACCATTCATGAACTGCTTTCTTACCAGAGGATCAGAAATTAAGAACATGAAAAGGCCTTGGAGACTATCCAGTCCAACCCTCTCATCTTACAAATAAAAAGAAAAGCAACAACAACTGAGCTTCAAAGAACTTACATGGCTTACCCAATGTGACAAAAAGCAGCAGAGACAGGACTTGAAATCAGATCCTGAGGTTTTAAGTTCAACAGTCTACCTCCTGTAACATGCTACCTCCTACAGCAAGTACAATTGTCCAAATTATCAGATTTAAGGAATTGACAAGGCAGTGCCATCAGTTATGTCCCTGATGAGCTCTGAGAAGTGTGACTTTTTTTTTAAGTTCAAACATCCATCCAGTAACTTGAGATAATCTTTCCTTTGTAGAGCCTGACTAGTTTATGCTGGTTCTCCTGATAACAAGCAGTCTAGCCACAATGTACCAAAGGGAATTTCATGGAGAGAGTGACTACATAGAAGAGAATAAAGACAATTATCTGTAATCTCCTCAATGTGGTCACTCCCTCCATGAATACAGATATCCCTTCCTGTGTGCCTTTTCACTTTATACCATTCTTATCTATGTCCATCCACAGTCTTCCAAAGGGCATTTTGATTGTGCTGAAGGCCTAGTTCTTTTTAAAATATTGTGGAGACCCAGGTAGCACTCGCCCTGTCCATCAGTCATTACTTGCTCTTGCTCACTACACAGCTCACAGAATCTTCCAGGCACACATGTATTTGAGAATATCTTTTATGCAAACCATCACGTTGTAGCCTGCTTATGACAACCATATGCCTTTACATTAGCCTTTGTGCCACCTAAAAATATGTTCTTCTTAGTTGTAGCTGACTTCACAACTGAGACTTCACAATAACAAATAATGTTACATAATAATCCGAAATTATAAGTACCATGCAGTATGATATAAGGAGCACTAAATTTGTAGTGACAGGGCTTGGGTTCAGATCCTGATTCTGCTCAACTGCTATGAATTTGAGCAAATCACTCTGCTGGGCTTCACTTTTCTCCCCCACTAAATAAAAGTCTAAATGGACTAGATTATCTCTAAGGCTCTAAATACTATAGTAAATATACTATACTAAATGTTATAATCCTATAGAATCTTTTATCCTCGTGAAAATTACAAAAAAAAAGAAAGAAAAGAAAAATCAATAGACAAAAACCAAACCTGTAAAATGTATATGTTTCCTTGCTCACAAATAATGTTTTAACACGGACTGTAACTTGGGTGTTATTTTTTTCCCATTCACTCTGAAGGCACTAACCATCTAAAGGACTACATGTACCAAAAATGAGCAAAAATTAAACACATATAAACACACTGAAGAAACTGGTTCTTTTCAACATAAAAAAAAAACCCCTTCAGATTCTATGAATGGGAAGATTTCATTAAGTTTCTTGAGAAGTGAAGTCTAAATTTGAAAGGCATCATTCGCACCAGAGATGCAATCTCTGTTTCACAGACTGAGTTCAATTTATGGCTAGAAAGGACCTCAAAAGTCAAGGTAGTGTGACCTTCTCATTCCATTTTTAGTTGAAGATGAATAGCTAGAGGAAAAGGAGGAGCAAGGATGAATGTCATTTCATTATGTGGATTATAAGCAAATGCCATCTTCCATCATGGGTTTTTTGAACACATACTAAAAGCATTAAGTATTAAACAGGAATAAATGCCAAAATTTTAATTCCCAAATTATAATTTAAAGAGTTCGGGTGAACTCTTATGGTGCCCAATAAGCAAATATGTGAAGAAATTGAAAAAAAAATCACCTCAGTTTTCCCCTTTCTGTTAAGAAAAGGTGTAGGAACATACTCTCCTAAGTCAAGATTTCTATCTCTCCTTTCTCTTATTCATCTTGTTTGAAAGCAGTTGCATAATATATTGGACTGGAAATAAAGAGACTTGTATTTGTGTCTTACTCTGCCACCTGCCTAGCTTGGTGACCTGAGGCAGATCACCTATTTTTCCCATGGTTCAGTTTTCTCATCTTGAAGATGAAGGGTTTAAAGTAATTACCTCAAAGGTGACTTCTAGTTCCAAAGTTCTATGATTCCATAATTCTATTCCTCCTCCTTCTGCATTTTGCAGCCCTGCCAAACAGTTCTACTCTCTGT
>CM053622.1:272083041-272098410 GCA_028646595.1 Phalanger gymnotis | reverse complement strand
CAGGTTTCACACCTGACAGGGCCCTGGGCCTGGGGCTTAGCACTTAACAGCTGAAAGTACTTCCACTCAAAAGAAACAAAAGCCATGCTAATGAGACAATTTTGCTTAACAACACACAGCCAGCAAGAGCCAACAGCAGGACCCCAGGCATGCCTTCACACAGCCAGGGGAATCGGCAGACACCAGCACAGACCTATGGCTGAGGGCACCCATGATATAGAGCTCTGCCCTAAGGGAAGAGAAGACTTTTAGCAGCCAGACCACCAATCCCCCACACTTCATGCTGTGAGCTTCAGTGTAACCCCAGGGAAAGTCAGAAAGACTTCACTGAGCCTCCATCCTTCGCACACACCAGCCAGCTCCAGTTCAGCACCAGGTGAGCTGTAGCAGTATATAGCTTCTAGCTGACAAAACCAGAGGCCACAGCACACAAAGTCAGTAACCAGGCCCCTAGCTCCCAACACAAGGAGCTTGGGACAGAGACCCCTGGGCCCTAGAAGCAGAGGTCCACTTTAAAAGCCAGGAAAAAGGCAACCACCATGAAGAAGCAAACTAGAAAAGTAAAAAAGACAATTGAATCATGTTATGGGGACAGAGAAGATCAAAATATGAATTCAGAAGAACACAGCAATGACACTATACCCGCATCTGAAATCTCAAAAGGGAATATGATCTTGTCTCAAGCCCAAAAAGCAATTCTGGAAGAGCTCAAGGAGGATTTTAAAAGCCAAATTAGAGAGGTAAAAGAAAAATTAAAGAACCCAACAGGAGAAAATGAATCCTTGAACAGTAAAATTGGCCAAAAGGAAAGAGATGCAGAAGCTATCTGAAGAAAACAATTCGTTAAATATTAGAATTGGGCAAGTAGACACTAATGACATTTATGCTTGGGAGCCCAGAGGTTAAATTCCCATCATCCATAAATGATGAAGTTAGTTGTTCTTGGGGATTTTGTGTCTGTTTGCTATGTCCAGGTATTAGGGATGCCTCTTCAATTCTCATACATACCTGCTCAAGATATAAAACAAAGAGCAAAGAGATACACATCCTCATTTGGATCAAGTTCACACACAATTAGGAAGACAATTAGGAAAACTATTATATGAAGATGGGAGCTAAGTTTAATAAAGAAAAGCAGAGGTACAAGTCGTTACTTTCTGGCTTTGTTTTTTACCTTTTTGCTAGCATCCTCACAGTCTTTGAAACAGGATCTTAGTCACCTAAGGGACCCACTGGGCCATATGGTCCAAACTCCTTCATTTTATCCATATGTGGCAGCTACATGGCCCAGAGGATAGAGTGCCAGGCCTGCAGGCAGGAAAACCTGTCTTCAAATCCAGCCTCAGACATTTATTAGCTGTGTTACACTGGACAAGTCACTTAACCCTGTTTGCCTCAGTTTCCTCATTTGTAAAATGAGCAGGAGAAAGAAATGGCAAACCACTCCAGTATCTTTGCCAAGAAAACCCCAAATGGCATCATGAAGAGTCAGACATGATGAAAAAATACTAAACAAGAAGAATAATAACGTGAGACCCAGAGAGGCTATGTGACACAAAGATTCCAGACATAATTAGTGACAGAAATGGGACCAAGATCTACAAATCTTGAATGAAATTCTATTTACACCACACTAGAGCCGTGGCTTCCTGGGAAAGTTAAGAGTATATGTTGTACAGCAATCAATATGCCACCTATCTGCCTAGTTGGAATCATTCATCTCTGTCTCTGACAAACTTCTGTTTATCTCTTTTTGTGGACTGAGACAAAGTACCACATATAACAAGGCCTGTCATCCCATTCCTCAGGTGTTAAAACTGATCCATTAGGATCAGTATGCATTCAATGGTCATATATACAGGCTGTATGTATTAATTGTATTATATTAATTCTTATTCTTGCTATTATTTAAATTAAGTATAAAGAGAAAAATCCAGCCTTTAAAAATTTGTACCCAGAGTTATCCAAAAACTGCTGGAAGCTGCATAACATACCTTTAATTTGTCCAGGAATTCACATGTGCATATTACCCCTTACACCCTACCATTCATAATAGATACTGACACATTCCTTCAGTTCTCTCCATCTCTGTTTCCTTCCCTATTCTTCCTCCATCAATGTCTCTCTCTCCCTACCTTCCCCTGGCTCTTGTTTAATCTATTTAACTTGGTTGAAGAGATCAGCTCACTTTAACACTAAAGCTTTGGATTTTTCTAAGTACCACACTCCAAAGTGCTTCCCAATATGAATTATTTGTAGATATTTGCCCTAGGTGGCAGAGTGTATGGTATGAATTATTTGTAGATATTTGCCCTAGGTGGCAGAGTGGATGGAATGCTAGGTCTGGAGTCTGGAAGACCTGAGTTCAAATACCTGGACAAGTCACTTTACATCTTTTTGCCTCAACTTCCTCAACTGTAAAATGTGGGCAACTAGGTCGCTCAGTGGATAGAATGTTAGGCCTGGAGTCAGGAAGACACCTTCCTGAGTTCAAATTTGGCTTCAACACTCCCTAGCTGTGTGACTCCAGGCAAGTCACTTAACTCTGTTTGCCTCAGTTTCCTCATCTGTAATATGAATTGGAGAAGGAATGACAAACCACTCTAGTATCTTTGCCATGAAAACCCCAAGTTGGATCACACAGAATAGGACACAATTGAAATAACTGAACAACAACAACAAAATTGGCATAATAATGGCACCCATGTCTCAGGGTTGTTGTGAGGATTAAATAAGATTATATCTGCGCAGTACCTGGCAAATAGTAGTTAATTTAAAAAAAATCTTATTACTTCCATTTAATTTTTTTAATTGATATGATTTTGCTCCACCTCTTCATTTTTGAATTTTTTAAAAAAGTTATGACCCTGGACAAGTTATCCTTATTGTCATATAACAAATCATATCATGCAAACTATTTCTGTTTCTGTCATTATCGATTGACATTTTATGGTAGCATGAAAGGAGCCCTGCATCTGAAATCAGTAGGCCTGAGTTTGAGCTCCATTTTTGTCATTACTGACTATGTGACCTCTGGGCAAGACACTGCATCTTTTTGAGCCCTAGTCTCTTTACCTATAAAATGTGCTCATCTATACATGTACTACTTGCCTCGCAGAGTTATTGCAAGATCAAATAAGGATGTGTGTATAATGCTTTGTCAAGTGCAAAATGCTATAGAAATCTCACCTCTCATTTTTATTTGGACTCTGTATTCAGTTGGTGTGTGAACAAGAACAGAGGGGAAGACAGTGCAATTCACGGAGAAAAGCTTTCTTCTTTCAAAATCTTAACATATAAAGCATCCATTTATTTGCCCTATCGTCTACTCCAGGAATCCCAAAGACTTTGGAACAAAACACATAGAATTCAGTGTATGAGTCAGAGTGATGGGAAGTAGATCTGGAAATGTAGCTGTGTAAGACAGATTGTAGGGGACCTTAAATGCTAGACTGAAGTATTTGCACTGTTTTTCCTAAGGGCAACAGAGAGCCATTGAAGATTGTGGAGCAGTATAGAGGCAGGATTATACATATACCTTAAAGAGACTGTTCTTTCTGTTAAGTGTGGGGCTAGTTAAAGAGAGCTCTGCCACAAAGAGTTCTCACATAGTTCTCTTGTTCTCCCTTCTGACAAGATAAACAAATATACAGCACGAAAGTAAGTTTATAAACATTGGCCCAGAATCCTGAACTGACCCTCCTTTTAGAGATTGGTTACAGGTACCCATAGAGGAGATGAGAGTTTAGTGCCCAAATTTATGGCCAATATTTTTTTCATTCTTGCTAGTCAGATCAATTGACCTTTCCTGATGCATCTCGTATACTTCCTGGCACATAATAGGTACTTAATAAATTTTTGCTGACTGATTACTTAAAAAAACATCTTCCTATTTTATCTTTATCTTATTTTATCTGAACCAAGACTCAGCCATCCCTGCACATGATTTCTGGGCATAATTAATCTATGCATCAACCCTCAACAAAGGATTTCCCATACCTGGTGCATCATGACCTGAGGTATTTAAAGACAAAACAAGGCCTCCTACTTTGAAACCTAGTATCTACACTGCTTTAGGAAAATAGTCATGGGATCTGATGAAGAATGTGTGGTATGGTGGGATGAAAGTAGGGTCCCAAATCAGTCAGTACATAGCTGTTGTTGTAAGCTAGGTAAGGTAAGATTAGGTAAGATCTCTGTGGGTCTTAGTTTAACTATCTGAAACATAAGTGAGTTGGGCTAAGTGATCTTTTAAAGGATACATTTTCATCCACTTCTAAGAATCAGTATGTTATTGAGTGCCCACCCTTGTGCTCTCAGGCAGCTGTATCAGTGAAACTGGCCATTCATTTTGAAATCTTGGGGCTATTCATTTGTGGGCAGCCCTCCCTGTATCAGCAGTGAACATGTTGCCTCAGGTGTTATCAGCTGGCTCCTCAATATGCAATGCAATACATGAATTCCTAACCTACTTTTAATCCATGAATAATTCCCTAGAATCCCAGACCTAAAAACAACTCCAAGGGCTATCTAGTATAATCTGAACAGCTCAGTAAGGTGGCACAGTGCATGTTGTACTAGACTTGGAGTCAGGAGGACCTGGGTTCAAATTTGACCTCAGATACTTACTAATGTTAGACCTGGGTATGCCATTTGGCATCTCTGTACCTACATTTTCTCATCTATAAAATAGAGATATTAATAACAGAACTTACCCCATAGAGTTGTTATGATGATGAAATGACTTAATATATGTAAAATGCTTTGCAAACTTTGAAGCACTCTGCAAAGCTTATATAAGCTAGCAATAGTATAGCACATTATTGCACAGTGTATTGCATGTTATAAAGTATATTATTGTATATCACAATAAGCTATCTATTGATGTAATTATGACTTCTATAACATCCCTAAAAAGTAGCCATCTATCAATTGGCTGGTGGTATTCTCATGATGGGCAGTTCACTGACTTAAAAACAGTTCAACATATTTCTGAATGGTTCTAATTGTTAGGAAGTTTTTCCTCATATTGAGCTAGAATCACTCTCTAATATTTATCTGTTGCTTCTAGTTTTATCTCTGAGGAATGAGCAGGACTGATCTCACACCTCTTTCACAGGACAACCCCTCAAATGCTTGAAGGCAGCAATCATATTGCTTCTAAGTCTACTCTTTTCCAGGTGAAATAGTCTCGGTTTCTCCATTTCTTCCTTGTATAGGCTAATCTCCATCGCTCACTATCCCCGTCCTTCTTCTTTGGACAGGTTCAGGATTGCCAACGTCTTTCCTAAAATATGGTGTTCTAGATGTGGTATGAATACATTTGGTACCGTTCACAGTAAGCCTTTCATCAATGCCCAGTATGCTAGCTAGAGAAGGTTTGATGGAAAGATGATAGAGAGATAGATAGATAGATAGATTCATTCCTTTGAATGATTTGATTTAATTGGTGCAGGGAGCAATAATGGAGGAAATTCCCTTCCTCCCTCTACTAATCCAAACCAACAACTTCTCTGTTTATCTCAGGCATTCAGAGGTTAAGAGATTTGTTCAGGAGGGCAAAGATAGTATATATCCGAGGGGGTATTTGAATACACTAATTTATAAGGCTGACCCTGGCCCTCTCTCCAATATATCACAATGCCTCTGGACAAATAAATAGGTTAATTCATGGGTCCATTCATTGTTCTTCCCTGATGATGATATTATTATCTGTGAGAGGAACTTGCACCTACATGTATACTTCCATTACTGAGGGAACATTGAGTATTTAAAGTCATTAATAGGAATAAAAGAAACGATAAGAATTATATAGCTAGGGATGCTTTGAACGATTCCCTTAGTCAATCTGCCGACTATATAAAAGGCGTGCGCTCAACTGAGGCTTGTGCCTAGTGATCTGACTTGGTCATTCAGACTAGTTCTCATAATTATACTAATAGTCAAATAATAATTGACATTTACATAGTAGTATAATAGTTGTCAAGCCCTTTACATACATGATATCTTTTGATTCTCACAAAGATCCTGTGAGGTGTTTTATCTCAATTTAGTGGTTGAGGAGAGTGAGCCTTAAAAAGGTTAAGTGACTACTTTATGATCATACATTTGGCTCTGAACCAAGATTTTCCTTACTCTAAGTCCAGCACTCTAACCTCTATACCACACTGCTTCTCACAAGTCTCATTTACATTTTTATTTGTGTTATCAATGGTGGTAGAAATGATGATGATGATTAGGATGGTGACAATAACAGCAACAAGATCTCATTTATATAATGTTTTAATTTTTAGTGAAGTGTTTAAAAATGTTAGGGCACTATGGGTTTTCTAATATGAAAGCATTGAAGACCATAAATACCAGGGATCTCTGTACCCACATTACAAATCTATTACTTCCTGTCTGTTCATGTGCCTCGGTATAGCCACAAAATATGGGCATTGAAGTTTGGTTTCCAGGAACTATGTATTGTAACTATGCTTCTCTGAAAATGAAAGATATTGAGTTTAGGTTCCCCCTTTGAGTTTAAGGAGGTAACTGGGGCGTGGGCATCAATTCAGGACTGGTTTAGTTTTCATCTTTGTCTAAGAAGATAGCTCTAAACTTCCTCCATGATTGCTTATTCAACCATATAGCACATTGGAATTAAGTAAGCACCTCCTACTTGAACATATTAGAAAACTTTAATGTTTAATCATAACATTATTTTACTGTCCTTCACATGAGCAGTATTGTTTCTGACAGTGAATAATAATATAAATGGTTGTTTATGATGTTCATACAGGAACGTGAGAAAATGATTCCTGCCTAAAACCGGGAGATCCTAAAAGGGAGACACACATTTTGTTTCTTCAGAGATGTAAATGAGTCTTGTTTGATTCTTTGTAGGCACAGTTGGTGACCTTACTAAAGGGTAAGTAAACTGAGGAGACTTCCTTCTGGTTCTTGTCCAAAAGGCCTGGAGAAGTCCAGGAATACTAGCTCTCAGAATAAAAGAGGAATATATACTATCATTTTCATTCCAAAGTCATAAGAAAGGAGAAAGTAAAGGAGAGGAGGCTTTCAAGGAAAACTGAGGATACCTAGTAAGTATTTTAAAACTTCTTATAACCTTATGACTCTCCTCTTTTGAATCTTTGTCCATTTTCCTATATTAAGTGCTTTAATGCTTCAATGGATCTGTGACATTATCTGTGTGGACATAGCCTCTAAGGTCAAGATTACCACATGTATTTTTTTCCAAAGGATCTATCCAAAAGTCAAAACTCTCAGAAAAGAAAACGCTATTTTTGTTTTAGTGGCAGCAGCAAAGGAGAAGTAGACATCTGCTTTGTTTTTCACAAAGATCTTTGACTTTTCCATCTCCTTCACCCTGACATCAGTTCCATTGCTGAGACAACCTCATTGCCAAGTTCTACCAATACAACGCCTTTCACTTTGGTCCCTTTATTCTCAGTCACTCTCCTACCACCCAAGACAAGTCCCCATTACATCTTCCCTTTCCTATTACAATAGCCTACTAACTCAATTCTTTTCTTCCCTTTCCAATCCATTATTCACGTAGCTGTCAAAAGAATTTTCCATTGGAACACTTCTAATCATGTTACTCCACTCACCAAAATCCTTCAATGGCTACCAATTACCTCTAGCATAAAATGCAAATAATTTAGCCTGGCATTTAATAGTAACCATGATTTCTAATTTAACATTCCTGTTTCTCATTGATCCCCTGCCTTCATATCCCATAACCCAGTCTTCTAACCAAACAAGACTACTCTTCATCCTCTGAAATGAATGTCCTATCTCTCATATATGCATTCATCCTTGCCTAGAATATAGTCCTTCCTTGTCTGTGCTTTTCAAATCTACAAATCCATATCTTCCTTAAAGTCTTGTCTTATCTTGTCTCCTACCTTCTGTGACCCATTTGGTGAAAACATTTTCTCTCTCCTCATTTTTTTTTCCCCTAGAGTAATTGTCTGCATCTTTCCTTCACTCCTTTCACATCTTGCCTTGTCTGACCACCAGGTGGTGGTGCTACCTATTAGCCTGATCATCTTCAACAAGAAAACTCAGTAGCTGGCCAGTCTACTACTCACATTTGTGGTTCTACATTGTTATGCTCTTTTCTCCTGAATGGGAATACAGAAGGAAGTGTCAAGCTCAGTATGGTTCTCAGAGGACCTCCTTTCTATCTCTCAGCTCTGCCTCTCTTTGCATATCCATCCCTTCAATCCTCCCTTCAATCTTTGATGTGTGGCTTAATCATATATGAATAAATCTAATCATTTCTGAGGCCCTATCTACTTTCCTTCTCCCACCTCTACTCTATGCTTGCTATATTTCACTGAACCATGGGAGCATGCCTTTGGTATAGTGGGTTTGACCTCTCATAAGAATAGAAAAATATTTTTAACTATAACTGTGCTTTACTCTTAGCAAAGGAAAAATAAAAGCCACAAGAACAAAATGCCTAGTAAAATGTCCACTATCAGCCTGTGCCACCCCAATATTTTTATAGTTTCAGACAGCCTCAGAGAGTATACAAGCCTCCCCAAATACAGAAATGCTAGGAAAAGCAAGGTTTTGTTTTTGGCAACAGTCAGCCCTAGGGTCATTTGTCCTGCAAGCAGGCAAAGAAGTAAAGAAAATCTAATACAATTCCTAATTGATGTTTCACTCCAGTTCCCAGTAAAGCCAATCACTGGATGAAGACTCAGGAGTTCTTGTTCTGAATTTCAACTTCTTTTTCTTACAGGTAGTGCTTTAAGTTTGGTGTCCCGCCATTGGCTAGGACCCTGGATGGCTTCTTACTACAGCTAATTATGTATGAAATATGGGGGACTCAAGAGCAGGCTCCTGGCCAGGAGAAGCCCGTCACCACAATTCTGCCTGGAATCTCTGTCTTTTTGTCTTTTTATACAGTCTTCTGGTGGGGAATGGTTCCATCACACATTCTGTTCGGGACCTTATTATCCTCAGCACCTCCCTTTGGCTACTGCTTCTTATCACTTTTATTTGCTCACACCTTTCTGGCTATCCAATGGAAAGTCAAGACCAAGACAATCTCTTCTTAGGAGAAGGATCTGAAGGGTCATTGTATATATACATATTTCACACCACTAGTCTCTTCTTCTAGAGGGCAGGGGTTGTGTAACTTCTTACCTCTTTATATCTCTTAAAGCAAGCATTTTCTCTTACTGTCCCCCATTCTTGAAATATTCTCTTTCCTCATCTCTGCCTAATGATAGTTCTGTCTTCCTGTAACTCTCCACTAAAATCTAATCTTCTATAAGAAGTATTTTTCAGTATCTCCTAATTCAAGTACCTTCCCTCTTTTAATTATTTCCTATTCCAGCCTCAGACACTTGACACACTTACTAGCTGTGTGACCTCGGGCAAGTCATTTAACCCCAATTGCCCCACCTACCCCTCTGCAAAATAAAATAAAATGATTATTTCCTATTTGCCCTCTATGTAGCTTGTTTGCACATATTCGTTTCCTTGTTGTCTCTCCTTAAGCTTAGATTGTGAACTTTTTGAGGGCAGGAACTATCTATTATCTCTTTGTCTATCCCCAGCACTAAGCACAGTGTCTGGCACATAGTAGGTACTAAATGAATGTTTATTGACTGACTATTCCCAGTGCTTAGAACAATTCTTTGCACATAGTAGGTATTTAATCTGTGACTGCAATCCTTAATTGGAAGGAAGTTCCATGAAAGTAGGACAAGGAGACCTGGCAGACCAGGGGTCTTGATTTAGAGAAAAAATTGCAAGTGAGATCCCAAGCCGGCTTGGGAATGGGAATTATTTGGAGACATTCAGGTCCCATGAAGTACCTCAAGGTATAAATAAAGACATATATATAGAACCAAATTGTATGCATATTGCACACTTAACAAGATGATTTTATAGTAGGCAGTTGCAGCTGCTATTTGCATGCCCTCTTGCTAATAGTGACAAATATATAAATGAAGTAAGAGTTTTGTTTTGTAAATAAATGGTACATAGTACTGGCAAGTTGAAGCTTAAATTTTGAAAGGCTGAAAAATAAAAAAAAAAAGACTTTAAAAAGGCTAATCCAGAACACATAATAAATCTCTGACTGCACACTTCCAACTTCTCTATCCTCCTCCCATTGCCCTCTTTCACGATCTCCTTAGAATTTTCAAGGTAGTTAGTTGTTCTGTACATTTAAATACAGATTGTGCCATGTGGCTAAGCAACCCATTAAAGGGACATTTGGGCTATCCATGTGCTGAAGTAAAAGTATTAACAGCTGAGAGATTTGTTAGCTCTGATCTCACCCCAATGTCAGTGGCTGAGATAGAAATGATTAATAGTTCCAAAATATAATGACTTGAATTTTTATTCTTTTAATAGTCAGATTCTGTGAATAATTTCTGTCGGATCACTGTAATTCTTGTTTCTTGGCATTTGGTTAAGTAGTAATTCAATCCAGTATATTCATAGTTACAAAATATAGACATACAGCTTCAAGACTAATGGGAAGGTTAGCATTTTGCAGGTTACAGCTTTCTAATTGAATCCTCTTCCTGTTCCTGCTCCTGCCCCGCCACACACATACCTAAGCTACTTCCCTGAACACTGCATAGTCTAAAAAGCCTAGACTGAGACTGACCTTTTTTTTGCTCTTACCTCTGATTTACTGCCTAGACCTCATTTTGCCTCCTTTCAGGGAAAAGAGAAATATTATATGAATTCATGTGACCCTCCTCAGACCCAAATTTCTGTATGTGGAATACTGATATTATCTCTCTCTGATGGGCTGCAGTTCATATTTTTCTTTCCTCTTTCTAATCTACTGATATCTTTATATAACCCAGGCCCAGGATTCCATAATCCCTGCATTCACAGAAAGTGGGTACAATCCTGGGGGCTTCCCCAAAAGATCAGTATCAGTCTTTGTCTCCTTATGCCCCCAGCCAGAATTTATCCAGGATTCTGCTAGATAGAGTAAAGTTCATGTCTGGTTTTACACAGATGTGAATAATAACGTCCCTAGCTTCCATAAACAAACAAGCAAGCAAACAAACAAAAAATGCAAGGTAAGAGATTCATGTTAAGGACAAGATAGCCTTTATTTTGTCCAACAGAAGACAAAAACAATTCAAAAGAGCCAAACAAATGTAGGGGAAACAAAATAACGGGATTTTCAATAGTCCACAAACAAATCTCCTTCACTAGTGAAACTATTTTTTTTCCTTAAAATGGTGCTAAAATTTTTTATTACAGCAACATTCAATGATATGGACTTGGGCTTGGTAGTAGGAATATGCCCTGATACTCCAGAGAATTTTTTCTTTCTTACCACATCATGCAGATTCCCTCAAGACGAAAGGGAAAGCCAGTGGTTTCAAACCTCTCCAGAAGGCACATCTCCTTAGGCACTACTGCACAAGTATAATAGGACCAAAATCTACCAGAGTCTCCCCCTCCTATGGCAATAGAGATGTAATAGGGATTAGTTTTCTGTAAAAGGTTTCCCTGGGACATGATAGGCTTTTGCTTCCCTTGACTCAGTATCCTGGTCACCTGGGACACAAAAAGTCACATTTGCAGTGTCAGGGCAGCTCAAAATAGGTGAATGTCTAAAGACCACTTGAGTCAGCACATCCTGCTTTGCTGAATAAATGAGTTTCCACATGGAAACCAAGGGCCAAGACTATAGAAGCTAAGTACAATTGTGTTCTTTTTGCATATCCCTGATAGATTATAATAAAGTAAACCTCCTTTTAATGGTTTCAGTGACTTATAAGTGTCTCACTTCATCCCCAACTTAAATCTGAACAGGTCCCTGGTCCTAAGACATCCTCAACAAAAAGCAACCCCTTTATTCACACCTGCTGATGTATACCCTGTATGTATAATTCCCAATAATAGTGGGGAGTAAAATTAGTCACTGAACCAACCTTTCTTAAGTATTTCCTAAATATCAGTCACTATGCTAAGTACTAGTGATACAAAGAAAGGCAAAAACCAGGTCTCTGCCCCTCAAGAAGATTATAGTCTAATTAGGAAGATAACAAGTAAATAACCAGGTCGTCCAAGATATAGAGAAAGTAAATGAAGAAGAGAAGGTCTTTTGTCTCATCTTGATTCTTCAGCCACAAAGGCCTGCAGAGGAAGCCTCTTTTCTCTCCAGATGCACACTCTTCTCTCTTTAAAAGCACAGATTTCTGAACTCTCAAACTGTCAATTTCTCATAAGGCATCCCCTAAGGCTGATGATATGACCAAAAACTTTCCCTTCTCTTGCTAGAATGCTAGATTCTGGGATCATGATGCAATCACTTCCTTTAAATAGGAAGCAAGGACTCAAGATTAATACAGTCTATTAATCAATCCCCTCTTCTGAGGGGCCATGTGGTACTTCTGTGAGATTCTTCACCATTGCCTCAGCTCTATGGGTATTCTCAAATTTTCCTCAGTCCGTTCTCAGATCTCTGTGCTTTCAAAAGAAAGAAGGTAAAAGACAGAAACCCTCCACTCCAATTATACAGTAATGCACAAATAGTGCTTTTGCTCCCGGTTGAGCCATTAATGGCTCCTGGTATACTCAGAAAGAAAGACAAGAGAGGAAACCAAAAGGGCCAAACAGGTCCGTAAGCTCACTTTTATAAAGGGCATCAGAAACGATGCTTGCTCCCAAGAGAACTCATTCCCCCAAGATTCTAACCTAGCTCATTCATCATTCAGTGGGGTAATTCAAATCACTGAACTTCTTCCCCAAAAAAATGCCAAAAGGTGTTTGCTAATTATATCAGTAAGGCAAGATTCATGACCTGGAGGATGACCATGAACATGCCTGTATGGTTCAGAATCTCAAAGTAGGAAAAACTCTCCAGGTAGAAGGCAGAGGAAGTATAACATTTATTATCTCCTTGGGCTGAATTCTGAAGTCTGGCTTCTCTTCTGAATTCTCAGTTCTCAATAGCTACCTTCTGGGTATATATGTTCTTTTTAGGGCCCCAGGGCTTCAGACCCAATAGGCAAAAGAGTGTGGGAAAGATCTTTAATCACTGATTGGCATCACAAAGGTATGGGCCTGCCTCTCTTAACTGGCCCCACCTGAGGCTCATTGAATGGGTGGGAAAGATCTTCGATCACATTATCATCATGCTAATCAACCTGTGTTGATTAGTATAGCCCCAGTCACTAAAGTTTGTAATCTTAACAAAGTGCCTAAAAAAAATGGCTACATATTCTATGGGAAAGAAGTATGGATAATCAGATTTCTAAAGAAAGTTGACCTCACCGGCAGCTAGGTGGCACAGTGAGTGGAGCAGTGGCCCTGGAGTTAGGAGGACCTGAGATCAAAATTTGACCTCAGACACTTGACACACTTAATAGCTGTGTGACCTTGGGCAAGTCACTTAACCCCAATTGCCCTGCCTTACCCCCTCCAAAAAAAGAAAAAAAGAAAGTTGACCTCCCAATCAGCTCTTCAAGTTGATCAGGGAACTACTTGTATGACTCACAAAAAGTGAGAGGATTCAACTAGACAATCTAAAAGGTCCAATCCCTTCTTACTCTATATCTAATAGTCCTGCTTCTGCAAGGCCACAGCTTCTCTAATTGTTTAATACATGTTGATTTTCTTTCCTGAATTTTAGTTATGCCTCACTTGTTTCCAGATACACTGCCCCATTTCACACTACCACCAATGACCTTTCACTTGAAACTAAGAAAAACAGTTAAGTAAAAACTAACAACATAGCAACAACATCTGACAATGTATGTACTATTCCACATCCATTATATGGAATAACCCAATTCTCAAATAAAAGGAAGGTGGCATCTTTCCTCATTTCTAAGCCAAAGATAGCTCAGTACAATTACGTGGTATTTAATTTTATTTTAGTGTTCTTTATGTGATTTAGTCATCACAGGATGATTATAGCCAAAATCCAGAATTCCTAGAGAAAAGAAAAAATACTGCAATAAGCCAGAAAGAAATAATTCCAACTTCATGGAGCCACAGTCCAGATCACACAAGATTTAGGAGCACAAAGGAACAGAGGTATTGGAATATGATACTCCAGAAAGCAAAGGAGCTAGAATTACAACCCAGAAATGTCTATTCGGCAAAATTAGAAAGGAAAAGGGGCATAATTAATGAAACAGAGAACTTTCAAGTATTCCTGATAAGGGAAAGTAAGAAGTCCTAAATAGAAAACTTGTCATTCAGAAAAGAATAAAGAATAAAAGGTAAACATGACTGAGAAATTATAAGACAGGAAACAAGATTAAACCTTTTACATTCCCATAGGGCAAGCTGATAAATATAACCCTCCCAAATATTATCACTAGGGCAGTTAGAGGGAGTCTATTTAGCCAGAGGAGATGGGTGTGATTCTATCATCTTGGAATAATCTCAAAATAACAATGGAAAGGTGAGAAAGTGTGATATATTGGGAGAAGGGGGAGGGAGATGAAGAATGGGGAAAATAATCTCATATAAATGGGGAATATAAGAAAGAATTTTTACAATAGAGGGGACAATGGGGAGAAGTTTTGAATCTCACTCTCTCCTGAACAGGTTCAAGTAGAAAAGAACATATATACACACAGTTGGGTACAAAAATTTGTCTTACTCAACAGAGGTATAGGAGGGAAAGTGGTTAAGAAAAAGGGGAAAAGAGGTAAGAGAGAAGAAAAATTATGGGAGGAAGTAGTCAAAAACAAAAGAAACTCTTGAGGAGGACACAGAGTAAAAATAAAGGATAAGTATTAGAAAATAGGATGAAGGGAAAGACACAGCAATAACTGTGAATGTGAATGAGATGGACTCACCCATACAGTGCAAGAGGCTATTAAATGAATTAGAAACAAGAATTAGAAACAAACACATCTGAATCAAAAACACACACACAGAGTTAAAACAAGTGGCTGGAAAAGAATCTATCATGCTTCAGCTGTAGCAAAAAAAAAAAAAACAGTGAAAGCAATCATGATCTTAGACAAAGATAAAGAAAAAACTAATTAAAGGAGATAATCAGTGAAATCATTTTGTTAAAAGTTAACACAATGAACTAATATCAATACTAAATCTATATGCAGCAAATGGCATGGCACCAAGGTTGTTAAAGGAAAAGTTAAATGATTTACAGGAGGAAATAGAGAATAAAACTATAATAGGAGAAAACTCAATTTACTCCTTTTAAAAAATACTTATTTATTTTTAGTTTTCAACATTCACTTCCATAAAATTTTGAGTTCCAAATTTTGTCCTCATCTCTCCCCAGCCCAAGACAGTGTGTAATTTGATACAGGCTCTACATATACATTTATATTGAACCTATTTTCACATTAGTCATGTTGTAAAGAAGAATTAGAACCAATG
>CM053622.1:272025761-272082541 GCA_028646595.1 Phalanger gymnotis | reverse complement strand
CTGTTCCAGCTGATTCTAGCATACCCCAGTCTATAATAATTGGAGTTCTCATTCCAATGACATTTCTTCTGGTTCAGCCTCCATGGATTTTAACTCCAATGTGCTTCTCTCTGCTAATTCCTTAATTTCTTCATGTGAAATCATCTTTTCAATAAGCAGTGCTACTACAAATATTCCCATTTATCTATTCTGTTCCTTTTAAATGAAAAAGATATGCTTTCCAGGGCCATGTTATACGGCTTAGGTCTCATTCCTCCAAATCTCAGTGATACATGTGAGATCAGATTTGCATCATTACATTATGAATTTCTAATTCAACTTATTTGTTACCCACATGTATATATAATATGCATCTTATTACTGGGGATACTTTACTTTCTACTATGCATTTATATATTCATTAATTATATATGTACAACTGTCATAAATTATATACACATGTATATTATAACACACAAAAAGAGAAATTAAAAAAAGAATGAGATAAAGGTGATTTAATGTTGATGGTAGAGCAAACAGAGAGCTACTAGTGTTTTATGAGTACGAGAGGAGCATGGTTAGTTTTACACTTTAGGAAAATTAATTTTTTACCTGCATGGAAGATAGGTTGGAATTGGGACAGACCTAAGGCAATGAGACCAGTTGATAGAGTATATTCCAGGCAAGTGATGAGGTCCTGACCTAAGGTGGTGATAGTGTGAGAAAAGAGATGAAGGTAGATATTACATGAAAAATGTTGGGGTAAAACCAAAAAAGATTTGACAGATGATTAGATATATAGATCTCTGATGAGATAAAACAAAGAGTCAGAGAGAATAATGATAACCAGGGCGACTGCAAGGATTGTGGCATGCTCTTAACAGTAACAGGGAAATTTGGAAAATGAGTAGCTTTTGGAGAAAAGATAATAATGCAATGATGTCTGTGATCCAGGTCATACTCCATCCAGACCTGTTGATCTTATGTGATTCTTTTTATTCCACTCAGAGTTCAAAGAGATATGGTGGGGTTCTTAGAATCAAGAGTCATGTGGTGATCTAGGTAGAAGGTAAAAGATGGGTTGGAATTTTCCTAATGATACCTGCCCAGCTGCTACGCATAGCAACTAGTTTAGATTATAAATACTCTAAGGAACCAATAAGTGGCTAAGAATGAGTTAGATTGGGAGTTTGCCCAGCAGATATGGATGGGAGAGTATAGGGGAATGAGAGATAGATGTGATTGTATTGGAGACAAACCCCACGACTGGCCATTGTCTTGGGTATTCTCAGATTGCTGATCACATCCCCCTTTGGGGTATGATTAGAGCCTCCTTGGGATGCATCTTCTGTGCAGATCCGTAGTTCTTCCACTTTTGGGGAGGAGGAAGGAGAAAGAGGTTTTTAACCTCAGGGTAGTACTCTTAGTCTGGAGGACTATATAGGTCCTTGGGGGAAATGAGGCTCACTGGAGAGAGAATTAGAGTTGTCTTGTCTGTTTATAGGCTGAAAGTCCTTTATGTTTTTTATTATCTGTCAGGTAAAATAAATCCCATACTGAATTTGATGTACTGTTAGCCTGAGTGCTTACATAGGAGCCAAGAGCCATTTTATCTTTTCGCTAGAGGCTTAGATAAACTCTATTCTGACGCTCCCACAGGAAACTCTGTGTTAGTATATGAACAAGAGGAGACCTGTCTATTAAAAAGCCCACAATTAAACATGGTCCATATAAACTCAAAGCTTTGACCCTGGACTGGAAGGGTAACATTTTTTTTCCCAGAAGTAATCTAACTCTTGTCATGTTTCTCCTAAATCTGGAGTTTTTCTTAGAGGTGGAAAAGACCTTAGATGATATCTTGCCTCATCCCTTCTTTTTACAAATGAGGTGATTTACCTTGATTAAGAACAAAGATAAGCAGCAATAGGGGTGAAATATGAGCCCATGCTTTCTGATTCTGAACCTTGAACTCTTTGCACTATGCTAGACTAACCTCCCTTAGAGGTTCTTCTTAGCCTACTGGAGGCCTTCCTTTAGTAATTTCTTTGTGAACCTGAGAGAAAACAATGTAGGAGTCAAGCCACCAATCTGTTGTCAGATTGCTCATAACAGCCACTTAATTTCCTTTTGATAGGAGAATGCTGATTGAATAATTTGGTAATGTGCTCTTTCACCCAGGTATGAACACATTTTTGAGAATATTTTCATTTTAATTGCATCCTTCAGAAGAAAGAAAGGATCATTATGGTTTAGTGGAAAAGACATTTAACAGGCAGCCAGGAGATCTGAGTTCCAGTCTTCAGTCTGCTTCTAACTACTTCTGTAATGCTGAGCAAAGCTTTTATATCTGTGGTTCTGAATTTATTTATTTAGAAAAAAAGAGGTTCAGATTACTGACCTGTAAATTTCATTCTACTTCTAACATTTTGTGCATATGTAAGAGTATAAAAGAAAAGATGATCGGGGAATTATAGGGGAAGAAGTTGATTAGGAAATCAATTTGAGGAACACCTGATAACTGTTATGAACTTACAGGACTAGCGCCTTAGTGTGTAATCAGGAGTGTGTCTCACACTATAAGTATGAACTTGCACACTGGAACCTTGCTATAAGGAAAACTGACAAAACCTGGTGGTTTCTAATGACCGGGAGTACCCTTGAAATACTCGTCAAGAAAAATTATGGGAGTCAAGGAGACAGGAGCCATCCTTTTTTGGTAGCATATAAAGAAAAGTTACAGACCACTCTCTATCCCTTTTAATATTCCTCTTTGCCTTTCCCTGTACTAACATATAACATATGACCTCATATCCCACAAAATCTTCAACTGGGGAGGAGGTGTGACAAGAGTCATTTTCTTTTTTTGAGTCAATATACTCCCACCTGTAGTTACTACAAGAAATCTCCAAAATTAGAGTTTCCACAATGTGAGTAGAAGAGTTCCCAGATCCTACACATGAATTCGAGGTAACAAATGCCTGAGATAGAACAACCTCCAGAAAATGCAGATGAAAAGAAATCACAGAATCCTATAAATGGATGTAGAAAACAAATAAAGCACTCAAAATCATTCATAAACTCCTGAAATGAAATTACATTTTAGGAGATGCTGAATGAGCAAAATTCCTTCCCACTAGATTTTCACTGAAAATCTTCCACTTACTGGAAGAGAAGGAATGACAAAGTACAGTTCCATCACTTCCCCAAGTCGTGGGTCACCTTCGATATTCCTCTAGTTGCAGGGTCACATGAGTAACTCCTTCTTACTCTATGCTGTTCAGGAAAAGAAGAATATCTCTTTCTAAAAAGTCAGGTTTCTGATTCTAAAATTTAGAAACTCTAGGACTAAGGATCACCCTTCCCAATGTTGATAATTCCTAGGAAATGTCTCTCTCTAGCTAGAAGTCTAGAATCTAGGGTCATGCCTAGAAGACTGATATTTCTTCTCATATGCACAGAAAGTTGAAATAACATTGTCCAGGAGCCGCAATCCCAAAATATATGGGAAAGCACATTTCTGCTTCTGCCCTGTGCTTCTTTAAGAAATCTATCAATACTACAGCTGCTATACTCTCTTAAGCTGGGAATGTCTCCTATCAAGCTTATAGTCCCTAATTTGTGCTCAGAAAACTATGGCCAACCTCAGTCCTTTTTTATGGATAGCTGAGTGCCTATGGATGTGGAATGATGGGTATACTATCAAATGTTGTCCACAGGATTCTTTGGTCGAATGGTATTTTAAAAGCCACTTTACAAGTGAGGACTTGATTGATAGTGGAGGGAAGAGGGACATATTTAGAATTGAATATGATAGTTTAAAAAAAGCATCAATAAAACATTTTCTTAAAAAATCAGTATAAAATTTAGACAAAAACAAAAGAGTTGCTGGTGAGCACATTTAACTCCCATGTGTTTCTCCTTGTAATGGGAAAGAAACTGTGCATGCTGCCTTCAAACCACAAGAACACAGTCCTGTTCAACTGCTTTTGCACTGTCTTTTTAATAGGAAAAAAACAAAAAGTAAAATAGGGAAGAGCTGCTTGCAACTCTCCTTTATAAGTAAAAATAAATGGGTAGCTATTGTAACAAAAATCTTTCCTCCTAAATCTCATCTATTCTTATGACTGATTGCTATCCAATTATTTAGGGGCAGCCTGAGTTCCAGGAAATCAGTTAAGAGTTGACAATTGTCCTCTTAGTAAAATGCCTCTTTGCATGTCCATATTCTGGGGATTGGGGAGTGGAGAGGGAGATCATGAACACAAAGACTCTAGCCCCATAAGTTCATGAAATTGATCAGAGGATCCCTGATTAACCTCCTTTACACTCACCAGCATCTCCCCACTTTTATAAGAATCTAAAAATGAAATTTCAGGCAATGTGGCAGGTTGGTGAGGGGAAAATGTTGGGGAGAAAAATTTTAATTATTCAAAAATATAATGCTACATTGGTAACTGTCTGCTTTTAATATATATCATGTTGAACTTAGGTTGAGGATTTATGTAGTGATTTAATTTTCCTTGCTATTACTCTCCCTCCTTCTCCTCCCTTGGCATGGTTGGTCTTATCATCACCTATTATAGAGCATCACTGCTACATAGGTTCATAGGGTCATAGATTTAGAAGTAGAAAGTACCTTAGAGACCATCTCATTTACACATTCCCCTTCACATTTTATCTATAAGAAGACTAAAAACAAAAGTATTTTTGCATACCCTCAATCCTCCTAGCTTCCATGCAATATTTAGCAATATTATTTATATCTCTTCTTATGTTAAGAAACTTGACAAGATCTATTTACTTTTTATGGGAGCTGATTTAAAGTGTATTGTAATGTTTGTTAAGTGTTTGTTTAGTTTGTTAAGGCATCAAACTTTAAAAAAAAAATTATTGATATGCAACCTCTTATACTGACCTCTAGTGGTTGATAGTGTGAACTACACATTTCCATTCAGTATTCATTGGGCAAGTGCTAAAGCATGTTTTTATACTTCATTGGATTTAGGTTATTACTTCCATATACCACACTCTGATCATGACATCTTCTATTCATTTAATTATTACTGTCTCCTGTTTTGTGTGGAGAATTTCCTATGTTTAGCTTCTCAAACATTAGAAGTGCTAGGGAAGCATCCATTTAATGTCATTTTTTTTTACTTCTTATTAAATCTCAAACTCATGAAACCTAATGCCATGACGTTCTTGATGAGATAAGAATCTTTTAATAGATACAAAAATTATATAAAAGACTTTGGCTTCATTATATCATATTGTTTTCTTAAACATATGTGTAGATAGATAAGTAGATAGATAGATAGATAGATAGATAGATAGATAGATAGATAGATAGATGATACGCAGATAGATTTATTTCATAAAGAAAGAAAGGTGTATATGTATGGATAATAAGCAATTCCTAGTGATATTTTATTTGTTCAAAGCTTCTATGTCTCTTGTCAATGACTTATCTTTACCTTCCCCTCAGTTAGACAATTTTTAATGGATTTGGTCCCTGGAATAGCTTTGATTATCTCTTACTCCTCCTTTCCTCCATTGGGTTGTATTCATCCAGGCATTACAACTGCCTTTCTGGTTCATATCTCATGAATAACACAGGCCAATTCCCTTTCCCCATTCCCATTGATATTTGGCAAAAACCACACATATAACAAGACTGATTCTCCACTTTGGTTTCAGGAGAGCTCTTTGGGGAACTCTTATGAATTCATTAAAGAGGATATTAGCCTCCATAAGGCTCCTTCCTTTTTTATACCATCAGTTATACGCAAGCACTGCAGCTATAGAACTGGGGGTGGGGTTGACTAATGAGGTCTCCTGGGAAGTTCGATCAGAGAATATAGAATGTTAGAGCTCAAAGGGACTTTAGATAGTCCAGCCTCCTCACTTTATACATGAAGAAACTCCACCTTAGATAGGCTGAGTGATTTGTCAAGGTCATGTAGTCAGTTAATCACAGAATCAAAGAATTTAAAAGCTGGAAAGGATCTCAGAAGCCATATGATAAAATGCATCTTCCCTATACACTAGCAAAGCTGTCATCCCTCCTTTTGTTGGAAACCTCCAATGAAGAGGTCCTTTTCCTCCTAAGCCAATCCATTTGTTCTTCCTTTAAATCAGTATTATCGAATTGTCTTCTGATACCAAGTTTAAATTTAGTCTCTTTAAATATTTACCCATTTATCCAAGTTCTTCCCACAGGACACAAGGGACAGAGCTAATTTCTGATCAAAATAACACAGCTTAATACCCTATTATAGATGTGGTCTAAGCAGGAAAGTGAAATGAAAAACAATCACCTCTCTAATCATACACACTGTCTATCTTGAAGCAGCCCAAATTTGAATGAGCTCAGTCCACTAATACCTGCATATCTTTTTTCAGAAACTGTCTTCTAGCCTCACCGCCCCCAGCCTATACTAGTGAAGCTGATTTTTAAAGCAACTGTGAAAATGTTTGTGAATCTTGATTCTATTAGTGCACATTTCAGTAACCCCACTTCCGATCATATCTGTACTTGCTTTGCCTTTTTCATCCCCCTAAGCAGGTAAGGGTCATTGTTGAATGGGGGAATTACTTAGCTCTTCCACATCACTAGTCATCAGCAGTCTCCTAACCTACCTACAGACATCAGGCTGCCTGGCCTGCATTATGTATAGGCTAAGCTGCAAGGATTGTGTAAAGATACATAGATCATATCTAACACAATGGTTTAAAATAGGTCTTTCTTATTTTCCTTCTTTTTTTTAAAGTTCAAGGCCGGAAGATCAACTTAATTTAAGACCACAATAATGATACTAGTTATTCAGGGTGTTCCTAAAGTCTGAACACACAGGCGAAAATGCATATTTTCGAGAAATGAAATGAATGAAATTTTCAACATTTTATTTAATTGGAGTATTAACAGGCCTTAGCCCCCTTGACTTCTTTTTCTGTGGTGTGCTAAAGGAGAAGGTGTACTCAATGAATATCACAGATGCAGCACACTTGATTGAACAGATAAAAAGTGAATGTATTAAAATTGACAGCAATGTGGAATTATTGCATCAAATTCACATGAATCTTGCAAAGCTCATCAACCTTTGCATTACAGATGATGGAAATCATATTGAAGATGTTATTCGTTAATATTCCAACTAAATAAAATGTTGTAGGAAATTTCATTCATTTCATTTCTTGAAAATATGCATTTTTGCCTGTGTGTCCAGACTTTAGGAACACCGTATATAAAGATTTGCACAGTGCTTGCTAATGCGACATACCTGTATTTTCATCTCCATTTGCAAAGACAAGGAAATGGAGGTTCAATGTCCTGCCTCATGATATACCATTAATTCTAGAGCCAGTTTTCCAAACACAATCCTCATATCAAGCCAGAACCTTTCCCAATATTCCTTGCTACCTCAAGCAAGATGACTGTTTTGTGAATTGAATGGGCACAGGAAATTTGGGGCTCTTTTTATGCTTTAAAAAGATAACAATATCGCTTATGTGTCTTAGTTTATTTTTTCATTCCATTTTATAGTTACTGACCTAAAATCACAAGAATAATAAGCTGATTGGGGGAACTTGAGGATCTTGCCCTTCCTTTGTTCATTTCTGACCTGGGAAACCTTTCAGTCTATGGGCTAATTCTTACTCTCTACTCTAAACATAGTCATGGTTCAAACTTAGATCCCTTGGGACATATCAGAAATAATCAGAAATTCTAAGTATTATCAGGGTAGATATGTCTTTGCATGTAGCCTTTGAGCCTAGAACTTAAATCAGATCAGCCCCATTCCACATGCCCATTGATCATTGCAAGGTCCCATGTAGACTCTGTTACTGCCTTTACTCTAGAATGCTTGGATTTGGAAATATGGGCTTAGGTCTCCAGATACATGCAACAAAGGCAACGGTAATTAATTATCATTATGGTAATGGATTCGTCTGCAGTGCTGATTGTCCTAGTCCTGCTTTCTCAGGTCTTAGCCTATTATGTCTATTGTCCTCAAGGTTCTCAGATAGTGTAACAGCAATGCTGCTTGCAGCTGCTATGGAAGTATAAGGCCAATAAAACTAGCACACAGGAGGGCTGCTAGCCCAGGTTCTTTGATTTGCTTTTCTAAGGAAAGCAACTTTAAGGGGTTTACAATCTTACTTTAATTAAGCATACATATATCATTCACTTAGTTCGGGGGGAAAAGCCAGTACCCTGAACTTCAGAGAGTATATGAACAGAAATTATAAGCATATCTTATATAAACAGAGAAAATAAACAAAAACCAATAGACAGGCTTCTAACTGCCTAACTATAGCAATACATACAGTTACCAGAGAGAAAAGCATCAACATCTGGGTTTTCAAAGCCAGCGGGCTTTGTGACGGCTACCCAGAGTCTTGTCTGGTCAAATCATATGACACTCTTCCAGTGAGTGAAAGCCCCAAAACAAAGGCCAACCTCAGATCATATATACCCTTCTCAGGGTCAGAGGGCGCCATAACCATGTGACTTAAACCCATGTGACCTAGGCTTTCTTGTGCCTTAAATGCTTCTTCAGGGTCAGAGGGCATCAAAACCATGAGATTCAAACCCATGTGAACTAGACTTTCTTATTTCTTAAGCAAGTCATCACAGACTCTTGATTCCATCAAAGAAACAAAGGCAAGTTTCATCAAAGGTACTTGATTACCTCAGTGCTGAGAAGCACTCAAACAAAAAATAGCAAAAAGTTCCACTTTGCCTGCCATTATATTTGAAAGGCAAGACTCAAAGGTACTTGATTATCTTAGCATTCCAAAAGAGAAAATAGTAAAAAAAAGTCCCTCTCTGATTACCTTTACAGATACCATTCTATGCCTTTGGTTCAAGCTCCCACTACTGTGTTCCTCTATTTGTTACGGACCTAGTTATTAGTAGCCAAGTCATATTTGGCAACTTAACAAACACATTTGTATTGGCTGTGAAACCCAGATTTTTGAGCTACAGTGTGTAAAAGAGCCCTCTGGACCTTTTGGATTTATTAGATTATACTGACCTTGACAGTAAGGAGGCCAAGAAACCACCACTTCAGTTTCAGGGGATATAAATATCTCTGCACATAATCAAAAAGCCTCCTCTTCGAAACATGGTTAGCTGACAAGAACTAATTACGCAATGTCTGCACACACTCTAAAGTCTCTCCAAGGGTTAGCTACTTACTGCTTGTGTGACTTTGGACAAATCACAACTTTTGCTTGTCTTCCTCATCTGTTAAATGGGGATAATAATAGCACCTACCTTGCAGGGTTGTGAGGATCAAATGAAATAATACTTGTAAATCTCTTAGCAGAATGCCTGACACATAGTTGATACTATATAAATGCTAGCTCTTGTAATTTTTGTTATCATTATCTAAGATACTTTCTTATAATTCATCGTGTTTTCCTAAAAACAGCTCCCTAGCATCCTACACATGGAAAGCTGTCTTCTCAAAGGTCTGAACACATTCCAAATGTGTAATGAATTAAACATTGCAAAAATAAGGAGTACTATAATGTTAGGAAAGGCCTTAAAGTAGGAGGTCAGGAATACCCAATACCCCAGCCTTAAAAGAAGTATAATCCAGGTTTATCTGTATATCCAGACTGCCTAAAATGGAGGCACCCTAAGAGGCCTTTGGAGCATACCTAGATCGTCTAACATAGAGACCTCTACATCCCCTGTCACACGGGTAGGTGAGTCCTCTCTTGATTGGCTACTGCCTTCCTGAGTGGAATTGTCTTTGCAGAAGTTTTTGTTCATTTCTTTGTGTTTTGACTGTAGAGTCTGATTTCCCTGCCTGCCGCTGTAATCAAGCCAGGGTTGAGTAAGCAGACAGTTTTTAGGGCACCTTTTCTCCCCTTACTCACTGCAGAAAGTGAGTAGCATAATCCTTAAAAGGCTGCTCAGACACGCACAGGGCTGTTGAATCTCACTGCTGCTTCCAATGAGAAATGACTCTATGGCCTGGAGGCGCCTCTCATGTTGCCTCCATGTTAGGCAGTCTGAGAAATCTTAGATAGTCCCAGGTTATACAAGTAATCTGGTTTTTCAATGGCTGTTACTTAACATTAGAAAGTAGCACAAGTTTAGATGTTTCTGGCCATGGTCACATTTATAGTTGGATCATGCAACCATTTCCCAAATGAGAGATGCCTGTGAAAACTCACAAAAAGTCCATTAAAATGTAAAATAAGTCCAAACTGATATTTATAAGCAACTATGAGAACTAAAATCAGATATACACACAGAAAGAAAAGGGATCATCTTAAAGAGAATAAGAGTCTCGGTTGCTGACATGATTAGCAGTTTTACCACCATGTGTAATGTAGCCAGATTCATTCTATTATCAGGGCCAGCCCAGTCAGTGAGTCATCAGGTATTTGTTAAGAACTCATTATATTCCAGGAACTATTTTAAATACTAGAGATATAAAGAAAGGCAAAGAACAATCCTTTCTCTCAAAGAACTCAGTCTATTGGTGGAGATAACACACAAACAAGTATATAAAAACAAACTATATACAGAAGATAACTAACAAAGGCACTAGCATTAAAGGACACTGAGAATGCTAAGTGTTGGATAGATCAAAGTGGGAAGACACTTGTGGCAGGCAGATCAACTCATACACTATTGCAATAGTCCAGGTGATAAGGGCCTGAACCAAGGTGATGGCAGCATCAGGGCAGAGAAGGAACATTTGTGAGAAATATAATGAAGGTAAAATTGGCAGTCCTTGACAACAAATTGAATATGGGGGATAAGAGAGGGTGAGAAGTCGAGGACAATACCTTAGTTTTGAAACTAGGTGACAAAGAAGATGGTGGTACCCTCAACAGTAAAAGGAAAGTTAGGAAGAAGGGAGGGTTTGGGGAAAAGACAATGAGTTCAGATTTGGACATGCTAAGTTTAAGATGTCAACAGGACATTTGAGATATCCAGTGGGAAGTTGGACATATGACTAGAGATCAACAGAAAAGTTAAGATTGAATAAATATATTTGAGACTCATAAACATAAAGATCATATTTGAATCCATGGGAGCTAATAACCTCATAAAGTGAAATTATATAGATGAATAGAGAAGGGCCCAGGACAAAAATCTACTGCCTCTCCATTAGTAGATATGACATTGTTAAAGATGCAGCAAAGGAGACAGAGGAGAAATGGTTTGATGGATAAGAGGAGAACCAGGGTAGAGTACTATCATGGAAACCTAGAAAGAAGGAAGCAAACATAAAGGAGAAGAAGGTGATAGTGTCAAGAAGGATGAAGATCAAGAAAAAAATGCATTAGGGTTATCGATGAAGCAATCCCTGGTAACTTTGAAAAGACCAGTATTAATTGAACTATGGGGTCAGAAGCTAGATTGAAAATAGTTAAGAAATTAAAGGTAAGAAAGTATAGGATAGTAGTAGAAGCATGTAGGTAGCTTTTTCAAGGAATTTAGCTAGGGAAAGGAGAAGAGATAATAGCTAGTGTTCACACACACATATATTATATATATGTATATATACATATATATACATACATGTATATGTGTATATATATATGTATATATAATTTTCTCAAGACGTAAGGTTGAATAAGTCCATACAGTTATTGACAGGACTAGGCATAAAATTCAGGCCTCTCAATTCTCAATTCAGAACAGTGAGTCTAAGAAGAACCAATAACTAAAGTGAGAAAAACAACTCTGGGATGAGTCCACTTAACCACCCTGTGATAACCTCCTAATTGGCCTCTCTGCCAATATCTTCCTTCTTGAATCTATTCACTGCCAAAATAATTTTCTCAAAACACAAGTTTGAATGTCACTTTTTTTTTATAAAAGAAAATAACAAAAAATGAGTAACATCCCAATTCCTATAGGATAAAATGCAAACTCCCTTGTTAAACCTTCCAAAACCTGGTACCTTGTCCCTCTCTCACCTTATTTCCTACTATTCTCATTCATGAACTTGATGTTTCAGTCAAACTAGACTACCTGCCATGCTCCAAACTTGATGAAACTAGGTCCCAATTAGTGCAAATAATAAAACCTTAAAGTGATTGCACTCTTCAAATTTGTATCTCTGTTGGGCTGGAAATAATTACCATGTTTTACATAATTTTAATTTTGAACATTGTAAATCTAATTGCATTCCACCTCTTCACTGGATACATTTTTTTCGCGTTAAGATCTAGCAAATCCATTTTTTTTTTTACCTCTGTGCATGTGTAGGAGCCATTCCTCAGTCCTGCAATGCACTTCCTTCACACCTCCCCACCTAAAAAACCTTTTTTTTTCCTTCACTCAACAAAGGTCCCTGCCAATATGCAAGATCAACATCTAAATATAATTGCATTTTTCAGGACTTCATTTGATATGTGAATGTTTTCATGCCCTTTAGTATTCATTTCCTTCGTATTCCTGCTGGACACAATGCAACTAAGTCTCTCTATATCCCTTCCTCAACACCTTCATCCTAAACATATAAAATATTCTCTCTAATCCTGGTTTATTGAACTTTCAGCTCACCTGCATTTCTTTCATTTCCCCACCACATCTTCCTGTAAACCTTCCTCAAGTATAGTAATAGATATCTAAGTTTCCCATAAGAGAGAACCATTTCTGTAACATCTAACAAAGGTGTCTTTGACAACTAACAGATTCAGAAAATAGTGATAGCAAGAAATTTTTATTTAAGTCACATTTCATATGTTGATATCTCCCAAGAGAAAAAGACAATAAATTCAATATTAAATGTATTCCTCTTCTTTTATTCCTACTTCCTTTCCTCCCTCCTTCCTTCTCTCTCTTATTCTTTTTTTCTTTTCCTTCCTTCCTTCCTTCTTCCCCTCCTCTTTACCACTCTCCTTCTCTTTCTTCTTCCCTCCCAGGCAATATCTGGCTATCTTTCACACAGTCCCATTATTCAGATTCAAATTTGTAGTGGCTGTGTATATACAATTCAATATTTCATGAATATTTTGTACATTTTATTGGAGAAGGATGGAAAGAAGGAAGGAAGGGAGGGAGGTGGATGAGAGAGAGGAAGAGAGGAAGGAACTTAGAAAGGAAGGAAGGAAAGAAGTTAGGAAGGAAGGAAATGAAAGAGTTCCTTCTTATTCTTGGAAAGTGTCTTGTTCATTCCTCACCACGTTTTATTTTTTTAATGTTAATTCTTACATCTACACGGCCCCTTTCCATTTTTCTCTCCTTATCTTAAATCCTAGCTTCATCAAGCCTTCCCTGATGAATCTTTCCTCTTCTAAAAGCCTGTAGAGTTTACTATTTTACCACTAATTTGTTATTCAATCATATAATGCCTTGCATCATAACTTAATTTTTTAATATATATACTTCTTGTCTCCCCATTAAGATCATAAATTCCTCCAGCACAGAGACCGCAGCTTCTATGCTTTTTAAAATTCTTCCCACGGCCCCAGAGAATAGTGTTATGCTTGCACTAAACACACAATAAAGGTTTTATGGAATTTAGAACTAGAAGAGATCTTAGAGACCATGTATACCAAGCCTCTTATTTTATGTGAAGGGTGGCTTAAATCTTGGGAGGATTGTTACTGACCAATTTGCATGTCAAAGTCAGAAATTTAGAACAAAGTTTTGGAGAAGGTTAATAGGCTCACCATAGCTTTACTTAGCCATCATAATCTCATCATTTGTAAGGTAGTCCCAGAGAATCTGGGGAACACAGGGAAATTGAGGTGGCTCAGACAAACACATTTTTGTTGGGATATAACCTCCAAAAATGGCTTGAAGGGGGAATGCAGGTCAACAATGAGGGATTGACTGTAAACAAATTGGGAAGAGAGGAGGAGGTCCTAACCTTGAGTCAGAGAATTGTGAACTAACAGACTTCTTATTGTGGAGAGAAAGCAGTTGATTTTTTTATTAGTTGGACAGGTGAGCCATCAGTCATTCATCTAGCATGTGTCAGGTACTATGCTAAGCACAAGTAAAACAAAGAAGATATAAACAGTATAAATTGGAGATATTAGACAGAGAGACGGCACTAGCATCAAGAGGAATTTTGAAAGGCTTCTTATAGAAGGTAAGATTAGAGATGAGGCTTGAAGGAAGCCAAGGAAGTCAGGGGGTAGAGATGAAGAGGGAGAAAATTCCAGACATAGAGAACAACCAGTGAAAACATTTGTAGTATGTTTGGGAAAGTAAGGTACAAACAAGAAGTTTGAAAAGGTAGGAAGATGCCAGGTTATGAGGGCCTTTAAAAGCCAGAGGATTTTAAATTTAATCCTGGAAATGATAAGGAGCCACTGGAGTTTATTGAATAGTGGAGGAACGATTTGATCAGACCTGAAGTTCAGTTTCACAGATGAGTAGAAGATGGAATGGAAAAGGGACAGAACTGAGGCAAGAGAAAGAACCAGCAGGCTACTGCCATGGTCAAGCTGTCAGGTGATAAGATTATGCTCCTGGCACATTACCAGAGGAGAGAAGAGGGCTCACTAGGAAGCTAGAAGACACAGGGCTTGATGGTGGATTGGCTATCATAAAAGGGCTAGAGTTTATCTTCTACAAACAAACAAAACAGATTATAGAGCTAACTTTCTTTTTGGAGGGAAAAAAATAGTTGAAGACTAAAGGTGAGGCCCAGTAGAAACCTACAGCAAATACAACATGATACCCAATGGAGAACATCAGCTATATCATACTCAGTAGTTAGCATACACAGCAGAGAGGTAAATGGTAGCCTCAGGAGATATCAACAGACTGGTCACTATTGTGCCCTGGGTATGTAATCCCCAATGTGTAATCCTTATATGTGCCCTCTCTTCTGCCCAATGGTATGTATTTTTGGAAAGGTCTCCTACAGGTTTATGGATGGAATATTCCATGACTACTTTTGTCATGCTTATAGTTTTGTTATGCTAATATTTTTTATCTTAATAAATGCCTTTCCTTGGAGTTTTTCTGCTAGAAAAAAAATCTAGAAAAAATTAGATACATCAATTGGGTTTTAGGAGCTATGGTTACAAGAAGACATAGATTCAGAATATCTTCAGTTTTTCTGAGAGACCCACCTTTGACATAGAGATGAATAAACAGTGGCCAAAAAGGTATTAAGATTCTAAGTAGTTTGAGCAAAATAATTAACAGCATAACTCAGATCCAAACCCAGGTTTTTGAAATACAAATCCAGAACACTTTCTTCAGCTGAAATGAATTCCAAGTTAGGTTTAAGACAGGCTGTTAAATGAATACAAGGTTTTAGAGAGATACTGACATGTGTGCGGTGTTAAATTCGTCATTAAGGACAAGACAGGCTATTGACCTCCATTCTGTATCCCTGCATCAGTTAGGGGGAGGACACCGTCTAGTCATGTACTTGAAATGATAAAATAATGAATTAGGCCTTACATTCGGCTGACTCAATAAAATCCAGGCACTGGGTTTCAGATACCATTAGTCTTACTTTACTTTAAAAAGCATTTGGATATAAGACGAGCAGAGTTTGAAGCCTCACAGCTGTCAGGGATATCCCCTTTTGAACCCCTCCCTGTGTGGCTTTGAAATCAAACATGAAACAATGAATACAGTGCTGGAATAGCCCTGCTAAGCCAGGTTCTTTTTGATTTTAAATACCCTTTTGGTTGCTTGTAGAAGATGACAATTGCCCAAGTGTCACTGGAGTCTTTAATGACAAGTACTGAGGGGGGAAAAAAACCTACCACAGTGGCACAGCAGAAGCCGAACAGCAACAACAGTTTCATCTAGAGCCACTTAAAAAAATTACTGGGTTAATAAGAAACATTGATTTTCCCCTTCCTAATAGCTGTTTTTGTATGTACGCTTTCAGAATCCAATTGTTCTTTATCTCTGTGAAGGATAATCGTGGTAGGAAGGAAAAAGACCTGGATCCTAAATAAAGCATGATCATCCTGTCTCAAACTTTTGTGGCTTTCAACTTAGGTTCAGCATGGAGTCTGCAATGAATGGACTCTTATAGGAAAGTACACTCCTCTGCTTCCCTTGATCTCCTCCCTCTTTCTTTGTCTGCTGAATTGCTACCCATCCTTTCAAGTCAAACTCAAATGTCAGTCAGTGAATCAACAAATAAATATTTATTAAGAACTTACTGTGTGCCAGGCACTGTGCTAAGTGCTTGCAATGCAAAGAAAGCAAAAATGAAACAAAACAAAATAAAATGAAAACTCAGAACGTTCCTTCAAGTATCTCACATTTTAACAGGGAGATGACATGTAAATAACTATGTGCACCCAAGATATATGTGCTATAAATGAGATTAAATCTAAGAAGGAAAATATTGGGGAGGGGGACTGGAAAGGTCTCCTGCAAAAGGTGGAATTTGAGCTTACTCTTTAAGGAAGCTAGGGAAGAAAGCCAATAGAGGTGATGAAGAAGAGAATCCCAGGTATGAAGAAACTCATCTCAGGCATGTGAAACCATGCAGAGTCAGGAGATGGCATGTCACGTGTGAGGAACAAGAACATCAGTGTTGCTGAATTGTAAAGACTGTCAAGAGGAGCAAAGCATAGGAAGACTAGAAAGGTAAGAAGGGACCAAATTGTCAAGAGTTTTAAATGAAAAGAGGAGATACTATGTTTGATCCTGAGTAATAGGGAGCCCCTGAAATTTATTGAGTAGGGTGAGAAGTGGCCAGACCTTAACTTTAGAAAGATCACTTTGGAAGCTGAGTAGAAGATAGGTTGGAGGTGGAAGAGGCTTAAGGCATGGGCAACAACCAGAAAGCCATTGAAATGGTATGAGTTCATGAGAACATGCAAAAGGGTTGTGACTGAGTGAAGAGGATTTTGTATGACAGATGTTGTGAAAGCAGAAACAACACATCAGATATCTGGGGATAAATGCGAAAGAAGAATCCACACTAGGATAACACTAAGATTTCAAGCCTCGATGACTAGGAGCACAGAAGAGTCATAAACAGGATTAGGAAGCCTTGGAATGAGGAAAAAAGATTTTAGGGAAAAAATAACAATTTTTTTGTTCCTGTCTCACATAGTCTCTGCATCTCACTAATTAGTAAAGACCATTTCCTCTTCTGAAATTAAACAGAATTTTGTTTTGACCCCCCTGCAATGAACTTGTCATGTATTAGTATGCATTACAGATACCTTTATTTGTATTTCTTCTCCTACTGGACTATAAGTTCCACAAGGGTAGGGAGTGAATCTTATCTAAACTCTATATCACCCTTGGTGAAAATTTCCAATTTGAGGAATAGGAACTACAGAATGATGCTAAGGAATCTGGGCCCAAAATATGCATGGGTAATTGGAGGAAATGTTGCATTAGCCTTTGTGTAAGCCCTAGATGCAAGGTCCTAGCACCACTCCAGTATAATCTATTCCAACTTGACAATCACTTATTAGGCACAAAATATGTATTAGGTACTATTCTGAGAGCTTGGAAGTTAAAAGACAGAAGACAAAATTAATATTTTAGTAATAAGAATGAGCTTAGTCTATTGTTACTGCGTTTGCTTACATCTTCATTTGTGCAATAGGTATGACACAGCCCTGTTGTTGTTCAGTCATGTCTTTGTGACCCCATTTGGGATTTTCTTGACAAAAATATTGGAGGAGTTTACCATTTCCTTCTTCAGATCATTTACAGACCAGAGAACTGAGGCAAACAGGGTTGAGTGATTTTCCCAGGGTCACATAGCTAGGAAGTGTCTGAGATCAGGTTTGAATTAAAAAAGGTGGGTCTTCCTGACTCCAGACCCAGCACTCTAACCACTGGGCCACCTAATGGCCCAAGCACAGGCCTTATAAACACACAATTCCAAGGTATAGTCCCCCAATAAGTCTTCTTTTACATAAACTATCTTAAGAGACTTTCAAATACTTTAAAAATATTCTAACCATAGGAAAGTTGTTTGACTTTTTTTTTTTAACAAAACCATGACAATTTTCAGTCTTGCTCATTATTGTCAGCATTGACTAGAAAAAGCAGTAGGGGATAAAATCCTTCAAAAACAGACAATAATTGAAATAGATTATCAGTACATAGTATTTAAATGATTATTCAATTGAAATAATAATGACACACATTTTATAATACATCACAATTTAAGCACCTTACAGTAATCCTGTCAGGGAGGTTTTCTCTTTAAGTGGTCACAATGGGAAGGGAATAAGGATTTACAGAGCACCTGTTTTGTGCCAGGCATTGTTCTAAACTGTTCCTTACAACCCCACAAGGTAGGTGCTATATCATCACTTTACAACTGAGGAAACTGAGTCAAACAGAAGGTAAGTGATTTGTCCAGGGCCACACAATTAATAAGTGTCTATAGTCAAAACCGAACTCAGATCTTCCATCTAATGGATCAGCTAGCTGCCTCCCATGGCCAAGTGATTCAACACCTAGTGGCCAGCCTGCTAGTAATGAGTCTAGCTTCTTTGTACTAACCTAAGCTGGTACCCAAGCAGTAGGTGATAATGTGTTGCCAGTATTATTAGCCATCTTTTACAAATGAGAACTGGTGTCCAATGAAGGGTTGCCCAAGGTTGCATAACTAATTTGTCATTTATCATTTTTTTATGTGGGTTTTACACTGAACATTTTCTTAACTATGACTGGAGGAGAAATTCTTATGTGAATCTAAATCCAGAAAAAAATGTTGTTCTCTTGATAACTTCATCTAAATCTGGGCATGGAAGTTTCACCTCCATGTGGATGCTTTTAGACACTTAACTCTACAGCTTTTGCTTAAACTATAGTGAGCAAAAGCTCAAGGTGAGGGTTTGTAGTAGGAAGGCCGAATTTATAATCTCAAATATAATCATGTATATGTTTGAATGGTTCGAAATTGCAAGGTATGAGAGGTTCTCTAAGAAGAAAACAACAAGAAATTTATTTAGGCCCCACCACAGCAGAACCGTGAACCAGCCTCCCCATTCTGACATCTTGACAAAAAGACTCCAGGCCCAGAAAGCCCACCTCACAAGAGTAACCAGGAGGCCACAGAAAAACAAGATAGTATTTAGCCAAATCATTTTTACTGGCCTCACGTTCCTGCTAGCATTCCTGGTCTACACGCGGGTGAGCCCTGCTTCTGCAGCTTCCTGCCTCCGCAGCTTCCTGCCTCCGCAGCTTCTGGCTTCCACAGCAGCTTTCGTTTCCCCTGAAACTGTCTCTTGGCTCACCTTTCCTCGCAGCCGAGCTTCTGGCGTTCTCAAGCCCCGCCTCAACGACCAGAGACCATTGGTTCTCGAGCTGGCCCCTCCTAAGTCACCAATCCACACCCACACAGGTTTCACACCTGACAGGGCCCTGGGCCTGGGGCTTAGCACTTAACAGCTGAAAGTACTTCCACTCAAAAGAAACAAAAGCCATGCTAATGAGACAATTTCGCTTAACAACACAGGGTTGGGATAGGGTTTGTTTTAATAATACTTTATATTTCTATCATATAACATGTAAAACTTTTCAAAATCATCATAATATTAGAATCATAGTATTTTGGAGTCTGAGAGGACCTTAGATATTTCATCAGTTCTACCCATATTACATATAAGATCACCAAGGTTCAGAGATATTAAGTGACTTACTCAGGATCATGCATCTAGTTAGTGACAGAACCATGAGCAGAACCCAGGTATTTTAAGGAGCTAGGTGGCATAGTGGATAGAGTACTGGATTTGGAGTCAGGAAGACCCAACTTTGAATGCTTCCTTAGTTACTTAGTAGCTGTGGCCAAGTCACTTGGCTGTTATTGACCTTGGTTTTGTCCTCCATAAGTAAAATGAAGGTGGTAGACTTGATGACCTCTAACCTTCCTTTCAAATCTAAATCTATCATCCCACACTTGTTCTACACCATGGTATCTCTCACCAGATCGTCTAACAGCTCTGTGTAATAAGTAGGGAAGGTACTTCCTGAATTTTCCAAATGAGAATCTGAAAGAAAGGGTGGTTAAGTGGACATATACAGGAATTGGTTTCCTCACTCTAGTTGTTGGTTCTTCTTTGACTCAGTGTTCTGAATTGAGACTTGGGAAGCCTGAATTTTATGCCTAGTCCTATCACTAACTGTATGGACTCTGGCCTCCACTTTTCTCGTTTGTAAATGCAAAGCTTTATGCTTGTTAATATCTGCTGTCTTTTTTTCCAGCTCTAGAACTCTCTTACCTATGGCCCAATGCTCCAAACTCTGGGTTTGTAAAGACTGGGTTCAAGATGAGGACTATTCATCTCCCTAGGCATCTTTGCCTCATTTTGCTCCCACCCAATATGCCCTTAGGAACTCCAGCATTTTTCATTTGTCTCTACCCAAATTTGCCTCTGGAAATCTCAATGTAGCTCATATGTAGGTTTCCAAAAATGTGAGTAAAAAAGGTTTCAGTGCCTGTTTAAACAATCAAGGTAACACAGGGGAACAGATACAGGAAAGCATTTACTTCACCCCAAAGAAAATGCAAAACAAAACAAAACAAAAATTACAAAGAACTAATTGGGGGCAGGAAATTTAACTGTCCACAAAGATGAAACAAACAGAAATTATCCCTCAACCTACAATAGATTGTAGCATTATCGGAGAAATTCTACAATACCATTGATTTGATCTGCTAATTGGTGCAAATTTATTAGTGCTGTGCTTTTTGAGCATGAATAGAATAGCAGCTGGGTCAGTTGGATCAGAAACTGTACCTCTGTATCTGCAAAACCTAACTAAAAGTGTAGCACAACTAAAATGCTGCCAATTAGCAGAATGTTAGTTAATACCAATCTTCCTATAATGGTCTTTCTGGTATGTGCTCTAAGTGGAGAGATACTATTTAAGGCAGGGAAAAAAAAGAACACACACAACTTTCTAATTTGTAAGTCCTTATTAAAGATTATACTCTAAAGAAAGTCAATTTGCAAATTCATCATTAGGGCTGTTTGTCTTCCCTGAAGCTTGGACTAAGGCGATATGTGTATTAGAAATTCTTTTTCCTTGGACTGTCTTTGGAAAAAAGGAAAACAAAGATTATTATGTTAAGTTCTGTACAAAGATGGGTATAAATATATATTTGTGTGCATGTACCTGTGTTTATGTGTATGTATGTATAAATACATATATGCAGATGTGTGTGTGTGTATATATATATGCATATATATGTATATATATACAAATATATGTATTCCAAGAGACATGGGATCTAATCATATGAGTAAAATGAAACAACATGTTGACAGGGAGATGATGGAATTTTTAAAAATTCTAAATGGAATTTTTCTTTTATTACTTTTTATTATATTATTTTATTATATTTATATTATTATATTTGGGAGAAGTAGGGCAGAAGGTAAGGTCAATCAAACTGAGATTATTGATAGAAGAGAGAGAGTGCTTTGAAGACCAAAACCATGAAAACATCATAACCACTTTCTGCTTCAGAAAGACAAAACATACTTTGAAGATCCTTGAGAGATGAATTGATGTTACATAGCATTTCAAAGTGCTTTACTAAAATTATCAAAGTGGGGTGGGTAGAGGATGTCAAGAAATAGAGACCTAGAGAGGGATGAAGGGAAGGAGAGAGGAAGGAAAAAGAGACAGAAGAAAGCAACAGAGGGAAACAAGAACATTCTAACAATACAGGGATTAAACACACACAGACACACACACACATACATACACACATATACAGACACATACACACACACACACATTTTTCAGATTTGATCAATCCTTCCAGCTGTGAAACCAGCAAGTCTTCATTTAAAAGTAATTTCACAATGAGCCCTAATGGTAAGTTATATTATACAATAAAGTGGATATAGTGATGTCATTGCATTAACATTGTACAATGTTCCTAGATTGTAGGAAAGAAAAGTTGATTGTCTAGCCAGGCTTTGGTGTAAAGAGACTGTCTGCTTACAAATATATTTGTGCACACTTTTAGTTATCAATTTATCCAGGTAGAAATATTTCCATCCCAGGAAAATGTAAGGTCTTTGAGGACAAGGGATCATTTCTTGTGCTTGCAGTGTGCATCTAGTAGGTGCTTAATAAATATGCTTTGGATTGAATTCTATTAAGATCCAGGTCACTGTTGCAATCATTTTCTTGAGGCCTATTTACCTTACTATGTCTCCTGTGTTCTATTTCTTTGCAAGACTTGGCAGTTAGGTCCTTACAGATGAGAAAAGTAATGAAATACTTACAATCCCACAAGTAGAATTGAATTTATAGCTCGACTTTGACCCGTTTTCTGTACTTCAAATCCTGATAAAGAGCAATACCTTCTACTTTATAAACTTCTTGCAAGCCTTGTTTCCATTACATTTCCCAATGCTCATCTTTTATAGAGATTTCCTTTTTATGACCCAGGCAGCCCTAATGTTACTTTGCTGATTCTAGAGGCTGCAGTGGGAGACAAAATGGGTAAATTCTAAGTCAAGAGGAAGCTGCTGTGGTCAAGTTACTCACATTAATTGCTACAACCACAGCACATTCTCTTCTGAGTGACGCTACTAGTATAAGAATAAAAATCTTCTTTGACAGCTGAAATACCCATACCTACCAAACCTCAAAGCCAAGTAAGAGCAATATGTGCACTGGAGATGACAGCTTCAAAACTTCTTGAATATCAACATTTTGTTCACTTTTATGAAATTTTCTTTTTTTATCCTAAAAATAGGGTTTGATATTTCTGTTGTTCATACAGCAAAGATTTTTCATGTCAGTAAACATGGCAAAATGAATGAATACAGTACTCCATCATCCAGTGAAGCACTCTTTTTGTTTTTTAAGGAATACTTCTATTTAAAAATGTTTTATTCCCGACTCCTTCATTTGTTAAAGTAAAATTTAATAATATTGAATAGTAACATTGCCATATTGGATAGGCACCCCCAATTTCATGTCAAAGAATACCTTTTTTAACATATTAATTTTGGCGGGGAGAGGGAATAGGTACTTGGAGGCGCAAGGGGAAAAGCAAGAATAATCCTATTCTTCAGGGTCAATTTTAATTATTGTTTTTCGAATGCATTGGGCTATTTTTGAACATGGAATATACAAAGTTCTAAGTCTTGACTGTTCTGGAAGAATTCAACTTCTGCGGGAGACTTTTTTTCTCTATTTTATGCTTCCTTATTACTTTGCATTTGATCTTAAAGGATATAAAATAGCTTATGTTTTCAACCCCATTACACCAAGGGGTTGCTCTGAGATATACTCTATCCCGGAAAATGAAAGCCAAGTAACTCAACTAAATGCGATTAACCCACCAAGGGGTCTAAAAGCATCCTACACCTGACATCAATTTTAACTTTGAACAGCGGTACCTCTTCGGCACTGTTTCCAGGGCAAGCAGTGGTTGGTCTAGTGAATTGCTAAAGACTACCTTGGGTGGGTGTCTCCACTAAATGAAGTAGAAATATAGTGAACTACTGAAAGTCAGGTCCAAAGTACCCAGTCTTCCTGTAGAAACAGGCCAAATGGAGTTCCTCTGGGAAAGCCTAAAGATGTCTCCATTCCTCAATAGATTTCCCCTATGCTTTTAGTCGGTATCTAAAAGGGGCTACCAAACGCTATATTCTAGACAAGGGATTTGGGGCGGTCTTTCTAAAAGCAACATGAAAGGTATTTTTCAGGAACAGACGAATTTTGTAATGTGCAACTTCTTATGTGTGCTGGAACTATTTCAGTTACAACGTTTCCCTAGGCTCTGAACAAGCTTTCAAAGCATTTTGGAGGTTAAGTCTAGATACTTAGCATTCACTCTGTGTACATTCCTCATGCATTGCTCAATTACATTTAAGGAAAAAAAAACGTGTTTGGGTTGTACAGCATTGGCATTGGCACACCTGTTCATTATTTCCAGGGGCTAATCAATTGAAAGGCAAAGAGAGGAGGAATCCAAATTACCAAATATCAGAGTTAGAAGGGATATCAGAGGTCATCAACCTCAACAACACTCTCCTTATAATCCTCCTTATAAAATATGCGACGAGTCATCAGTTAGCCTTTCCTTGGAGACTTTTGCTAAGGGAAAATTTCTTTGTTCAGCTCTTTCCTCTTTTAGATAGATCTAATTCCTAGGGAGTTTTTGTTTATTTGTTCTCTAGGCAGTTATTTATGAAGGTCTATACTAAGATAGCACAAATGGGACTAAAATAGAAGTTCTTAACCTTTTTTATTTCATGAACCCCTTTTCAAAATACTTTAATTGCATAAAATTAATAAGATTCCAAAAGAAAACAATTATATTAAAATAGTTCTCAATTTTTTTTAAAAAACAAATTCACAGACTTCCCCTTACCCACATACACTTTAAAATCTATCGTGGGGTTCTGAAGTTGTCTGTGGACCCCTGATTAAAAACCCCTGGATTAGGAAGAAGGGGATAGGGGCAAAAAATATATTGCTGAGGTCCAGCTTAGAGCACTTGGTAACTGGGTATGAAAGGTAAAGAAGAGAGAAGAATCAGATAATACCAACAGAGTCAGTGAGGTGGTACAGAGATAAAGTTCTATCCCTGGAGTCAAGAAAACTCGAGTTCAAATCCTTCCTTATATACATGTACTAGCTGTGTGACTCTGGGCAGTGTCACTTAACCTCTGTCTGCCTCAGTTTTCTGAAAAAATGGGATCATAATATAACACCTAACTCCCAGGCTTGCAGTGAGAATCAAGGGACATAATATTGGCAAAGTACTTTGTGTTTAGCACAAAGAAGGTACTTACTCAATTCTTTTTTTTTCTTCCAATATTTAAGATGGGTGGGGGATGGGGATGGGGTTAATGGCCATAAGTAGAAACAGAAAAGTCAGAAGGAGGATCAAGTTTCAGAGTAAGAACAGTACGCATGGTTTTAGATTTGTGAAATTTGATCAACCCAGGAATAGTTGTGTGCAAGTAGCCTATGACAGCAGGAGATTTAGCTCTGTATCTCAGATAAAAGGACAGGGCTGAAGACCTAGATTTGGAGGTCAGCTTTATGGAGGTGTTGTTGAATGGTCTTGCCAAGGTAAGTAGTACAGAAAGATTAAAAGGATCAAAGATAGAAGTTCTGAAAGTGCCAAATGCTCATGAGGAGCTCCGAATATCCTTCCTCGTGCTAAGTAAATTTTTACTATGCTCATCACCAGGAAAAGAGATAAGGTACTATCTCTTTTATGTTCTCTGTTAACTTGGTGATGTTATATGAGTTGATTATAGTTGCATGGCTTAATCTTTCACTTTTATCTTAAACCAGTAAAACACTAATTAAACTTTTTCTTTCCCTTCGAAGTATTCTGTAGTTGTCAGATTGATATAGCTTCATTGTATAATTATGTACAATTTACCTCACAAAGGCTATCTTAATAATCTCAATCACTGGAGAAACCCTAAATCAACCCTGGAAATGATATCCTACTAAGTAACATTCTACCCTTTAAATTCATATGCCAAGGCAAGTAGTGAAGCACAAGGCCAGAACTGTTTTCTCCAGTGTTTGTTTAAGATCTGCCTGATTTCATTAAAATTGCTATAGGAAAAAATATTTGGTATTAAACAAAATCTGGTAAGCAACACCTTGGATAAGAACTTTTCTGATTCAGGAGGTTCCATCTTTAGCACAACTTCACAGACAATAAAATTTCATTATGTAATCAGAATAGATTTTGTGTTTAGGATAAAAGTAAATTGTTGACAAAGAAATATTTCATTTAGACCTACAAATGTCAAACTTAAACACAGGAACAGTGCTTGTATGTACCCATATAAGTGTCAACCTATGACCAAAACTTAGTGTTTATGTCCATGGGTCACATGAAAACATGTCTCATTAATTCCTTTGCTGAATTTTTTCCTTGAATAGCAACTCAGAAAATTTTATCTTTTTACGTATCAGTTAATTATCATCTTGTTAAAATGTGTCAGGACTCTCTGCAAAATAAGGAAAATTAGTGTTTTCCTAATGGATAAGAAACATTATAAAATACCTGGGTATTAAGAAATTCTTAGGAAAATGTGTCGGGAAAGGTATTCATTGATTGCAACTATATTGCTTTTAAGATTTCCATTAATGTAATCTGTAACAGAGTACAATAGTTCATGACAATGGAAAGTTCATTTCCTCCCCAAATATTACTTTAATGTCAATGGCTTAGAAACCATTAGTGCTTATAAACTTTTTTTTTTTAAACAAAATGCGGGTAGAGCACCAGCCTAGAAATATTGGTTTTGGCTTATGAAACCATTATAGTGTTCTAGTCATCTGTCAAGAAGACTACAGATACACTTATGTTTGTGGGCAGAGCACGTGTGCTACTTCATGATCCCAAATCCCCAATATTTGAAAGTATATAACTAGTGGAAAAAGCTCCAAAACTCTGAATGATCCTGATTCAGCATAAGCTTTCAAAGTTTGGCATTCTAGTTTCTGGGCATATGTGAAGGATTAGAACATGAATATAAAGAGTCATTCCCAAAGGGGCTGTCTTCTTGTCAAGGTGTGTAAAAAGCGACATTAGCATAATCAGAGCATGTGTGCCATTAGGCTATTCCCCAAAGTCATTGTATTTCTTGTTTGAGTGAGCTTTACACAGTAAAACACAACAGTATGTTGCAAATAATGATAAAGCAACACCTGGGAAGCTAAGACAGTGCAAAAAGCTAAATTACATTTTATTCCTCAGTCTTGAAACACAAATCGAGAATTATTCAAATTAAGCGTACCTACTTCCCAAACCTCAAAACTGTTATATATAATAATATAGAGCAGTTTCAAAAAAAAATTCTAAGTCCAATAGTTTGCACAAGGGTAGAATCAGAAAGTTAACTGATGTTTATTGGTTTATTGGGGTACTTGATTGTGGTCCATAAAAATAGCAAAGGGAAGAATGCTCCCTCTATAGGTTATGTTTATTTGGCGGATATACAAGGTTTTCTCCCACTGTTCTGAAATACTTAGCTTTCCTCATTGCCAAAGAATATGGACTGATAGACCATGCCAACAAGGCTTTGAAACAATCTGGAGAAAATACAAGGAGTTCAAAAGAAAAGTCACCTTAGGTAGGAGAAGATTGAAATGTCATAATCTATTATATATATTTAGTTAACAACTCCCCACTCCTGATTGCTCCATGATGTTGTCCCATGAATAATACATATTTTATGTTAAAAATATAAAGCCTTGTTTATATGCATGAGTGTGTGCGTATGTGGAAGCATCATGGGCCAATCAGAAGTAGACAACTGCTCTGACCAAATATAAACATAATAATACCTTACATTTTTAACAGCGCTTTACAATATACAAAGCACTTTAATATGTTATTTGATCCTCACAACAACCCTGTGAGGTAGGCAGAACAGGTATTATTATCCCCATTTTGCAGATGGGGGAACTGAGGCTCAAAGAGTTTAAGTGACTTCCCCAAGGCAACATGACTCATAAGTAACAGAGCTGAGAGTAGAGCCCAGGTCTCTTAATTCCAAGACCAAGGTGCTTTCCAACATACCACAGGTTTGCTTATAGATGAGGGTTTGGGGAGTGGGGTGGGGCAGGTATGTGTGTGTGTGTGTCTGTGTGTGTCTGTGTCTGTGTATATAGAATTTGGCAGGGAGATTTGCAAAGCTTGAATAATTAATTAAGTAAAATATTGGGTTACCAATACTAGTTCTAATGAGGAGTTTCTAATATATAAGGACAGCCATCCAAAAACATATTCATTGTCTCTTGATTTCTTGGTGTTGTATACTGTTGCTATGGGTCATGCATCTTTGTCATGATTTGTGGTTTTTCATATCTAAAGTGTTAATGGGGAGCAAGACAGTAGAGGAGTGAACATCATTTCATCAAATAAATTCTAAAATATGGTGTAGGTTTGGCCAAGTGACAAATCCAATTTCATATTCTTCCAAAATTAAAAATCAGAACATTCTGGATCTCAAAAGGACCTTAGAAGTCATCAAGCCTCAGACTCAAACTATATCTTTGTTGTTTTAATCTCATAATATTTGTATCACTATTATTTAAATCTCTTCTCTTACCCACCCCCTCAGAAAATAATTCAATCTTACATTTGTCTGAACAAAATTATGTGGGACACAAATTATGAGACAGACCATGAAGAGAGGAGCGGCTTTGCTATTATTGATCATTACCTCTTTCGACCAGACCCCCAACTTTTAGTTGGAAGGGCATTTAGAGGCTATTTGGTCTACATCCTTTCAGGTCCCTTCCAGCTCTAGGAAGCTCTGATAACTAATTACTAAATATTCTGAAGACCCATTTGTCTCTTATCTTATTGACTATCTTTATGAATTTTACAGATAGAATAATTTAATCATCTATGTGAGTTTGAATGACCTTTACATAATTCACAAAGATAAAATCTCTTTCTATGTTTATTTCCTCTTCTCGGGTTTAGAATAAGCTCATGATAACTGAAAATTTAAAAAGAAACAGGAAGGGAAATGACAGGGAAGAATTAGAATATAAGAGAAGGCACCACAGGGATGAGGAGAGTACAAAAACAACAAAAAATACGAATGACTGCCAATTAGAGTTGGGTCCAACTAATATTAACTTTGCAGTTTGGAATTTTTTCCTCTTTTATTGCGGAAATTAGTGTTTTCTTTTAAAAATGCTAACTAGTTAACGAACATGAGGCCCACAGCCAATATTCTCTAATTATACTGATCATGTTTTCCTCACCAGTAAACTTATTAGTCTGAAACAGAAATCATTTTTTATGATGTTTGATTCTTAGTACAGAGTGCAGCATAGAATTGGTTACTAGTCACTGAATCCAGGAAAAGAATTACTCAAACAGTTGCAGAGGTTAATATTTCCTTCTTTTGTGATATTTCTTCAGTCTGCCCATGCCTTCTCAGCTTCACTGAGTATACAATAACTTTTAAATCATTTATTCTATCTAGGGGAAAAAAGAAACTCTCCAGTTTGAAAAGAAAAAGATAAAAAGAAAGAAGAAAAAAAGGCAACAGAGACAACAGTCTCTGCCCTCTGCAACAGTGCACATTTGGTGCTCAGAAGTTGCATACATAACAGTACAGGCAGCAAATCCCCATGCTCCATCATTTTCTTATGGAGAGAAGAAGAGGGGAGGGCAAAAAGGAACTAGGCATACAGGTCCACATCAGGGTAGCCTGGTGTTACAGAAAGATTTCATTCAATTTAATTGAAAGCCCAGGTGGGACAAGAAGGAAGAGGTCTGCCATTTCAGCAGGGCACCGGCTAGAGTCTCAGTTTGGGCTTTACCAAGTCATTCCAGAGAACCAGAAATACAAGGCTCACCTCCAGTTAGATGAACACTCCAAGGTACCATCTCTACAAACACTACACATTAGTTATCGGGAGTGTTTGCAATCATCTGCCTTCAAATAAGATTTAGAAAAAAAAACATTTGCAATAAAATATTGTTTGGCTTATTTAGGGTATTGTTAATGAAACGGTACCACAGACTTTATTGAGCATTTAAAAAATATACACAAGGAACAATAGCTTCTTTTCTCTCTGTATTTTCAAAATTTAACTTTCTTCCAATCAAAGAACCCAGTTTCACACTTGAAAAGGGCACTTGTTTCTACAGTGACTGCGTGCAGGCTTGCTCAGTTCCCAACACTATTTCCATCCCTTTTCATTGCCATTACTTGAGCTTATATATCCAGTTGCCCAGGAAGCAAATTCCAAGAGTGCTCATCCCTAACTTGTTCTTTCCGATTCTAATTCTCCATAGAGTTCAGCTAACTTTTTAAACTCTGGCCCCCAGTCACCAAGATAATTATAATCCTGGTCTGAATGTGTAGTTGCTGAATCCAGGGAGCTGATGGACCCAGCCTCAGATCTATGGCCTTCATAAGCATAGGTCTGTAGAGAGTCATAGGGAGGGACACTGGGGTCAAGGTCTGCCTCTGCCAGTCTTTGTTTAATAAATTCCTGAACATCTATACTCTCAAGAGTTGACGAAGGCTGGTGTCGGGGTGTAAGCATCACTTCAGGTCGAACGTCTCTTCTATATTTCAGCTCCTCGGCAGCCGATGGGTTCCTTAGGGCTGTGATGTCAAAGGCTTCGGTATCTTCCTCCCCACCCCCTTCATCATCGTAAGTGACAACATTTTCCCGAACGTCCTCCTCTGAAATGATCAAAGGCTCTTTCTTACTGCGTCTGAGAGTGATGAAGAGAACCACAATTGCTGAGGAAAAATTGGAAAAAAATTTCAGAATTAGGAAAATTAAAAGGGTAAAGTTTATACATATGGTCTAGGAATGAGAGAAAGCGGGTTAGCCTATTGGTTTGTTACATTTTAACAGACCTTATTTAAAGAAATAATCCCAAAGAGGGTGAGGAGACAACAAAAACAGACATTTCATTGTTTCTCTACTTAAAATTTAGTCTTTCATCTTCTTTTTCTTTCTTTCCTCACTTCACCTTAAAACTAACATCATAATATAAATCAATAATTCTTTGTTCTATAAGAACATCTCATGAGAACATGTAAACATATATAATACAGTAGGCAATGCTGATGTCCCCCCAGCTAAGGCTGGTAAAAAGTAAGTGGCACATAAATATAAGGCTGTGCTTGAAGTCAGTAAGATGTAAGTTTGATTCTGGATTCAGATACTAGCTGTATGACCCTGGGCAAGTCGCTTAATGTCTGTTTGCCTCAGTTTCCTCAGCTATACGATGGAGATTATAATAATATCACTTATCCCCCAGGGTTGTCATACTGATCATTTGATATAATATTTGTAAAGCATTTAACAGTGCCTAAAGACTTACCCTTAGGTGCTATATAAATATTGGCAATTATTTATCTAAGCTTTGTGGTTTATAAAGCGCTTTCCTCACAAACACCATATGAGGTAGGTAACATAGATATAATTATTCCCATTTCAAAGACATAGGAGCTAAGATTCTCAGAAGTGAAATTGTTTATAGAAAGGAACCAAACTAACCCTTGTGACAGGACTCAAACCCAGGTCTTCTGACTGTAACACAGTTGCCTTTAGAAACAATGTCACACTTTCTCTTGGGTGCTTCTGGCAGAACTTGTTAAATTTGGAGATGTTTAAGGCCTCTATGGGAGTAGAAGATGACTCCAGTGGATTCAGAAGGCTTATTCTGATGTAGAAGTTGATACTGAAGTCAGTATTATCCTGGAGCAGCAAACTGATTTATGAACACAATGGTTTTTTGTTGTTGTTTTGTTTTGTTTTGCTTTCTATTAATTTAATAATATCTGTGGCAAGGCAGAGGAAAGAGTGATTCCAGAAACTTCCAGAATATCTCCTATCTGCAGGTCATTTAGCACTTGTAGTAATAACTATATTGTACATTTGCCCCTTTTAGGTCCCTGATAATATGAAGATATACCAGGTATAAATATCAGGTGCTGAAAAGTTGATCACTTGCATTTAGAGAAATTCCATTCCTGAAAGTTCATTACACCAATGAAAACAAAAGTCTGTCCAGAGAAATTCAAATAAAAATGAATATTATATATATGTTTTATGTATGTATATATAAATCAAAATGAATATTAGAAGTGTATAGATGTATATATACATATGTACATATGTTAATTAACAGAAAAAAGGTAGTATAGCTCAATGAATAGAGAGCTGACCTTGAAGCCAGGAAGATCTAGGTACCAGAACTACCTCTGACAAATACTGACTGTGTAATCCTGGACAAGTTGCTTAAACTCTCTCAGTTCTCTAGGCAACTATCTGAGACTGAGTTGCAGAGATGGTGTTATCATGCGTTGGAAGAAGGGATTTCTTCACCTGGAGTTCCCTCTACAAAACGAAATCACAGGGTCAGTCACTATCCTTATATGACTAAAACTAAGGCTACAAGACAAAGGCAAATATTGGAGCTCAATTTATTTGTTTCAATTATCTCATTACGCAGGCTTACTGACGTTACACATTTATACTCCCAGCTGGTAAGTAGATAATCCACTCAGGCCTGCTTATACATAGGCAGTATAGTCTAGACCTCCATATCTAGTAGGAAGCAGAGCAATGCAATAGAAAACAAAACAAAACAACAACAAACAGGTTTTCAATCATCTGACCCAGGTTAGAATGCTAGCTTTGTGACTTACTTATCTATGTGACTTTGAGCAATTCAGGTAACCTCTACAGGAAACTTTTTTCCTCATAGGTAAAATAAAGGGTTGGGATTAGTAGTCCTTGAAGTTTTTTTCAGTTCTAGGTCTTGATCCTATGTGTTTTCCATCTTCACGTCTATGATGCTAAAAACGTCCCTCTCCTACTTCTATCCCGTTACTTACTCTTCACTCTCCTGGAATGGCTCAGCCTGAAATTCTCACATCCTAATTCTCAAAAGTTATGGTGCTGAAATCCCACATGCAAAAACAAAAGTTACTTTTACAGTAGGAAAGGAAAAACAGTATTTCACTATTTGTTATTAACCTCTTAACTCGGCAATTAACTAAGAAGTATTTCATGATCAACTGCTATGAACCTGATACTGTATACATGGAACAGAATAAAGGATTATATAGATAGGATCCCTACCCTCAAGAAATTTAAAAACAACCAGGCAGAAAAACAAAAACAAAACAAAACAAAAAAAACCCCCAAAACCAAAACAAAGCTCTCTGTCCCAATTAGAAACAAAAAGAATTGCAAGTGTAATCAAAAGACCTATAGAAGTAGGAGTTTGGGGGAAGGTTGCTTCCTGTGTTATTAGATATTTTAGGCAACTGGTGGCACAGGGGATAGAGTGCCATGCCTGGAGTTGGGAAGACCTAATTTCAAATCCACTCTCAGATATTTCCTAGCTATGTGACCCTGGGCAAGTCAATTGAATTCTCTTTGCCTGTTTCCTCAACTATAAAGTGGGAATATAACATATCCACCTCTCAGAGTTATTTCAAGCATCAAATTAGACAGTATTTTAAAATGCTTAGCACAGTGCCAGGTACATAATGGGTCCTACATAAATGCTTTTCCTCTTTTTGTTTCCCTTATCTATGCCTCTCATAAGCATCAGAAAGAGTCCTGTCTGAAAAGCTAATGTAGAGAAAAGAAAGTTGGAACCTACTTCTGTACTTGTGATATGACTAAAATATTCCCCTGAATGCAGTGCTTATGTTTTAAAGAAAAGATTTCATACAGCAATTTTTTCTTTAGCAAGATTATGAAAGGCCTAGTGCCATCTGAAGTATACAATAAATGTACACATGACTGTATAGCTTAGGGAATGGCCAGGTACCAGAAAGCCCTGACATTTACATTTTAGTTAAAAAGCAATATAATTCAAAAGCTCAGATAGCATCCTGAAGCTAACTCATTTCATTCTATCTGCTGATTTAGATTTATCACCTACTATATTTCTTAGGCCACATTTATGATTAAATGAGGAGGCTGTTCTAGATTGCAACACCTATTTCTGCTGACTATTTAATTTATTGTAGCACAACATTTTTCCTTCATTCAATAAATCAACCACTTTCTACAGAGAAGAGATGGTTGGTGGTTAATGTCAAAGGGACTTATGGGAGTACACAGAGAGGCAAATGAGGTCAGTGGAATTTTAAAGGGTAGGGAGCTAATTTAATGTCAATCATCAAGGTTTGCTGGTACCGGATATGATATCCAAAGTATGTAACATTACAAGGAACTTTAGTGATCATCCAGTCATAGGATTTAGCCCAGGCTTTTCATTTATTTTACAGGTGAGAAGACAGAGGCTCTGAGAAACTGGCTTCCCATATGTTTAATAGAAATTAAGACCTGACACACAAATACGTATTAAATGAGTATGCCAATAGCTATAAAAATCCTTCATTAATAAAATGAAGGATTAATTTATGCTAAGAACATAAAAAAGGATGAGAGGCATTCTTTCTTAGTATGCTATAATTTATCCAACTTAAGTCAAGATCTAGCATTCTACAAAAAATAGGTGCAATTTAGAAATATTCCCAGTGAAAATAGGTATAAAACAGAGTAGTCCATTATCATTATTTCTACTTCACATTTAGAAATATTATTAACTAGTAGAAACAAAAAAAAATGTGATGCACAAACTAAGGGAATAAGTATTGATCACACTGAGGCTAAAATATCTCTTTTTATAGAAAATGTGTTTGCATATATATTTTCAAATACAAGAAACTCAATAATTAAAGTTAAATGAAGAAATAAATGGCTTCATCAAGGCATCAATATGAGAGATGAAAATAGAAAAATCATCTACATTTTTATGTCACTAAGAAAATTCAAGTACAATTAATAAAAATATATTATTTATAACCAAAATAACTGTACCAGATATTTTGGCTTTAACTTACTGAGAAACAAATATTTTAAAAAAATGCTAAATGATTTTGACAGATATAAAAGAAGGTTTGAATAACCAGAGTAATAGTAATTGTAGATGGCTAGGTTAAGTTAATACAATAAAAATGACAATCTTTCTAGATTAATGTCTAATTTTAACACAAATTCAACTGTTATACATACTCTATATAATAGATTAAGATAAAAGAGTACTAAAATACATGTATGTGTGTGTGTGTGTGTATAAGCGAAAACATTGAGGGGAAATGAGACAAGATGAAATAGAAATTAGCCAATTAAAAGTTATAATTATTAAAAGGGCTCACTACTATAAATATCTAATATTGGATAAAAATATAAAAATAGATCCATGGTAAAGAATATGAATTTAGTTATAGATGCAAAATTATTGTTAGATAAAACCACAGTAATAGAACAAATTTTAAAAGGTATCATTATCTAATAAAGATTGTCTAGGAAATTAGAGAGTAAAATGGTAAAAATGAGTTGAGACCTCTATCTGCTACCATATTTCAATACTTCTGTAGATCCGTCATATCATCAGCATAGGCACTATCTCCAAAGTTGCATGTTAGAACTCACTCACACCTTCTCTTCCTCCATGAGTCTTGTCCATGTTCTCTCGGGCATCCCTCACAAAGTACCTATAACATGTATTTGAAGACTTCCTTCTAGATCTTTCCAGATTCCTTGGCTATCACTCCAGCTATTGGGTTATCCATCTGTGATCCCTTGCTCTTGTTATATCACCAGCTCACTTCCATTTCTAATTATCCATGTCCTGAATGGTATCTTTTACATAACTTTTTCCACAGAGAAAGTAATATTCTGTAGTCTGACTATATCAAACACGTATCTTTCATTCTCCTTTGAGTCACCCACACCTTTTGTTTCTTCAAGAGATTGAAAATAAAATATGTGTGTATGTATGTAAATAAAATAAACATTGGGATGTTGTTTCCTGGAAAACTCTCTAAATTGTGAGAAGATGGGACCTGCTGTGGTCATTTATAAAGGCTTGGTAATTCTCTTTTTATATTAAGGACATTTTAATATGTATATATCTCCTCATAAATCTTTTTTAGAGATGAAAAAGTTACCATATGGGATAGGAGTTGTTGATGTGCAATTCTCTTCTGTGTTTCTGTTTTTTTGTTTGGTTGTTTGGCAGGGAGTGTTTTGTTGTTGTTGTTTTGTTTTGTTTTATTTTTTAGTAATCAGAGAATCATAACATTATGGATTTACTGAACAAGTGGAAAGGAATTTAGAGGGAATGAGTTTGACCCTCCTTCATTTTACAAAGGGTGGCTAGGTGGTGCAGTGGATAGAGCACCAGGCCTGGGGTTACGAAGACCTGGGCTCAAATCTAGTCTCAAACACCTACTAGCACTGTGACTCTGGGCAAGTCACTTCACCCTTTTGCCTAAGTTCCTCTTCTACAAAGTGACATGAAGAAAGGGCAATCCACCACAGTATCTTTGCCAAAAAATCCCAAATACGGGGTTACAAAGAATCTGAAATGACTCAACAACAAACTTCCAAATGAAGAAACAGTTTCAGAAAGATTAAGGGACTTGCTATCACAAAGGTTACTCTGTGTGAGAAATAGAATTTAAGCCCAGGCACCCTGAATCCATATCCCTTGCTCCAGGATTTTGTTCAGTCACTTTGTAGTGTATATTCCATCAAACAATTCAGACAGTAAGTACTTCGCTTTTGACATTGTTACCTCCAGTATAATTTCTTCTTTGTGTTCCCGGGCTGGCCCATCTGCTCTCCTAGATTTCATTTCTCTCAACTTCCATTTCCTCACAAAGTCATCAGAGATAGATATGCCAGAGTCCAGATGAGCTACTCTACTCATCATCGATCACAGCAACATGGCTTTAGAAATGAAAGGGACCTTAGGGGGCATAGAGTTCAACTCCCTCATTTTACAGGTGAGTAAACTGAAGTTAACCAGCTTGCTCAATGTCAAGTTGGAAGTAGCTGCATAAGGATTTGAACCCAGATTATCTGAAAAAATCCACAACCTTAATTACACTGTTTGCCTGTAAATTTTTTTTTTAGCATTATGAAAACATCAATGGATTATGAAAATACTAGTGGATCTATTCTTTTAATCTTTCCCTCTGGTCTTTCAAGTTTCAATAATAAATGTTCTTGGTCTGATCTGACTCAGTCGATCTCACACCAGACTTTCTTTAGCCTGGTTCTCACCTCCATGACTGTTTACTTTTTTTATGCAGTGACATTACTCATAAACTTCCACTGTCCTTTTCTGTAACATTTTCCACATGAGCATATGTTCTAAACCAATATTGTCCTCAAATGTCATGTCCCTCTGCCATGCAGAAATCAAGTATTTGAGGTTTTTTGATATTATGAGCTCTTTTTAGCCTCCTAATTGTAGCAGTTACTTTATATAATTAAATATGATAATTGCTATAAATCTCTTTTCATTAAACTGATTCCCTTTTTATTTGTTTTCAATAGGTTGCCTGAACAAATTAGGTTAGAGCTTTCATAATTCTATGTGGTATCTTCTTCTAAACTTAATCCTTCTTTCCAGTTTGATGTTGATTTTGTTGCTCTAATTGGTCATTTTTTAGAATGCACATATACTGCTTATTCAAAGATAAGCCACTTATTACTAATTGTTTGACATTTGTTAAAATATAGTTTCAGTTTTTATTGTGTTTAGTCCCTTCTGACTCCCTTCTTGAAGAAAGGATTTATAATATTAAATTGCAATGCATCTACAACTATTTCCATCATGCTTATTACTAGTTCATTTCCCTTACTATTGTTCAGAAGCATTTAAACTTGATAAACTTGACCCATGATAACATGTTTCTTATTGTTTTTTTTTCTTTTTTTAATTAATTAATTTATTTTTAGTTTTCAACACACACTTCCATAAATTTTAAATTTTCTCCACCTCCCTTTCCTCTCTCCTACCAAAGATGGCATGCAATCTGATATAGGCTCTACACATACATTCTTATTAAAATTTTTTTTCATATTAGTCATGTTTTATAGAAGAATTAGAATGATTGGGAGGAATCATGAGAAAGCAAAAACCAAAACAAAACAAAAAAAAGGGAGCAAATAGTATGCTTTGATCAGACTCCATATGTCCTTCTCTGGATATGGATAGCATTTTACATCATGAGTCTTTTGGAGTTGTTTTAGGTCCTTGCATAGCTGAGAAAAGCTAAGTCTATCAAAGTCAGTCATCACACAGCGTGGCTGTTATTATGTACCATGTTCTCCTATTCTGCACACTTCACTCAACATCAGTGCATGTAAGTCTTTCCAGGTTTTTCTGAATTCTGCCTGCTCATTATTTCTTGTAGCACAATAGTATTCCATTACATTCATACACCAAACTTGCTCAGCCTTTCCTCAGTTGATGGGCATCCCTTCAATTTCTAGTTCTTGGTCACCACAAAAAGAGCTGCTATAAATATTTTTGTACATGTGGGTCCTTTCCCCATTTTTATGATCTCTTTGGGATACAGACCTAGAAGCAGAATTGCTGGGTCAATGAATATGCACAGTTTTATAGCCCTTTGGGCAGAGATCCAAATTGCCCTCCAGTGTGGTTCAATCAGTTCACAACTCTACCAACAATGCATTACTGTTCCAATTTTCCCACATCTCCAGCATTTATAATTTTCCTGTTTTTTCATGCTAGCCAATCTGTTGGTATTATGTGGTACCTAAAAGTTGTTTTGATTTGTGTTTCTCTAATAAATATTGATTTAGAGCATTTTTTCCATATGACTATAAATAGCTTTAATTTTTCCCTCTGAAAACTACCTGTTCACATTTTTTGACCATTTATCAATTGAGGAATGACTTGTTTTCTTATACATTTGACCCAATTCTCTATATATTTTAGAAATGAGGTCTTTACCAGTTTTCTGCTTCCCTCTTAATCTTGGTTGCATTGGCTTTGTTTGTGCAAAAATCTTTCAATTTAATGTAATCAAAATTATCCATTTTGCATTTCATAATGTTCTCTATCTCTTGCTTGGTCATAAATTCCTCATTTCTCTATAAGTCTGACAGGTAAACTATTCTTTGCTCTCCTAATTTGCTTATAGTATCAGCCTTTATATCTAAATCGTGTACCATTTGGACTTTATTTTGGTATTTGGTGTAAGACTTTGGTCTATGCCCAGTTTCTGCCGTACTATTTTCCAGTTTTCCCAGAAGTTTTTGTCAAATACTGAGTTCTTTTCCCAGAAGCTGAGATCTTTGCGTATATCAAACAGTAGATTGCTATAGTCATTGACTACTGTGTCTAGTATACCTAACCCATTCCACTGATCCATCACTCTATTTCTTAGCCAGTACCAAGTAGCCTTAATGATTGCAGCTTTAGAGTACAATTAAATATCTGATATCATTAGGCCACCTTCCCTAGTATTTCTTTTCATGAATTCCCTTGATATTCTGGACCTTTTATACTTCAGATGAATTTTGTTATTATTTTTTTTCTAGCTCTATAAAATAATTTTTTGGTAATTTGATTGGTATGGCACTGAATAAGTAAATTTATTCAGGTAGAATTGTCATTTTTATTCTTATTGCCTTTGAGAGCATGATGAAACTGACTTTATCAACTCCTTTATTTGTATCTCTAAGAAAACACAAATGCCATACTTTCATTTATCTAAAAGTTCTCTTCCCCAGTTTAATTTGTAGAAAAATGTCAATCTTAATATTGTTCATTTCCTCCAGAAGCATGTCAACTTTGTCATCACTGGACAGGAATCTCATGTATTAGGAACATGAAAGAGATCATTGGACCCTTGTTTTACCCCAATGAGTATTAATCAGCTAATGATTTCGTAGGGACAGTGATTGTTAGCAATTATTAACATTAATCTTATTTATTAATATACATTTAGTCAATCAACTAATACAGGTACATTCAGGAATAAATAGGATAGGTTCTTTCTTATAGAAGGCCCCAAACTCTTATAAAAGGCTCCAAACTATATTTTGCATAATCAGAAGTTTTACTTGCTATGAAGTTCATTTGCTTACTCATAAGAAGCCAGCTAAAGGACCTCTATGCTTTCTTCCTGCTGAGCAGGAGACCAAGTCTAGTGTGACAGAGGTGACCCAATGATATGGATATTCCCCTGGCCATTTTATTGCTTCTCCACCCTTCATCACTCCCTTATTGCCCAACATGGGGAGATGGCTATGACATTTGGCCAACAAGTGATCCTGATTGTTGGCCTCTGGCCTGCCTGTCTACTTGCTTATCTGCCCATGTAGATGTTTTGGCATCTGTTTATTGGCCCGGCCCATATGCCTGCTTATTAGCTCAGTGGAAAGGCTAAGATTGGTCTGTCAAAGTCGGCTTATTAATGTATTTGTCAGCCCATGAGATTCTGTATTTGTCTAGACCCTCTTGGTGAGGGCAAGGTCTATCCACCAATAAGACCATATTTTTAGTTTGCTTCATCTGTATTGTTTGGGTATTAAGCAATATAAAACTAAGGCCCTGGAGAAAGGGGGCATCTCAAATTGTGAGGAAAATCTGAGGTCCTATTCATCAAAGGAGGTTGGGTTCCTTTAATAAATGATTATTGGCTTGGAGTTCTGCCTCAGTGGTTTTTCTTGCAGATCAGATATTTTTGGACTCACAACCAATAGCTAAATTAATGTTTGTGTATTCTCTAAAAACCGTGAACCTCAATTGCTTCTATCACCTTTTTACAACTCTACAAACTTTATTACAAGTTAAGACATCACAAGTCCTCACAGAATGAGAGGACGAAAATAGATTGTGATCTTCATCCTAGAGGGGAGTACTGGCAACCCTTGAGAATACATGGATATCCAAATATAAAAGTGGAAAGGGGGTAAATGTTAATTCTCTCTTCCTCAAAAAAAACTGGTAAAATTCTTGAAGACAAAGGGGATGGATTTTATTATATAAAATTATTTTTCACAAAAAATTGTATATCCAGATAAAAGAAATCTGTCATTAATAATGATGATAGTAATAACTGACTTACATATAATGTTTTATTTCTACAAATGATTTTATATACACTATCTCGCTTGAACAGTATAAAAGTGCTTTGAGACAGGAACTACAGGTTTATTTTTCTCTATTTTAGAGATCAGGTTCAAAGATGTTAAAAGTGAGTATTCATGGTCACATAAATAGTGTCAGAAGTAGAATCTGAACCCAGGTCTCTCTAATTCTCTTCATCGAATTCATTCAACAAACATTTATTAAATGTACAAGGTACTATTCTATTTATGAGGGATACAAAACCAAAACAAAATAGTCCCTGCTCACCAGCTTATACTGTACTGAGGATGTACAAAATGTACACAGATAAGTTATATATATACATACATACATACATACATACATACATATATATGTATATATCTATATAATGTAAAATATATACAATGGGAATCCAAAGTTATCTGGGGGTGTGGTGAGAGGACAATAACAACCAAGGGTCCCAGGAAAGGCCTCCTGCACTTGTCCTAGGTCTGGAAGGGAGCTATAGAATCTAAATTGAAAGACAAGAAGAGAGGAAATTTCAGACATGAGGAACTGCCCATGCATAAGGGAAGGGAAGGGAAATGAAATAGCCTTTATGGGAAAGAATAAGTAGGCCAGTTGGGCTCAAAGCAATATTGTTCAATAAAAGCAATTTTTAAAAGATAAGGAGTTCATAACTGAGCTGCCTTATTCTTGTTAACTGGTAAAGATAACATGACGTCAAAGATATCATAGATTCTCTCCAACTTGAGTGGAAGCGACTAATAAACAAATTTGAGAGGATTCTACTGTTCTGTTTTCCTGTGACCTCAGCACAGTGACCCAGTTGGCTATCAGCATAAAATCACAAATATATTTCAGAGGAGCATGTCATATGGGATTATAGGTTAGGGAAGTAGTGTACTGTATGTAGTAGATAGGGAACTGGGTTCAAATCCCACCTCAGTCAGTTAACCACTAATTGAAATAGCTGAAGAACAGTTACTGATCTGCATTGCTGGTTTCCTTCCCAGGAATTCTCTGCATTAATGAAATCACAGCACTCAACCCACTCTCTCATTAAAAAACAAACAAAACAAATATGGGGTGAGTGGGGGAGAGTATCTTCCATTTCATCCATATATTTATCTGAACAGAGAAATGAAGTCTTCCTTACAGCTAAACGAAAGAAAAAGGAAAGTGAAAAACCAAAGCAAAATAGAAAAGGAGCTTATTTTTAAAAACAAAGAAAAAGGATTTGAACAGGCAGAGGAGAATCATGGCCTATCCCATGGGGTTGGAGAGAAGAATGCTATGTGACAAAGAAGAAAAAAAAGGAAGAAAAAGAATCACTGGAAAGATAGAGCTAAATAAGAGATATGAAGCTATTTCAATAGAGAAAGAAACAGTTGTCTGTCCTCTAAATAGTGATGAAAAAACTATTGCTGCTGTCAGGTGAGATATCAGCCACTAACGGTCACAGGAAGGAGAGACAAATAGGGGTACTTGGTGACTCCCTGAGATAAGGGGTAAGGAAGCAGCTATTCATCAATCTGATAACAATGAGAGATTTCTAGTTTTCCCAAGTCACTGATTCAGGAGAAGACAGAGAAGCTTCCCAAACCATCAGATTGGAGGACTATTATCCACTCCTTGTGGCTTAGGCGGGCATAAATAACACTGCATAATGAAGCCTAGAAAACATTTCTAAAGATTATGAAATTTTTGGAAAGAAAATGAAAGACTTTAGGATCATTTTCATTATGGCTATTATTTGAAGTCAGGGTCTTCTGAAGAAGAAGGCAAATTGGGAAAGATGGCTAAGAAGGTGGTGTCAGAGAATGGTATCTGGATATTTGTGCTGTGGTTTAAAATGCATAGGTAATATGATCTTGATAAAGGAAGGGATGCACTTAGTGGCTAATATATTCACATTTGGGGATCACCAGGGCCATGTAAAGACCTAAGTTATCCAAAAGGAATAAACTGGATGAATGAGAGGGAACAAATACAGTAGTATTGGAATTGCAAAAAGGCAAATTCAGAAGGATTTCTTCTAGCTACCTGACTAGCCAGAATCCTGGCTGGATTGTGAATTGCAAAAGATCTAAAGTAGCCTGAGGTTTTGATCTTTCCAAATCTGAGATCCAGAGATATCAGAGAAGTTCCAAAATTAAGCTATATTATAACTGAAAACCAGAATGTAGTAATAGAGAGTAATAATCAGCTCAATGCCCAATAGAGAGTAGAAGTATCCAGTAAAAAATAATGTGATGACATTGCATACTTCTCAAACACAAATTGTCCCTGACCACGTATGTTCTCTGGCCACAAGTGTTGCTTCCATGGGTACCCCTTCACATGAGTTATGTAGCCACACATGTTTCTTACATATGCGTCCTTTCACAATTGTTTCCTGATCACAAATGTTTCCTGTGTGTAAAACCTACCTATGGAAGTCATGGAAGTATCTATGGGGTAAATATATATGGTAGAATCTTTATTGTCACTTATTTTACTAAACTGTTTGACAAAATATCTTTTGTTTTAAAATAGTATGGCTTCCTCTTGGTCTAGCAAAACAAAAACAAAAACAACACACTGGTTGGAGCACATGAGCTAGTGTTTTAATTGGATGTTGATTTACTAATTAACTTAAAATTGGGATAGCTTTCTTGGAGGCTTCATGTGACTAGAGGACCCAAGTGCTATGCTTTTAATGTTAAGGTATTTATTTGTGGAATCGGATAATTCTATTTTATTTATAAGATGATTTTCAAAAAAACATTTTACCCCACATTTTGTTTTCTAATTAGTTTTTTTTAATTATTCTGGTATTTGACAAATTAAGTATTGAAAATCCATGAAAATGTAGTATCCTAAGGTAAAATGCTTATGGAATTTTAGAGCTGGAAGGGTCCCAAGAGACCAACAAATTTGATCTGTCCCTCCATTTTATAGACAAGTAAATTTAACCCCAGGAAGGATAATACTTTAATAGAAGCACAGTGCACATAATGAGAGAAGTTATATTCTTACTATACCCTGGCTTCGTCAAAACACATCTGTGCTCCATTTTTCTATTGCTATTTTTCAAAAGGGCATTGGCAAGTTATATTGTATCCATAAATAGGCGACCAGGATGGTGATAGGATTCTAAATCATCTGATAGAAGGTTTAGTTAAAGAAATTGATGGCATTTATACTGAAGAAAAATGATGTGGGGTAGAGAGTGCTAAGAGCTTTCTCCAACTATTTAGCAGGCTGAAATAAGGAAATCTGTTCTGCTTGGATCTAGGCAGTGAGGCTATAAACTATGGACAGGTAGAAGTTGTAGAGGCAGACTTGGGCTTAATACAAGGAAAGACTTTATTAAAGTGTGTTAGTTGACTTATTACCTGCTTTTAAGGACTAAATCACTAGAAATCTTCAAAAGTGACTATTTATAGAAGATATCAAAGAGTACATTCAAATTTTCCTATGAGTAGGACTTGATAATCTGTGAGTTCTACTAAGATTCTATGTCCTGATAATTTTAAATGACTGTTCCAAGGTTATACAGTTAATTAGTTGTAGATGTGGGAGTAGAACCCAGGTTTCCTGCTTAGGATCTAATGTTCCTGCCACTATGTCTTGGTGTCATTTTATATTGTTTAAAATTCAACATCATTCTATGTCCAGATTTGAACTCAAGTCTTCCTGACTCCAGGTCCAGTGGATAGGTATCCACTGCTCTATCTAGCTGACTCAGTCAGTACCCCATCACCAAGTTTAGTTCCTCCTCCTTTAGGTCACATATTTCTTGCCCTAGCAAGTAGAAGAAAGTTTCATGAGAGCAATGACTTTCCACCTTACTGTGTAAACACATGCAGGCAATATCTACTTGTGTTATGATGACCTAATTTTTCTCCCATTGTATTCCTTATCGCCTGGTAGGCTAAAATATTATATACATTGCAAAAAAGATGCTACATCCTTGTTAAGAATTATGTTGAAGGACATTACCTCTATAGGAAGCATTCTAATAAAAAGTAATACATTCAATTTTTTAAAATGTTATTTTTGGGGAAATTAATATGTCTTGCATTTATCTCGTCTTTTTTTTTCAAAAAAGTTCCAAATTTTAAAAGAAACAATTTTGAAAGATTTGAGAGCTCTGATCATGAATCAACCATGATTCCAGAGGACCAATGATGAAGCTTGCTACCTACCTCCTGACAAAGAGGGATGGATTTGCAGAAGAATGTGATTTTTTTAAAAAAAAAATTTGGCCAATGCAGGAATACATTATTCTTGAGTATACATATTTGTTATAAGAATTTTGTTTTTTTCTTTTTTTCCTTTGAATTGAGGAGTGGAACAGAGAGAAAAATTGCTTTAAAATCAAAAGTGAATATTAAAAGCTATAAACATAATTTTTCATTATTTATAAGTCATAGAAATACCATATAACCATGAAAACATTTACATTTATGTTGTTGCTGTTCATCTTTCTGGAAGAGGATCACAAGTGTAATATCTTGACTTGCATATGAATTGGATTTGAGTGAGGTAGAGTTGTGAAAAGTCATAAGCCTCTCTCTCTCCTTCCAAGTCATCACAGTCCAGTGGCAAGGAAAAGGTCAAGACAACTGGCAGGACCCAGTGGGTGATCTTGGCCTTTCTAAATTATAGTCTTCTCAGGTCTCAGTTTGTCTGAGGCCATGCCTGATTAATGAATAAGGGGTAGGTAAGAATAAGATGAGCCAATTTACAATCCCAAAGATTGTCCAGGAGGAGAAGACCCTCAGACTTTCTAGCCAGAACAGAAAACAGCTGCTATTTACACTCATTCCAAGCAATCGAAATCTAAACAATGAGCCACCAAGCCATGGGCTGTGCATATTATTGGCCATTCAATGAAAGCCATAATGATTTGGGTTTAAAGGCTAGTCAAGGGCCTGCATTTAGAACCCAATGGGCTTTTTAAAGCCTGTTTTTCAGAGCTATGTTTTAAGAAATAAAAATGAAAACTTCACAGGACAAAAGTAAATTGAACCAGCATTTTTTGAACAAAAAGGAGAAGAGGAAGAAAAGGAAGAAGAGGAGGAAGAAGAGGAAGAAGCATAATATTTCCCAACTTCTGTTCAAATTGACAGTGTGGGTCCCCATAGGGCATCTGCTATTCTCAGATAACATGGTAAAGACAATCAACATAAAATCTTCTCCTAAGAACCTGGTTCACTTCTTCCCACAAATGCACAAAGCATCCATGGGAGAAGTAGGCTTAAACTTAGAACATAATAGTAGTGTTGAGGTTTAGGGGTACTGGGATCCTGAAAGAGTGAAATGCAGGTCCTGCCTGTGTTGGGTGAAAGACCCTCACCAATTAAAAAAATTAATTTTTAATAAACAGCCATCTTGGGGTGGGAACAGAAATAAATTTTATTCAGTTCTCATGAGAAAAGGGCATCCTCTGCCAGAAGGGGGCCAGCAAGAAGGAGGTGGAGTGCAGAAGGCAAGCAGGGGATTATATACCCTTGCATAAACAATTCTAAGAAACCCCAGCCAGGAGGCCGGACCCCCATTCCCACTGGCAGGGTCAAGTGGCCTCACAATCTAAGCAGGAATAAGGAAATAAGTTTTTAACCCAATACAAGCACAGAAACTACAGAATTACCTTATAGAGGGAAATAGGTGAGGAGAGAAGGAGAGGGGAATACCATAAATCGAAAGAAGGAGAATAGGAAAAAAAGGGGAGGGGGAAGCCCTCTTTTCTCTCTCACGGTAAAGAAAAGCAGGTCACAGTGACCCTATTCTTATTTGGTAAATCTTTAAACCAGAATTAGAAGAAAGAACAAAAACTTCAGGGGGGAAAGACATTCCTAAAGGCTAAATAATCAGATTCCCATAGACTCAAATTTATCCCATTTCCCTTTTCTCTAAATATTGAAAACATTTTAAATATAGATACATATGTATTCCCTGTGAAGTCTTCAAACTTTATTCTCTTACTACCTCACACATGCCCAAATGAATTCAACCCAAGCCTCTTTCTGCCAAAGAAAAACATTTTATTAAAAATCCATCATATTAGCCAAACTCTTAAGGAATCTCAGCATTGGCTAGACTCTTAAGGAATCTGAGTATTTGCATTGCTAATGCAAGTGGGCCAGATCGAATCTGAGCACCTTCCTGTAGGCTGAGATGGATCTTATATTCAGAAAGACTGTGGGAGGAATATAGGGTTGGCCAAGTAGTCTGGGGTGATTGCAGGAGGGGTTTAGGGAGGATTTTGATGGGAGTGACCAGCAGGCTGGGGTGACTAGAGGTAGGAGGCCAGGAACCTAGAGAAAAAGATTTAGATAGGATCAAGGATAGGAAGCAGCTGGAAGTTATCTGGAGATAACAGACAATGAAGGCCTGGGCTAGGTTAAGGGTAACAGAAAATTGGACTGAGGGATAAGATAATAAATGGCCAGTTGAGGGGACTATAGCCTCAGCTGAATTCTAGATCAAGTGAGAAGATAGATTCAAGAAGAGTTCAAGGGGTTTTCAGGAGCTTGTACGATGTCATACACAAATCATAAATACCTTGGAACTTAAATCTACTTTTCCTCCACGTAAAATTAATTTTTAACCTTTCAAACTAACAAAACATTTATTTCATCAAAAAAAAAGAAAATAAAAAGAAATAAAATGGAAAAGGGTTTCTGCATCATGAATATTAGGAGATAAGACTATAAAATTTGGAAATATTTTATTTATATTTTCTTTTCCAAAAGAGCAAATTTAGCATTTTCACATGAGTCAAAATAGGTCACTGATCTCCAAATATATAGGAAAATAATTGAAATTTAGGTTTTATTATTTTCCTGATTATGACATAGGAAAACAAAAGCAAAACAAAAGCAAAATGAAGAATCTAAGGATAAATGACTCTCTTTTCAAATTTAAATATTATTTGCCAGTCTGTGAAATCCTGAGGGCAAATCTCTAAGGAAGATGGGAGTAGAGTAAGAGAAGGGTGGGTCAAAAGGAAGGTAACCAAAAAATCCCCAGTGCTTACCACACTACCTGACATCTAAGTCCTTAATAAATACTTGTTTCATTTCTTTTTTCCTTATGGGATTAAGTCTGGTTGCCTCCCTCAGTAAGCCTCAGCAGGGACTTTGTTTTAATCCTTATGAAAGTGTTGAAAGAAATTCAATGTAGGGGTGTTCAGAGGACATAGAAGGATAAAATCATAATATTAGAACTGGACAATACCTAGGAAATCTCTCATTTTATAAATAAGGAACAATAAGACTTAAATGACTTGTCTGTCCAAGTTCACATAGGTAGTAACAGGCAAGATTTGAACTCTGAGTCTCTGACTGCAACTCCAGGGTTCTTTATTCTGCATCATTCTGCCTACCAATCTCATGAAATGTCAATGAAATAGATGACATGGATGATCAGTATACGATACTATTTGGATTAGGAACCTTATATTTCCATGACTTGAGGTAGAGACATGTCTCTTCCAGATTCTCCCCTTCATTGTGTGAACCTACAGATATGTCTGGTAGAGAACTCAAAGCTCTTCTTGGGTACATATAAATAGCCCCATGAAAACAGAAAGAATAAATACTTACAAAGCATATAATAATAATCACAAGTATAATAACTATTATTATAATTAGCATTTATATGGTGTTTTTGGTTTGCAAAGCACTTTTCAAATCTCTTGTTTTATCCTCACAAAAACCCTAGAAGATAGTTATTATTATTGTCCCCATCTTACAGATGAGGAAGTTGAGGCAGACTGAGGTTAAGGGACTTGCCCAGGACTACAATTAGTAGATATCTGAGACATTATATACTTTGTGGAAAAAAAAAATGCCAGTACCAGAAGTGTGCTAGAACTTGCTCCAATGGGCTCCCGAAAGTCAATTGTTAAATTTTCAGTTTGAAAATTTACATCCCACAATCAGCAAGTGCTACAAATCTGGGCTTGCTTTATTTTTTTAATTGTCTAGACTTAAAAACTGATGATGAAAATGTTAATAAAGTAAATTATACTTAAAAGCGTGTCATATACATTTTTCCCCTAGAGAACTATTTAACTTACTTAACAATCAGCTTAACTATTGTTAAGCATTTATTAGCACCCACATAGCAGTGATCCTTTCCCTCTCAAATATGTCAATGTTAGTGTGTCCTGAGGCTGGCCATCCTCCAGCTATAAAAATTCTCATCAGGAGAAGATTGAAAAATGGAATTATTTGCTTTGGGATGAAAACAACTGGTACAACTACAGCAATGCAAGGTAGAGAGCTTGAAGAAGTGTAGAGAGGTAAAAAAAAATTAAGGAAAATAATATTTTTTTTGAAAATTTGTGCTAATAGCATACTCAAATGACTAATGCCAATTAGAAATTTTTTGTCTTACATCACCAATAAAAGTGAGCAAGAATTGTTATCTCAATTTTAGTCAATGATCATTTCCTATAAAATATAATTTTGAGTATTTTTCCATATATACCTTGGATGGTCTCCAAACTCCATTGATCCATTTTATAAAGGGGAGAGATAAACACTTAAATCTCATTGACATCAAGCTCTATTTAAATATACAGTACAATTCATCTGCCAACCCAAAGATTGTTTTATATATAGCATTTTAAAATTTTGCTAACTTAAGATATTAAACTACTTGCCAAAGGGTTTGGGCCACTGAACTGCTGATTGAAGAATTTCTCTCCAAAGTCACTTCCCTTCCCCTTTTTCTTAAGTCTCAGACTCTCTAAATGGATCAGTTCTTTCCAGAGAGATTATTAGATAATATCTATGCAAAAAAAAATGAAAGTAACATAGCTCTACCTGTATTTTGCCATTTCTTTTGTCCCCCAAAAGCTTTCCACTGGCTTTATACTCTTTCAAACTCTTGCATGTAATTGAATCAAAATAATTTCCAAGTTGCTTCTGACGATTTTGTAGTACTAGTTATCCAATGGCATATGAAGACCAGGAATTCCAGAGCATGTCCTTTTGTGGTTTTGATATTGCAGCCATCTTTGTTACCTGTTTTAGTGGCCTGCTACCAAGGGCTTTGGACTTCTGTCACTTCTGGGGAGCCTCACTTTTGCCACACACCAGTTATTTTGGGGACATTTTAAGTAGAGCAAGAAAAGGAAACACAATGGCATTAAGTTTCAGTGGCTTACCCAAGAGAATGAGGACACAGAGAAGAATTGCAATTAAGGCTCCTGTACTTAAGCCAGCAGAGGACAGGAAGGCTTCAGCATGGCAGGTCCGCACACGCCCATCTCTCTCACATGCACATACCCTGATGGTGAGGGTGCTGCTGCTGCTGAGAGAGGGGATTCCACCATCAGAGATCATAATGGGGAGATAATACACATCCTGAATAGTTCGACTAAATCTCCTCCGCCTTGTCACAATGCTGGCTGTGTTATCTATGACAGACATAAGCAAAATAAAACACATTTAGTAAAACCATGGTAGTTGGTATGCATTCCTCTTAATGAAAAGAAATATATATATGTATCAGTAAAAGTCTTTTCAAGCTTTGCTGAAATTGGACAAGGAGATAGAGAAGGGGGAATTCTGAGTGTGAAAGTCAGTTTTACATAATAGATAGAACTGACCTATCCTAATTCTGACCATCTACTGACTATGCATCCTTGGGAAAGGCTCAACCTCTTAGTGCTTGGGGACCTCTGTAACACTATAAGCTGCAGAACAGATGCTGATGTAGGGAAACAGAAGGAATTTCCCCACCAGAAGTTTCCTATACCAATGAAACTTCAAGTATGTTCCAGAAAAGAATTAATTTTTGTATGTTGTCAGACAGCAAAACCATCCTAAGCATAATGCCAGAGAGATAAAGTCATCATTTTTGTTAACTATTTCACTCAATTCCCCAGTCTATAAAATTGCAGCAAAGAAAAGAATGACAATTGAAAATAATATGGGACTTTTAGGTTGGCAAAACCCTTTACATAGAATTATGACTCACAATAATCCTATGAGGTGAATACAAGTATTATCTCTATTTTACAGATGAGAAAGCTGAAACTGAGATAAGTTAAGTAATTTGTAAAGGAATACTCAATTAGGAGGTAGGATTTAATGCCAGGTCTGGAGTAAGGAAGACTTGAGTTCAAATCTGCCCTGAGACACTTATTAGCTGACCTTGGGCAAGACACTTTACTTCTGTTCACCCCAGTTTCCTCATCTGTAAAAATAATAGAACCCATCTCCCAGGGTTGCTGTGAAAATCAAATGAGATAATATTATAAAGCATTTAGTGTAGGGCCTGGCACATAGTAAACCCTACATAAATATTACCTATTGTTGTTATTCTGACTATAGGAATGACTCTCTATCCATTGAACTGTCTTGCTCCCAAGAAATATACTGACATGTCTGGTGCTTGATTAAAATAGCCTAATGGAGGAGCCAAATCAATATCATGACATTTTAGCACAACTTTTTCTTACAAATAGTCTGTCCTACTATGGTGAATAGAAATTTTGAGCCAGAGTTTAAAAAACAAAAACAACCACAACAAAAAACAAACAGGGAAGTCTACAAGCAAATGTTGGCCAAGGAAAACCATACTGTAGTCACTGGTAAGTATAGATTTGGTGACCCTCCACTTATACGTTCTACAAGTGGCATCAATACATTTTTGCTTCTTTTCAAGGGCTACTTGATTTATTTATTTACTATAATTTTTTACTATAAATAATATTTGCTATATTATTTACTATTTATTTACTATTTATTATTTATTATTACTACTGTGTTAAAATTTTATCTTCTTTTTGGTACCCCTGACCCTCTTTCTACGTAGTATAGTAAGGTTATAAATAGGCAATATAAAGTACTAGGAGCAGTAAGATTGTAAAAGCTAACACAGAAGTCACTTGTAGACTGTCCCATAGAGCAAAGGAACATGATTTGTGAATTATATCACATATTGACTAAAAATAACATATTGAAACTATTTGTTAAATCAGAAAAAAAAGCCATTTACCCTTTGTTGTCAGGGTTTTTTGGTCTCATGATCTGTAAACCTCAAATGAGCTCCAGACATCCATAGTAAGACCAGTAGAACACCAAATGTTGCTGATAAGTTTGAGATAATGTGGATATGTTAATAAATTAACGCCAAGGTGGTATGAATAAGCATTAATCTATCCTGCATATCCCTCAAAAATGAGACATCAAACTTCTGCTCCCACTACACTCTTCCATCTACTAAGGGTCCATGATGCTTGCTTGAGTGGTCCCAACTGTTATCCATTGTTATCTAAGTGACTCCCACCTTTCCCATACTCTTCCCCAAATTTCCTGCCTTCCTCCACTACGCCGTCTCTGTTTCCACATTGTCTCTGTTGCTATTTGTCTCTATGCTCTCTATGCTATTTGCCCCTACACCCTCTGTTTCTTGTTAAAGTGTGATTGAAGCATTAGTCCCTGGAGCCATTATAGTGTCTCCTGGATAGCACCCAAAGACCCAGGCATGCCTGCCCCTGTTTAATAATTCCATAAAATAAATAGCAATTCACTAGCTAAGTGGCCATGACTAGGTCTCTTAACCTCTCTAAGGCTCAGTTGGCTTGTATGAATTTGGAGATGATAATACCTATAATTACTATCTCACAAGGTTATTGTGAGATCACTTTATAAACCCTTATACGTAAATATAATACAGACAAATGTGATTCTTTTTCTTCATCTGCAGTGTGAAAATTAATTAGCTACACTAGCTACATGAGCTCCAAAATAAAGGGTCAGGCATAATACGGAACTAAAGAGAAAGTGGTTCTTGAAGGACCAAACAAACTCTTTACTTATCTTTCAACTCACATGCTGTGGTTTTGCCATCAACATTTCTTGGTCTCGTTCCCTTTGGAGCATCTGTTCATTACACGTCAGAGATTCATCTGACCTGGTGCTAAAAGCAAAAGCAATGGACAACTCTTCTGGGAGAACCTATAGATATATATATGTTGCCCAGAGGTATCCAGGGGCTACTTCACAAAGGAAGGGACATTTGTCCTGCTAAAACTTACATGGACATTTTTCATCATTCCTTATTACTAGAAACAATCTGACAGAAGAAAAACTTCTTGCCAATTCAAAGTAATATACTTTAATAAAAAAAAAACCCATAACCTGAAAGTAGAAAATGTTTCTATCCACCTATATAGGTTATGCATATAAACATACAAACACACATACATCCGTCTATACAGATATGCTGTATGTATGCACGTATTGTCAGGATACTATTGGGAGACACCCTATTTTTCCAGAGCTAAGGCCTAGCAAGCAAAGCTGTGACTTGAGCTTGACACAACAACAATCCCTCTGGGTGAACTCAGCCACAACAAGAGAGGCATAATACACTAAGAGTGACAAGAATAGATAGCTTATTATGATCTGGAGGCTTTTAATAAATTCTATGAATATTACAATTATTTGTTGCTATATTGAAGACAAGAAAAATAAAAAGGGGTGGATAAAAATATAATAATGAATGACAAACATAATACAAAAGTACTAAATTGCTATTTTGTTTTTGTTTTATTGACCAGAGAAAATATTTTATTCATAAAAACAAAAACAAACTGTTTTGCTATGTGGCAGGTTTGATACATAGCTCTGTATGGAAAGGTCCTGGTCCTCTGCCGGTATAACTCAAAAATGACCGCCCCTTCACAACATAATTCTTAAGTCTGGCTCTGCTATAAAAACCAGATTACATGTATACCCATAAACCCCACGTCAGGACAGGACCATGTGAAAACAGACAAAAACCTCACTTCGCTAGATGTTGCTATGACTGTTAAAGGTGGACTCGATGTACTTGTTTTGAAAAAAAAAGGAAAATGCTTTTGTACAACATTTTTTCCTTGGCAAGTGTCAGAATTTATAAAGAGAAACCTCTGGAATGGATAAAATGCTAACATTATTATAAATCAGAGATTCTCCAAAGAGAAATCCTATGGGTGTAACAATAACAAAATAAAGGGCTCTTTCCCAGGGAAAAGTGACACATCATCATACAAACAGAATAGTAAAGAATGTATGTACAATTAATAAATGAGAGCTAGCTCAAATTATTTTTTTGATTTATATTTCTAGAAAAATATAACCAAGGCAACTGGGTTCTATTAAATATAGTTTTTTTAAAAATATGATAATAATGAAAGAATTCAACAAATATATGAATTTGGAAAACTTTGCATATTGATTATACAAAATGGAAATTGAATTGAGGTAGAAAATAATAACAAAAATATGTTAACAATTTGATATTAATATGATGAAGGAAATGATGAAAGCACTACGTTTGACCAAAGACCTTTTAAAAAGAGTTTTAATAATGGTAATGAGACCCAAAAAAGAAGTACTAGGTAGTGATTTGAGAAATTCACTAGAAGTTGGTTTTGAAGTCACAAAGTTCCAGCTTTAAATCCTACCTTTCACACAAAATCCCAGGCAACTGCATAAAGTCTACAACTTTCAGAGCAGGTATCAATCTATGTTGATAGAGGAAGTTTCCTCATTTGCTAACAGTAGTGATTAAGGAAAAAAAATTAATGAAGTGAAATATTATATCTTGTAATCAAAATGAGATGTGAAGAAGAGAAATTAGTAAGGTATAAGATAAAAGGAATTGACCAAAAAGAATGAGCATGCTCAAGAAATTCATCATCTTAGATTTTTAAAGAAACATACAAAAAAGGAGGTAAATAGGAATTCTATAATTAAAAGACTATTAAAGTGGAAGAGACCTAATATTTCACCAAAGCCAATAAATATATGAACAATTTTTACATACAGTATGTGAGGCATACTCATACAATCTTTTCATGAACACTGATGGTGGTAGTGAACTCACTATTTCCCATAGAAGCCCATTTCACTATTGGATAGAGAGTACGGACAGAGACTAGGGTAGCTAATACAATGTACTTAGTCTACTACAGTGGCCAAGTATAAGATAGGGGAGCATTGGCTAGACCACAGTTCAAGTGAAAACAGTCTAGACATTTTAGTGAATGAAAGCTAAATATTAGTCAATAGCATATCCAGGATTAGAAAAAAATAAGCAAATATTTAAGTATAAGATAGGGAAAGCTTGAATAGAGAGCAATATGAATGAAAATGAGCTAGAAGAAGATTAAGTGAATTCAAGCTTGATATTAGTCAACAGTATTACATGGTAGCCTTTAAAAATAGCTCAATCTTAAGGCTGTGTTAATAGAAACATACTGTCAAAAATATGGGGAGTGATAATATTGCTGAATTATGTTACAGTGAAATCACATCTGGAATAACAGATTAAGTTTTGGATGCCTGAAAAATTAGAGTGCTTCCTGAAAAGAGAGACCAAGATTTTGGGAGGACCAGATACCATGCCATATAGAGACCAGTTGAAGAAATGAGATGTCTAGGCTGGACAAAAGATAATGAGGGAATAATCACCATCTTACAAGAACTATAATGTGGAAGGGTTATTAGACTTGTCCCATTTGACCTCAGAAGACACAACTAGGAATAATGGGTAGAAACTTAAGAGCCATAGATTTTGTTCTAATATAAGGAAAATCGTTGTTCGTAATTAGCATTGTCCAAACTTAAAATTAGCTGCTTTAGGAAATTGGGGTTTTCCTATCACTGGAGATCTTCCTCTTGATGATAAAGGGTTATTGTCAAGGATGCTGTTCAGTTATGGTTTGGGATGAACTGATCACTGAGTTCTATTACAGCTCTGAGATTCAATGAGTTTGTGATGCTATGGTTCTCTAAACGAAGATCATTAAAATGTGGCCAGTGATGCCTACTGAGAAAAAAAAAGAGTACATACATATTTGGGGAATTTGGATAATGGAATATGAAGAATTTTGACATCTCAGAGAGGATTAGAAACCAATCAACCAGGACATTATGATAGACAAGAAAAGGAAAGGTAGACACTGGCTGACATGCATCACAGATTACAAGACAGTGCATTTCCAAGATTTCAGAGTAGAGATAAATAGTCCCTACAGGACTGAGGTTCTAAAGGGAATGGCAGTTAAGAAAAGATGGGAAGTTCTGAAAAATAAAAATTATTCGGACAGAAACACACATGAGTCCATCAAAAAGAGAACAGAGCATTGCTGTGGAATATACAGGGAGTACAGGAACCCACAAAAGTTTTAAAAATACAGGTTAAAAAAACTGAAAAAGGCAGGTACCTGATGATGAATACAAAAGAGGAGAGCAGTCCTGTGAGAGCAATGTCAAAATACATACAAAAAAGGAATATAGTAAGCTGAGACTTGTAGTGAATGCTAAGAAAAATGAAATGGTTCTAAAGTACTTTTGGGATAGAGTAAGATCAAGAGGAAGATTAGAAGAATCACTCGATTACACACTATAAAAGAAGACAAGAGAAAGCAGAACTTATATGTTGCTTCTTTTTTTTCTACCAAGGAAAACAAACCAAAAAAAAAAAAAAAGCAAAGACAGTATCAAAGAGTAGCAAATTATTGTTAATTAGCTAAAGTCACCAGGGTTGGACAGACTAGATGACATAAGTATTGGTTGACAAATAGTTTTGTGTTTGAATTATAATGTGCTGCAGGTGATTAACATGTAAGGCTCCATATGTTTTATTGAAAGAGGCTCCCTATCAGGTGGAAATCAGTAGTTCTGCAGTCCATTTCTGTTTGGTAGAAAGTCCTACAGTAGCAAGTCTCATTAAGCACAACTTCTCCTGAATTTTAGCTTTACAAACTCTGCAATATTCTTCAGTTTCCCTTAGTCAAAGACACTTTGTGACAATAAGGGCATATCCCCAAAATAAGCTGCCCCATGGTTTCCATCAGAGGAGTTGTAAACATTAAAGAAAGACTAAATGAAAATAGTATACTGAGTAACATCCCACAGGGGTAGGCAGAAGGCAGTGTGTAACTTGTGACCTGGGGGACCTGACATCTCTGGAACGAGTTTGTTTTTAAATTAAATTTATTTAATATATTTAGTTTTAAGCATTGATTTTCATAAGAGTTTGAATTACAAATTTCCCCCCCATTTCTACTCTTCTCCCCACTCCAAGACGGCATATATTATGGTTGCCCTGTTCCCCAGTCAACCCTCCCTTCTGTCACCCCACTCCCCTCCCATCCCCTTTTCCCTTCCTCCCTTGTAGGGCAAGATAAATTTTTATGCCCCATTGCCTGTGTATCTTATTTTCTAGTTGCACGCAAAAACTTTTTTTTTTGTTTTTGAACATCTGTTTTTAAAACTTTGAGTTCCTAATTTTCTCCCCTCTTCCCTTCCCACCCACCCTCCCTAAGAAGTCAAGCAATTCAACATAGGTCACATATGTATCATTATGTATAACCCTTCCAGAATACTCATGTTGTGAAAGACTAACTATATTTTGCTCCTTCCTAAC
>CM053622.1:271951681-272019202 GCA_028646595.1 Phalanger gymnotis | reverse complement strand
TCTTTCCTTTCCCATAAATCTGATAGGTAAACTATTCCTTGCTCTCCCAAATTGCTTATAGTTTCAGGCTTTATTCCTAAATCATGAAACATTTTGACTTTATTTTGGTATACAGTGTAAGATATTGGTCTATGCCCAGTTTCTGCCATATTGTTTTCCAATTTTCCCAGTTGTGAAATAGTAAATTCTTAGCCCAGAAGCTGGATTCTTTGGGTTTATCAGAGTGGATTGCTATAGTCATTGACTACTGATTCATCTGTACCTAACCTATTCCACTGATCCACTACTCTGTTTCTTAGCCAGTACCAAGTAGTTTTGATGACTGCTGCCTTATAATACAGTTTAATATCTGTTATGGCTAGGCCACCCCCAAATTATGTTTTAAAGATCTTTGAAATTATAAAAATCTTAGTGGATTTTTGGAGGTTTGCAGCTAGGATTATGTTTCAGCAAAAACATCACCTATTATCTCTTTCCGTTTCTTTGAGGACAACCAACACATTTTTTTTCCTAGTAAAAGTTGTTTTATCTACTGGAGAATAAGTACAACTTAAGCTAGTTTGAAATGTTTCAACATAAGATGTTTGAGTAAATCACTTAGCTAAGTCACTTCCACTGAAATAGACTATGAAACTCAAGAAGTAAAAGTTGAGCAACTAAATGGCATTGTATAAGAAAACACACTCAGAAACACGCACGAGATGTTGTTTTTAGCAAGTAGAAAGATCTATTAGCAATGTCAAAATGATAATGTTCTACCCAGGGGTAACATTTACCAAATGGAAACTATAGAAATAAAGTTGCAACATGTAATTATTTGAGTACAGCATATGAAAATTCTTTCCTTGAAGGACCAATAGCAAGGCATGTCCCAATCTTTAGAGTCTTGTGGGTTCTAAAAGAGCATGGGAAGATGAGACTACCACTATGAATCTTTGAAAGTAAGCTAACTGAAAGCAATGGGCTTTATAAATTGAGGTGCCGGGAGCTAATGGCCCTTGGGGAAATTTTTCTACATGTAAAATAGTGAAACATGCTGCCTACCTTTGGACATAGAGGTGATGGATTCAGAGTGTCAGTTAGAATATACATTTTTGGACAAGGGTAATGCAGGAATTAGTTTTGATTAATTATTTAAATTTTAATAAGTGTTTTTTTCAATGTGTAGGGGATGACAGGAACAGAAAATGGCTTTTGGTTAATTATTAATTTAATTTTTAAAAAGAAAGAGAAAAAGGAAGGAAAGAGTAAGGAAAAGAGGAAAGGATGGAAAAAGTAAAGAGAAAAAAGGAAAGAAAAATAAGGAAGGAAAAGGAAAGAAGAAAGAGAAAGAAAGAAAGAAAGAAAGAAAGAAAGAAAGAAAGAAAGAAAGAAAGAAAGAAAGGGAGGGAGGGAGGGAGGGAGGGAGGAAGGAAGGAAGGAAGGAAGGAAGGAAGGAAGGAAGGAAGGAAGGAAGGAAGGAAGGAAGGAAGGAAGGAAGGAAGGAAGGAAGGAAGGAAGAGGGGAAGGAAAGAATAGAGTAAGGAAGGAAAGAAGTAAAGAAGGTCCAACAAGCCTAGAGGAAACCTTGAGAGTTATGAATAAACATAATGAGTTCTGTTTTGGACATGGCGAGTTTGAGATGCTTGTACTTTATAGACAATGAAACAAGCTACACAAGGTTTCCAATCTGTTTTCCCAAAGAGTCCATTAGAATTTCTTTGTTCAATGTACCATTGCCTTAAGTCTTTGCTATCAGCTAGGTGACAGCTAGGTAATCTGCTTAAATGGCCTTTAATTGGTTTAATGGGTTTTTAATTGGTTTTAATTAAGGTATAATAGAATGTAATATTATTATGTTTAAATGTTACTCCTTATAGGTAATAAATGCATTTGAACAAGAATTTTCTAATGACAAGGTCTTCAATAAAAGGCTAATTTAAATAATGGGAATTTTAGGAGCCAAGTCAGAATGGTATAGGGGATATTTGGTAGGGATACAAAACTTCATGGCACAATGGAAATTAACTGCTTTCCCAGGTAATTTGAAAACTTCTTAAGACTTGTCAAACCAAATGACTACTATTCACTTCAGCTCATTCTTATAGGCAAAACTAATATTGCTATAAAGACTCTACAAAACATCACTAAATATTACAAAGACTTGGGCAGGAATTTGGTAGGTTTAGGGGGCTTTTATCATTGATGTCAAGGATAGACAAGAGATTTAGAAGAGAATACGAATTTTAAGATGATTGTGGGAATATTTGTGATGAATAATCCCAAATCAAAGTCAGTCTATTTAATATGTGCAGATTTGGACATAGGATATATTAGAACTTTTTCTACTACCTGAACTATTTGGTTCATAGTCAATCATTTGGGGCTGACTATACACTGGCTTAAAAGGAAAGGGAAGATATACTTATGAGCTCTCTTTTATCACATGAAATAACCATATTCATCCTTCTTACCACTGCCCCTGCTAAGAATTTCTGAAGGTACAAGGACAAGGTATGAAAGAATGTCAGAGGTCAATTGTTTCCAAACAATTCTCATTAAGCTACTATAGAGAGTTAATCACCAGAAGCCTAGGGCTTCATTTCCTTCTTCTGATAAAGGTATGCTCAGATCAAAAGAAAGAAAGAATTGAATGTTTTCTTCAAAACACACATGCTCAGTCCATCTGATCCTGGGGCATGTGGCAGCTTCCATACCACAATACATTTAGTTAAGAATGATGGGAGCAGAGCCAAGATGGTGGCTGGAAAGCAGGGACTTGCATAAGTTCTCCCCCAGGTCCCTCCAAAAAACTGGTATAAAATGGCTCTGAACAAATTCTAGAGCTGCAGAACCCATGAAATAGCAGAGAGAGACAGGTCTCCAGCCTAGGAAACTCTGGATGGTCCTGGGGAAGGGTCTATCACACAGGGCTGGGAGCAGAGCTTGGGCTGTGCCAGGACCAACCAGACTGGGAGCCAGGTAGAACAGGCAGTAGGGCCCTGAATCATTGAGCTGTGGCAATTACCAGACTTCTCAACCCACAAACACCAAAGACAACAGAGGTTAGTGGAAAAACTTCTATATTGGAGGGAAAGGAGTGCAGCTCTGGGCTTGCTTCCAGAGTTCTAGCTGCAGTTGCTTCCAGCCCCAGGCCTACCCTGTGGGAGGAATTAAGCTGTGGATCAGAGCAGGGAGGAGTGCAGAACCTGCTTGTGGTCCAGGTTGGAAGTTCTTGGGGGAGGAGGAGCACTGGTGTGGCACTTTGCTGTGTAGAAGTAGCTCTGAAAATAGCAGCACCACCCTTAAAGTTTAGGACAAAGTACTCTCTACTCTATAAGCAGTCATACACTGACAAAGAGCTCAAGGGTCAAGCAGTTGGCTGGGAACATGAACAGGCAGCGAAAACGCACGCAGATTCAGACTCAGACTTTGGAAGCTTTGTTTTGGTGACAAAGAAGATCAAAACATACAGCCAGAAGAAGTCAATAAGTCAAAGAGCCTACATCAAAAGCCTCCAAGAAAAATACGAATTGGTCTCAGGCCATGGAAGAGCTCAAAAAAGGATTTGGAAAAGCAAGTAAGAGAAGTAGAGGAAAAATTGGGAAGAGAAATGAGAGTGATGCAAGAAAATCATGAAAAACAAGTCAATGACTGGCTAAAGGAGACCTCAAAAAATACTTAAGAAAATAACACCTTAAAAATAGACTAACTCAAATGTCAAAAAAGCTCCAAAAAGCCAATGAGGAGAAGAATGCTTTAAAAGGCAGAATTAGCCAAATGGAAAAGGAGGTCCAAAAGACCACTGAAGATTGGAGCAAGTGGAAGTTAGTGACTTTATGAGAAATCAAAATATAATAAAACAGAACCAAAGGAATGAAAAATGGAAGACAATGTAGACTACCTCATTGGGAAAACCATTGACCTGGAAAATAGATCCAGGAGACAAAATTTAAAAATTATTGGACTACCTGAAAGCCAGGATCAAAAAAAGAGCCTAGATATCATCTTTCAAGAAATTATCAAGGAACTACCCTGATATTCTAGAGCCAGAGGGTAAAAGAGAAATTGAAAGAATCCACCTATCACCTCTTGAAAAAGATCTCAAAAAGAAAACTCCTAGGAATATAGTTGCCAAATTCCAGAATTCCCAGGTGAAGGAGAAAATAATGCAAGCAGCCAGAAAGAAACGATTTGAGTATTGTGAAACACAATCAGGATAACACAAGATAACAGCTTCCACATTAAGGGATTGAAGGGCTTGGAATATGATATTCTGGAGGTCAAAGGAGTTAGGATCAAAACCAAGAATCGTCTACCCAGCAAAACTGAGTATCATGCTCCAAGGCAAAATATGGGCTTTCAATAAAATGGAGGACTTTAAAGCTTTCTCAGTGAAAAGACCAGAGCTGAATGGAAAATCTGACTTTCAAACACAAGAATCAAGAGAAGCATGAAAAGGTAAAGAAGAAAGATAAATCATAATGGACTTACTAAAGTGGAACTGTTTTGCTTACATTCATACATGGAAAGATGATGTGTGTAATTCATGAGACCTTTCTCAGTATTAGGGTAGTTGAAGGGAATATACATATACACATGTATATGTGTGTGTACATATATATATATATATATATATATATATATATATATATATATATAGACAGAGAGCACAGGGTGAGTTGAATATGAAGGTATGATATCTGAAAAAGTAAAATAAAATTAAGGGATGAGAAAGGAATATATTGAGGGAGGGAGAAAGGGAGAGATGGAAGGGGATAAATTATCTCACATAAAAGTAGCAAGAAAGAGCAGTTCATTGGAAAGGAAGAGGGGACAGGTGAGGGAGAATGAGTGAATCTCACTCTCATCGGATTTGACTTGAGGAGGGAATAACATACACATGCAATTGGGTGTCTTACCCCACAGGAAAGTAGGGGGAAGGGGATAAGAAAGAGGGTGATGATAGAAGGGAGGGCAGATAGCGGGAAGAAGTAATCAAAAGGAAACACTTTTGAAAAGGTCAAGAGAGAAAATTGAATAAAGGGGGACAGGATAGGATGGAGGGAAATATAGTTAGTCTTTCACAACCTGACTATTTATGGGAGTGTTTTGCATAATGGTACATGTGTGGCCTATGTTGAGTTGCTTGCCTTCTTAGGTAGAATGCATGGAGAGGGAAGAGCAAAGAGAATTTGGAATTCAAAGTTTTAAAAGTAGATGCTCCAAAAAAGTTGTTTTTGCATGCAACTGGGAAATACAGACAATGGGGAATAGAAATCTATCTTGCCCTACAAGAAAGTAAGAGGGAAAAGGATGGGGGTGAGGGGCAGTGAAGTGACAGAAAGGAAGGCTGACTGGGGAACAGGGCAATCAGAATGTATGCCATCTTGGAGTGGGGGGGAGGGTAGAGATGGGGAGAAAATTTGTAACTCAAAATCTTGTGGAAATCAATGCTGAAAACTAAAAAATATTAAATAATAAAGTATAGAATTCAACAACAAGAAAGAATGATGAGATATGAAAGCCATCAGAATTCCATATGTATGTGAATGTTAAATTGTTCTTTAGATAAAGGATGGTTGCTGTGAAGCCCTGAAGAACTGATCTCCCAGAGAAGCCAGCTTAGAATCACTACAAATGTGCTGTAGACCCTGAATCAAAACATTCTGATTTCCTACAGTATACAGGAAGCCAAGGGACAGCCAATTCAATGTTTTTCCAAATAATATGCCTTTTAAAAAATTTATTTCCCAGTCTTCTGGAGGAACTATTCCTAATATTAAGTCAGCACAATCTCCATGCTAAGCCTTGGTATGCATGCTTATATAGCGAACATGGTTGTCAGCTAGAATTCATCTAAACTTTTGCCCACAAGCAAATGACATATAAATTTCTTGTTTCATTGCTGACTTCGGAATAAATCCAATAAAAGTTATTTCTACATATGGTTCAATTTTAAATACAAGCTATTCAGAGATTATAACACATTTAGCATCAAACTGATGGCTGACTTTGCAATCTGTTCAGAGAAGAGAGGAAAATTGTTCTAGCCACCCATAGAAGATCACAGCAAAAGAGATGTCAGAAATACTCAGAAGAGCACTTTCATTTACCCTCATTGTCCTTCAGTGTGAAGTTGGGGTTCAGAGCCAGACCTTCATCCAGAAAGAAGTGGAATCTTGGGCCATTTGCAAAATCATCTTTATCAGTGGCACTGATTGTATGTATAACCTGAAAGGGGAAAAATACTGCATTGAAATTAGTCAAGGCATCACTTAATTTCCATTGCATTTTTTAAAAAAAAATAATTCAAAACAAAATATTTCTTAAATGAACTCCTTTTTTTTCTATTTGGCAAATTTACTTCATTAAACAGTGCCCATTGCTTTGTTTTTCCCAGAATGAAATATTTTAGGAATATCATTAAAGAATAAGTTATAATCATCCAAGCTTTATTATTTTCTGCCATGACCCAACCATGTTTATTCTAAGATTTCTTTATCACAGGATGTACCTTGGGGCCTCTTAGATGTAAAATTCTATATAAACACCTGTTTGGGGAGACATGAAATATAGCTCAAACAAGTATAAATGTCCCAGTGCTGATGTAGAATTCTCTAAGCAATAAGTGCTGGTTTCAGTCGATAAATGCAAACAGAATTGAATTATAAAATTCACTAGTAGGGAACACAGAGGGCATCTAATTTGAAGCCCAGACAGGCCAGGTTAAGTTGCCCAAAGCCACACAGCTAGTTACTGGCACAGTCAGAAAAAAAGAGGCTGGTCTCCTGACTCCTAGTTCAGCACTACTTCGAGTACTGCTTCTTTTTGCAATCCTTTTACTCTCTCATTGCTAAGAGAGAAGACTTGTTAAAATTCAGAACTGACAGACAATCTGGACTAGAACTAGGTGGAAATCCATAAACAGAATTGAATACCAGATTGCCTGAGAACAGAAAAAAGCAAGTGACCAAAATAATTCTATAGCATCCCATCTCTAAAAAAAAATAGCAAAAACCCTTTCTGTATGCAATTTGGAATTGTATGCCCCAATTACAAGCAAGTGACCTTCTGCTATTGCTTAGAAAAAACTACCTACAGAAAATGTCTCAAATGTGGAAAAAGTATAGGATGGTCCATGGTTAAGCAAACAAAAGAACAAACAAAAAAGATATGGACTTCTTTTGAGTTTAATTCCTCATTCTAATTTTTCCTATCTTTACTGATTCCAAGGCAGCCTTTAGAAAGCTATCCCAACTGCCAGTAATAGTGTTTCTGCACACAGCTCCTAAGCTGCTGCAGATGTCAATAGTCGTGAGCAATGGAAATGCAGGCCCACTGTTGTTAGCACATAAAACTAGCTTACATAATTCACTTCCCCTCCAACCCCTCCTTATTTAAAGCAAGAAATACCAGGAAAATGAAGTAGGGGAGACAGCGTGATGTGAGTAAATGTGATAATACATGCTTCATAACATCTTTTGAACCTTTTTCCTTCTCTCCACTGACTCAGATTCTACTTTAGTTCAGGCATTCGTTACCTCTCAGTTGGACAATTATAAGGCCCTTCTAAATGGTCTTCAAGTTCACAGTCCTCTCCTTATCCAATCCATCTTCCAAAGAGTTGACAAAATAATTGCCTCTAGTCTTGTGTCTGTCTGCTAATGTCACCCTCTTGCTCTATGGCTTTCGGTGACTTCCTGTAGTCTCCAGTATAAAATGCAAACCCTTCAGACTGATTTAAGGTCCTCCACAGTCTAGCTCAAACCTACCTTTTTGACTTTACCTGATGTTGCTCAACTATATTCCAGACAAACTGTACTATGGGTGTTTCCCATCTCCATGTAGTGCCTGGAAGGTACTCCCACACTCATAATCTTTGCCCTCCTTCAAGGCTTAGAACAGATGTCTCCTAGCTTATCCTTATCTCCCTCCAGCTTTTAATTCTGATTTTGTTCAAATTATGTTGTAGCTCTTTTTGTGTATATATGTTCTATGCCCCAGTAGAACGTAAATTCTGGATACTACAAATAGTTCTATGTTTGTCTTTGCATCCCTTGGATCTGCCACAATGTCTTGCAAATAAAGGGTGCTTAATAAATGTTATTATTTGCTGAAATCAAATAATAAATTCAATTAATCTTCAAAGAGCCCTGTAGACATAAATGCATTGGGTTTTCTCCAATACCCAGTCTTAACTCTCATTTCTTCTTTTCCAAACTTTAAAAATTGGAAAGGATTGTCTTAAAAAAAACCTTTTCATACTTTACTTCTTACAGATATCATTATCTTCATTTTAAAAATAAGGAAATGGAGGCTCAGAGAAATCAGAAGACTTAATGATGGCAATACAGTTGGAAATTTTCTAAGGCAGGTTTCGTATTCTCTTAGTGAGCTTTTGCACTATACCATGCTATCTATGTAAGTACACTTATCTGGAAAAAACGCTTGATGAGTAAGTCCACAACCTTCATTTTTGAAAGGAAAAAGAGAGACCTACAAAGGATAAGGGACTTGTCCAATGTCATGAATCTAAAGAGAAAACAGAACCACACAAGAACTCAGTTCAGATTAGAATCTACTCATCTTCTCACTAAACCGTTCTGTCTCCTTCAGCCGTTTACTCATTTTTTGTGGTGGGAGGGGACAGTTTTTCAATTTGGGCTGATTCATCAGGACTGTTTCCATACCTTATCACATAGTCAGCTTTTTCAAGTTCCTTACTGCCTTTCAATGCTCTTAAATGTCACAAACATTCAGGGACAAAGGATTTCTGCTTGAACTAACAAACCAAAACCTAACACAGTCCATTTTTTATCACATATGCTTGTCAAACCTACATCTTCATGACTCCTCTACCTTCATCCAGAAAATTATATAGATATCTTAACTTTTTATCTTGCAGACTACAAATATGTTCATATCTCCTCAATCCAAAAACAAAACAAAACAAACTAACAACAAAAATATTTTCACCTTGAAGTCCTCTCAAGGTAGTAATTTATATCTCTGCTGGCCTGGGAAAAATGAGTATATTATTTATTAAATGCTTACTATGTTTCAGGTGCTGTGTGCTAAATCCTGGATATACAAAGAGAAAAAAAATAAAACAAAACAAAATAAGACAGTTGTCTTCAAGGAAATTACATTCTAATAGAGGAAAAAAAAATCATATGTGTAACAGTAGCCAGGGAGGGGGATTTTGGCCAGAGAAGTAATAGGTATCGTGAATAATGTCATGGAGCAAAGGATTGCCATGTCTGGTGAAGTAATGGTACCTTATTACTGTTACCACAGCTAGAATTGGGGAAAGGGGAAGAAGAGCTGGAGATGCTTAACAGTCTCAACTGCAAAATCCAATGACCTCTCCCCTTGTCCTTATCCTCCTCACCCTTTCTGCTGCTTTGGACACTAAAGACCAACCCTCATCCAGTATACTCTTACTTCTCTTTTCTTTTATTACATTGTCATCTCAGTTCTTCGATTCTGATTATTCCTTTTAAGTCTCTATTGCTGGCTAGGAGAGGGAAAATGGGGAAGAAGGGAGAAAAACTGGGAGGAGCATAAGGAAGGATAGATGTGGGAAGGAAGAGAAAAGGGGGAAGGGGAGGGAGAAAGAGGAGAGATTACTGACAACTGAGTGGGATTATGAAAAACTTCATTTAGGTTTAGCAGATAGCATACAAACTGGGCTTTGCAAGAAGTGAGGGATTTTACCAGATGTCGGTAAGGAAAAATGCCTTTGATGAGACACGGGACAAGTTAGGATGGCATAGAAAGGGAATAGCTAGCATGCTAGTTTGCCTGGAATGGAGAATATGTGAAATAATATGGATAATACAAGAAAGGAATATAAATAAAATTAGAAAAGTAGGCATGGAAAATATTATGGAACTGTGGAAGTTTTAAATGCCTGTCTGAGGATTTTACATTTTACTCTAGATGCACTAAAGAATCACTAGGGATTTTGGAGTAAGGGAGTGATATGGTCAGAATAGGATCTTAGGAATATCAAATTAGCAGCTGTGTGGAGGGGAGAAGAGAGATATTAGAGACAGAGATATTAACTAATCTTCCCTCATGATTCACGTCCTATGTTAGCAATTGCCTTCTATCAGTTCAAACACAACATGTTCAAAATAGAACTCATCTTTCTCTTTGAAAACCACACCTTCTCTAAACTCCTCTCAAAGCTACTTCTAAACTAGTCACACAGGGTCGCAATTTCTGAGTGTTTCTTGATGCATTTCTCTACCTCTTGTCAATTCCAGCCATGTCTATTTCCTTCTCACTGCTTAATGTGAACACCATCTTACTTCACACTCTCTTTGCTCCTGCATTAGACTGTTAAAACAGTTTCCTAACCTTCTTGCTTCCAGTCTCCCCCCATCCAATCCAGCTGTTAACTGATTCTTCCTGAGGCAGTGATCATGCCATCTCAGTCTCTTGCTGAAAATCCTTGAGTAGCTTCCTGTGGCTTCTAAGAAAAATATAAAAACTTTAGTCTGTCATTTAAGACCTTCCACTTTCCAACTTATCTTTCCAAACATTTCTTGAAACGTATTTTTTTCCTTTCAAGTCCTGAATATCCCACCCAAACTGGCCTACTAGCTAGTCCCTGAGTTCTGTGTTCCCTTTTCTCTTCTAAGCAATTTGCACAAACTATCCTATATACCTAGATTAAATTCCCTCATTACCTCTATATCTTAGAAACCTCTTCTCTCTTCAACTCAGGTATCATTTTTATTATATCTTATCCTCCTAGGTGTTAATATCTTCTTTTATACTTCACAAGACATCTTGGGGTTTGGGGTCATTATTTCCCTTTTCCTGTTTATTTATTGAATCTTTTTTTTTTAAATTGGGACAATTAACTCTTTTGTCTTACATGGTTTTCATTCATAATTTTTTGAAATATAGCTCTGGTAAACTAGGCTTTGATAAAGCCTATTTGTATTCAAATGGAGCTTCTTGACTATGCCTTTAAACCCAAATCACTAGGGCTCTCTGATTGGCCAATAATAGTTCCCAACCCAAGCCTCACTTGCTCTTTGGATTTTCATGGCTTGGAGTGAGTGTAAATAGCAATTGTTCTGTTCTGTCAAGAAATTCTGAGGATCTTTCCCACCCAGATGAATTCTTTTCTGAAGTCAAACTAGGCCATCTTTTGCCCCAATTCTTACTTAGCTTTTAGTCACTGAATGAGTGTTGCCTCAGACAAACTGAGACCTGGGAAAGACCTTAGATTAAAAAGGCCAGGGTCTCCCACTGCATCTGGGGACATCGCCAGTCATCCTGAGCTATGTCTTGCCACTAGACTCTAATGACTCTGGAGAAGAGAGTTAGGTTGATGACTTTGCATAGCCCTGCCTCACTTGAATCCAATTCATTTGCAAATCAAGATATAATCCTCCTGATGTCATTGTCATCTTTGGGACAAAGGACAAACAATAACAATACTGTCTCTACTTCGCTGTGTATAAATTTCTAGGACACAAGCTCCATTTCTCATTTCTGTGCTATTTTCTGTACCTTCAATATACTCCCTCTCTCTTATAATTCTATGATGCCTCTAAAGGTCAACTCAAACGATCTATATGAGCTCTTTGGTTATCTTTCTAGCTGATAATGCCATCTTCCTCACAAATTACACATTTGATATTTATACATACATATTGTCTCTCCAATACAGGTAAGCTTCTTGCAGGCAAGAATTACTTATTTTTTGTCCTTATATATTTAAACACTAGCACACTGTCAGTTATATAGTAGATGACACAAAATGCATTTTGATTGATTTGCAATTTGAGTGTAGAAACTATGTAAGTGTGGGAAACAATAGGAGGAATTCTATTTCCACAGGATTAAAAGTACTCCTCCCAGCTTTGAGTGATAGCAGAATGTAAGTCAGAGGCTCTAATCAGAGCTGTGACCTAGCAGAAAGAGGCTTCCAGACAGGTAAAAGATTAGAAGATTGTGCTCATGCTCAATGAGCTGTTTGGGTGGGGCATGAAGTAGGTAGTTCAGGAGGTTGCTGGGCCAATGGAGAGCAAGGGAGTAAATTCAAATTGGGAACAGCATAAAAGTCTGGCATTTGTCTGAACAAGCTGTACTCTCCATATGGGAAGTACCCGGTCGCTAAGAGTATAGAATAATTGGCTAAAATAAAAATGAGAACTTTCCTGGCTTCACAATGAGTATGGTTCTTTGTTTAGAGTGAGCGCATTTCTCACATAAGTGAGTAAGAAGACAACATGTAAATAACTAGATTCATTCAAAGTATTTCTTTAAAGTTTAAAATTATTCAACGGATTAATTGCTGATTTATAAATAATATAATTTGTACTTTTCATTGATGTGAAAAGCATCAGTTAAATACAAAGGAGTTGTGAGACAAGTCAATCAAGAAATTATTTGTCTCAACAATGCCTGTCCATATGCATCCCTTAGTAGCAGCTAGATGACTCAGTGCATATAGCATTGGGCCTGGACTCAGGAAGATCTGGGTCCAAATCTGACCTCAGACATGTACGAGCTCTATGGTGCTGGGCAAGTCACTTAACCTCTGTTTGCCTTAATCTACTGGAGAAGGAAATGGAAAACCACTCCAGTATCTTTGCCGAGAAAATCCCATGGATAGTATTGGTGTTCTATGGTCCACAGGGTCATAAAAAGTCAGACATGACTGAATAACACATATTCCTTATGACCTGGATATTTTTAAATGCTGGTCACTTCTATTCAAAGAAGCTTTTTACCTGAAAAGTATTGCTGGGTAATCCGTATCTTTTAATCAGCATTTTGGAAAGCTCAAGTTTATAAATTTGATTCATTGTCGAAGTTCCAATAAAGTCATGGGAGAACTGGATACCTGACCTTAACTATTTTTACCATTTCTCCATTCATTCTTTATGGTTTTCCGGAACCGGTACTGATTAGACAAAGAGGAAACCTCATCCTCTCTCCTTTCTTTAAGAGTTTCTTTAAGTAGATTTCTATTACAATGCCCTCTTTCTGTCTTGGTTTACTTGCAAGTTCATGTAGAAGATCAGCCTTCCTCTAGCTCACTGGTCATTGAAATTTAAAACTTTCTAGATACAAAAGTAGAACTTAAGATTTCCATTCTCTTAGGCTTTTTTTCCCATTAAAAATGAGATTTCATTCACTTCAAATCCTATTTGTTCCACATTACTGAAATTCTTGCATTTTTCATTATTAACTTTAGAACTAAGTTTGAATTACATTTATAATCTCCTCAATTGTTAGCAAAATTTTCACAAAATAACAGAATCTGAGAAGAAAGGAACCATGCTCAGTGCTATCCATCAAATTCACAGTGGAGCAGAAATTTTATACCACATTCACAGAAAATGGTAACATAGCCTCGAATTGAATTTATTTTTATTATTTTGCAGTGGAGACCATTAGAATGTTAAGCTGAATATAATAACACTAGATTTAACTGATATGACTGTAAAGCCTTACATCTGAGTATAGAACCAGGGTGGGGAACCTGCTGCCTGCAGGCCATAGGTTGTTGGGTGTGGTCTTTTGACAAATGATTTTATTAAGGGGATTTGTTCTGTGAAGTTTATTAGGGGGATTTGTTGCAGGGCCACACTTCGAGGACCTAGAGGGCCATGTGTGGCCTCAAGGCTGCAGGTTCCCCACCCCTGGTACAGGACTTCAGAAGTAAAAGAGGAAGGATGGTTAAATCATAGGAATTCTGAAAGGCATATATGTGTTTTAGTGGATTAGGCATACCACAGTATTATTAGGAAATCAAAAAAATTAATGGGTAGGGCAGGGTTAAACTGTATTAGAAGAGTCATAGTGTCTTGGAATACGAAGCAGATAGTCTTAGTATGCAAAACTGTGATCAGACTACATTAATTTCTGTGAGGCCTACATGTTGTATAGGAGATTGATAAGCTAGAGAACACCACTAATATGGTGAGGGGCCTTGAGCTGATGAGCTGATATCATGTGACCATCACTTGAAGGAACTACAGGAACTCAGTTTGAAGATTAGACGTGAAGACAGGAGTCATGATGGCCGAGGTATTTGAACCTTGCTATAAAAGAGAGATTAGACTTTTTCTGCTTGGCCCCAAAGAGGAGAATTAGGATCACTGTGTGGAAGTTGCAAATTAACCAATTTAGTCTTAATGAAAGGAAAATCTTACTAGCTAGAATGAACTGCTCTGAAAGAAGCTTTCCCTTCACAGAAGTTCACATGTAAAAGAGGGTTGGACTTGATGGCCTCTGATAACCATTCCACCTTGGGTTTCATGTTCTTTCCTATCCCTAACCCCATTAATTATTACTCTCCACTTCACCCCCAGGCTGCATAACAAATCAAGCTACAGTGTTCCTCCATTCAATCTGACAAACTCTAATACTTAGAAGAGGCTAAGAATTTAGATATGGAAAACACATTACATATTATCCAGTCCAATCCTCTTATTTTATGGATGAGAAAACTTAGGTTCAAGAATGGAAAATGACTTGTCTATGTTTGTACAACATACCTAGACTTTGTTTTCAGGCAATTTTAACAAAGGTCATGAACATCTCTTTCCAAAGTTTAGATCTGCCTTAATGGGAGGGTAATAGGTTGTTTAGGGTTTTTAAGACTACACACACTAGACAAAGTAATTAATTAATGAATATTATTGAATACAAGGTACTGTGGCAGGTAGTAAGGAAGATCTTCAGAAATGTGAAATAGATTTCCTGTACTCAAAAGGATTACAATCTAGAGGGAAAAGTAAGGCATATATACAAAAAAAAAGTTTTATGCATTTGTTTTTTTCTAGGGCTAACTATATGATCCTAATTTACAACAAAGTTAAAAAAAAGTTACTCCTGAACTACTAGCTCATGCCCTAAAATACACATGAGAATGCTCACAAAGTCCAAAAATTATTTTATATTCATTCCTCTTCATAAAGTGCCTTTTATGTTACAAACTAAATAATGTCTTAGTCTGATATTATACAGGGTGTCCCTAAAGTCTGGACACATAGGCAAAAATGCCTATTTTGAAATATTTGGAATATTAACAGACCTTAGCCCCTTTGACTTCTTTTTCTGGGGTATGCTAAAGGAGGAGGTGTACTCAATGAAAATCACAGATGCAACACACTTGATTGAATACATAAAGAGTGAATGTGCTAAAAATTGATGGCAACGTGGAGTTATTGCATCGAGTTCATGTGAATCTTGCAAAGTGCGTCAACCTTTGCATCACAAATGATGGAAATCATATTGAAGATGTTATTTGTTAATATTCCAATTAAATAAAATGTTGCTGAAAATTTCATTTGTTTCATTTCTTGAAAATGTGCATTTTTGCCTATGTGTCCAGACTTTAGGAACACCCTGTACATGGTTGTTCTGCTAGTGCACAGAATAGGTGTCAAAAATATTTGTTAAATGAATAAAATAATAAAAAGAGAAGTCAAGTAAATTTATCTTCTTAGTAAAATAGCTAGGCCTCTAGTGGTAAGAAATATCTATGATGATTTTAAATGGACCTTTAATTTTTGCTAACACTATATTGACCAGAGCTACAGTCTTAAATTTTAGTTAAATCCAGCTGCAATGAGTCCTTCTGTTTCTTTAACTTGTCTTTAAGTTTCTGTCACCAGTACATATAAACAAAGAAGCAAAAACATTTATTGCTTCCTTGGCAATTGTTTGCTTTATGAGGAGCTGATTTTCATCTCATATAAGTTAAGCTCTAGAGGCACATTTGATGTCTAAAATATTCCTGTGCTTGAGATATCAGAGTCCTTGTTGTTTTATCATAATTTATTTAACCCATCAATTTTCATGGTGGAGATGGGACTTGAATTGGCCATTGAGGGATGGTTAGAATGTAGAAAGATTGAAAGGATAGAGGAGGGATATTCTAGGCAGTACAGGCAGGCCTGAATAAAGGAACAAAGGTGAAAATACACATAATATTTTTGGTGGCAATAAGTTAAAAAAATATTTGCATGGAACAAATGCCTTACTTGGAGTAATGTAGGCAAGAATCATTGGCAAGTATGTGGGGACCAGATTGTGAAGGACCTCAAATGCCAGGCTAAGGGATCTAGTCTATTTTCTGGGCATAAATGAGTCATATACTCTTGTGATAAAGAAACAAAATCAATAAAGTTTGAGCAAGGTATGTGGAAGGACAAAATACTAAGCCAAATTTATTCTGCCATGGTTTAAAGTACTTGAGAAGTCCTGGCTTCAGATCTCAACTCTGACACATATTAGCTGTTGTCATGAGCCTATTAACTGTAAAACCATTTAATCTCTGTGTCTAAGGTTCCACATCTTTAAAATGGGGATAATTATACCTTATTAGCTGACTATTATGGGAGCATAGGCAATTATATAACCTCTCAGTGCCCCAAGCAACTCTCCAAAACCACAAGGTTTAGAACCCTTGTCGATCTGCACCAGTAGAGGGTGTTCACTTGCAACGAATTTCCTGTGCCAATGAAATCACAGATCCAAATCCTAGCTTGTCCTCTCACGGCCCCTCCCCCCCCCCACCATGAAAATATAACAAAAACAAAAACCAACTTCTGGAACCTACTTCAAATCACATAATGTATGTAAAGCACTGCACAAATATCAGCTGTTATTATTACTAGAGGATTCGATCTGTGAATATGTTATCAAAAGAACTGCCAGATCAACATAATCTCAAATTTGGTTTGACTGTTCTGTACTCCATTAAAATACATAAAGGTGCAACTAAATTGGCCCTGGAGATCAGTTTAAAAAAGGGGCTATGTCACCTAACGAATAGAAAGTTGGCTTCAGAGTCAAGAGACAGGTCCAAGTCCTGCCTCTGACATATTCAGACTGTGTGGCTTTGGACAAGTCACTTGCCCTCTCAGTACTCCCAGGCAAATTTTAAGACTACATTGTAACAGCATTCTTTAGGAAGCTATTGCTTCCTCTCTTCATTGATAAACAGACTTTACTTACTGGCCCTTCCCTTATTAATGGTGGGGAAAGTCAGTCAAAGAAGTTTGTGCCAACCAATGTTTTCTCTGAGAATTTGGACTAATACCTAATTGATCTAGGACTGGGATACATATTAAATTCATTAACTAGTATCATCTTTATACCTCTTGACAATTGAGATGATTCAGTGTTTCAGGTTGGTTTTCCTAAGCTTGTCATGGATGTTATTTTCTGTCACTGAATTTTAAAATTCTCATGAACTGAAAACCCTTCCATTTTCTAGCAAAGGCTGGCTCTTAGTCAACATTTTTTCACTATAATCTTTTTTTCCTCCAGAAGGCACAGGTTCTTATCTCAGCTAATAAATTATCTTTCACCTTACAAATAGGACCTCCAATTAATGTCTTTGCTAATAGTATCTGCTCCCTGTTTCTAGCCATTAACCCAAGTTTGATAGGTGGCATAGACAGAGGCTAAATGTGATATACTCTCTAGCAATCAGATTTAATGAGTCTCCTCAAACTCCTGACTTTTGGGAGCAACAAAGGGATAAGGTTATGGGGGAGGAACAGAATCTACTCCCTCCTTTCCATCCCTCCATCTTTTTTTTTTTTTTTTAACTTGCTGTAACTTTGGTTCCAAGAGAAGGAAGAGGATGAAAGAGCAAGTGAGGACAGAAAATATGATGTCCTTTTTACAAAGTCTCCAGCAAAGCTAGGTCCTACGGCTTTTGAACAAGGTTCTGCCTTGGAAAATGACTTCAAATTTCATAAGTGAATGAGTTTCTTATTAACATTTCTTTTACTTCAATGTGGTTTAAATTTGTTTCCTGAATGAAAAAATACATAAACTGTGAGGGATGTTTTATGGCTCTTCATACTGATACCTAAATGAGCCTGAGGTCTACTATCTGCAGTTTAAATCCTTGCTTCCAAAAAGCTCCATCTCCTTGCCAAGGCCACATATATCTATATTTAGATACAAGGTATTCATAAAAGGAAGGCACTAGGGATTCTGAAAGCAATCAATTCTTCATTCAACTACACATAGCTCTGTAGCACAAATTAGCTCCACAAAATCGACTTCTAAGGCCTCCTTCTCATTTTTACTCTGGCTAAAACACCGTACAGTCACTCAAAAGCACTAGGTATAAAGAAAAACCTCTGAGAATCAGACCAGCCAATAATTTTGAGTGTAAAAAATGGAAACATCACACCTTTAAAACCTGTGAGTAGTAAAGTTTATTTCCAAAATCACCAAACTGGAATCCTATCTCACTTAGAGTGAAACAGCTCTTGCCAGTTTCATATTACTTCATAAGGCCTGTGAATGGGTTAATAATACAAAATATAAAAGGCCACAGAAAGTGGCGGTGGTATGATTAAGTATTCTAGTCTCCCTATAAGGATTCCAACAAAGTATATGAAATCCAATATTCTGAACAATCAATAAACATTTATTAGAACTTCCATGAAAGAGCAAAACCCAAAACAGATTATAAATATTACTATCCATTTTTTTTTACTTATGAATGCATGAAAGATCTGTAAATTTTGTAGTGTGGGGGTACTCCTACTGTCAGAACTTCTTGCATTTATGCAGATCATGAGTAATCTATGACTTAGTAAATGACTATTATGAATTTTCTTGAGGGACATGTCATTATTAAGTAGAAAAATATGCCTATTAAAATTAAAATATGAGCACTAATTAAACATTGATTACAAGCATTCACATACCAACATTGAGAGAAAATGCTATTTGAAGTAAGTTTCAAAGAAACATTAACATCTAGGTCCCAGTTGGTACTGAGGTCAAATTTCCTCTATTATTAGCTGTTTAACTTTTATCATCTAACTAGATCTTTGCTTTCCTTCTTATACTACAGAAGACCCCAGGGTCCAGGTGGTTAGTTAAATCATGGTATCTGGGGAGGGCTTATAAATTTTCATTTTGAAACTTATGATTCAATGTTCCTCTTCTGTTACTTCAAATTTATTACCTTCCTATGTCCCCATGATATCAGTTGCTATTTTGCTTGTACTAAGTATGCAACAAATGTTTAACTGAAACGATAAGTTCGTGTCCTTTGTGATTCTAGGAAAGAATGTCTAGCAAGTACATAGAAAGGATAAGGTTTTAAATAACTTTGTTCACCAAGTGCTGAAAATATATTGCACCTCTTCATGTATTGAGTCATTTTTATTATATCTCAATCTTAGATTTGGAAGGGCCGCAACTGCTACCTAGAGCATGAGCCCCATCTATAAAATCCTCAGCATGAAAATCCTCAGCATAAAAATAGCATTTACAAAAAGAAAACTGCTCGTTTTGCCTTTTTTCAACAAAAGAGAAATATAAGAAGCATAAAACTAATGACTTACCTGTCCAGGCTTAGAATTTTCACAAACAACAATATCATACTCCTTGGCAAGCTCCGGTGGGTTGTCATTGACATCCAGAACTCGAATGCCAACTGCAACATGGCTCAGCAGGCTAGGATTGTCTGCAAAACACACAAAGAGGGATTTGTGGTTTTAATATACACATCTTAATGTCCTTATTAAAACAGATATTAACACTGGAGCTTGTCACCCACTCCAGGTGCTAAAACACAATACTGGTAAAAGACAACTTTATGGAGCTACTTTTCCTGAGACTCATTAACACAAGGAAGAAAGAAAAATGAACACTAAAGCACAAAAGGAAAGCTAAAATGATGTTTTGTCATATAGAGAATTACATGTTATTAAGGAACTGAAGTGAGAAAAAACTGTCAGAATTCATTGTCTGCTGTCATAGTCTAAGGAAAAGATGAACGATTGATTTGATCGTTAATCCGAGAAAATCAGTATGATACTTAGATAATAAAAAAAAACACAAACAAATCATTGTCCTTAATCTTTAAAATGTGTTTCATGACTTTAAAAGGTAATCTTCAATATGTCCTAAGAAACAAAAGGAATAGGCCTCAACTCTTTTAAACCACTTAATAATAATATCTCATATTTATATATTTAGTTCATAAAGTGCTTCCCTCAAAACAGTCTTATGAGGTAATTAGGTCAAGCATATTATCCTTCCCCCCAGCCCTTATCCCTTTTTCTCTTCTCTATCCTCTCTCCTCTCAGCAAAGTGGAATGGAATAATGGATAGAGAGCTAGCATAATTGTCAAAAAGAGTTGTGTTCAAGTCTTGCCTCAGACACATCTTGACCATGTGATCCTGTGCCTTTTCATGATCTCTAGGTACGGCACTTACAGAAAGAAAGCATTATATACTGAATAATTCTGGATTTGAAATAAGGAAGACATGGGTTCAAATATTGGTTCACTTACGATACTTACTACAGCTTACACACAAAGTTGGGTGACCTTGGGCCAGTTACCTAAAACTTTCTGTGACTCAGTTTCCTCATCCTTAAAATGAAAACCTAGGTAGATGACCTCTGAGGTCCCTTACAGCTCTAGATCTATGATCCTAAAGCATTAAATCTTTGAGATCCTAACCTAACACTCTAACTTACCTAAAATTTGTTGATTAGTATAGTTTCCTCCCTCGAAGAAATGCTTTATGTTAATGAAATTACAAGTGAGAGACACAGTGATAAGCAATGATGTAGAGATACATGTAAATGGAAAATGAGAATGTCCCCATTTTTTGGTGAGGAAACTAAGGCTCTTAGATGCTAAGGGACAACCTCAGTCACATGTCTAGTAAATGATATAGCCAAGGCTTCAAACCCAAGTTTTCTGACACCAAGACAAGTATCGTTTCCACTACATCCACACTGCCTCTCAAGTCTTACCCCAATACCACTTAAAAAAAACTTGTCAGTTGTGGAAAGCAGGATGGGTTAAGACTGAACTTTAGAAAACTATATATCTCCTGCACCTTTACCTAAATACAATGTGCTACACTTAATTGGCTCTTAATGACACTAGTCATCTGCCAAGACACAATAGGCACATTGTAGATAAACCATAGCCAATAGTGCAAAATGATATTTTGAACTCAGGAGTGAAACTGACATACATTGAGCACATTCTCTCTGCCCCTCTCTCTCTGTGTATCTGTGTGTGTATCTTTCTGTGTGTCTCTCTGTCTCTATTTCTCTCTTTCTCTCTCTCTCTCTCTCTCTCTCTCTCTCTCTCTCTCTCTCTCTCTCTCTCTCTCTCTCTTTCTCCCTCTGTCTTCTTATTTCTAGAGAGGCTAGGGATCTCATTGCTAAGATGTGACAATTGGCTAAAGGAGTCACAAATGTGCAAATCTTTTGTGCTAGATGTGTTACACGTGCTAGCATGTACTATTGCATATTATTTCATATATTTCGGAAAATATTAGTGTTGTAAGGAGCCTTAAAATTAGCTAATCATTATTCATATTATAAAAATAGCTAGAATTTAGTTAGTTCTTTAAGGATTGCGGAGCACTTTATACATGTGGTGCGCACAACTGTGTGAAATAGATGCTACTCCTATTTTCGTTCTACATATGAGGAAACTGAGGCTGAGAAAGGTTAAGTGAAAAAAAGGTTAAACGACTTTTCTGAGGTTGCATAACTAGTGTCTGATCAGGATTTGAATTCACATCTTCTGAACTCTAGGTCCAGTACTCTATCTCCTGTACCACTTAACTGTCCTCATTAGATGCCATCATTTTAAAGATGGATAAGAAAATGAAACCCAAGGAAGTTAAGCAACCTGTCCAGAGTTATGTAAAAGTTTAGTTGCAGAGCCAAGACAAAAGGCCAGGGCTCCTGACTCTTAGTCCTATGTTCTTTCCACATCATAAACTTTTCCAGAATGTGGTCACCATAGCATAAATCTACACTATGTAAGAAAGAAACACATTAAGTTTTGGGATAATTGATTGACATTGGAAGGATGGAGTGGCACTCTACTCTGCCCTCTCTATATAAATTGGTACAGATTCCTTATTTCCAAATGCACATAGTATTGAGTCAGGTAGGTGGAGCAGTGGCTAGAGCATAGGCCCTGCAGTCACAAAGGCCCGAGTTCAAATCCTGCCTCAGACACTTATTAGCTGTATGTGACTGTGGCCAAAATCACTTAAGCCCATGGCCTACAACAACAAAGTACACAGCATCCATCTAGGAAAGGGCAGAGCAGGGGAGGAATAGGATTCTCTGACTTAAATCTAGAGCTCTTTCTGCTTTCATGTACAATCTTTCCTTAATACTTCCGCTACTTAACTGATAAGGCTGTTTCAATACAATAAGATAATTTATGAAAATTAACCATAAAATAGTTTTTATAGCCACCAAGTGCTATATAAATATATTATTATTATTATTATTATTACTAGATGTACGTTGTTAATAGGTAGATAAAAAGTCCTATCCTCCCCTCGATGACTATTAATTACCAAGGCAGGGAAGATTTTCTGCTTTCGCCTGGCAGGGAAAGAATGATCTGGGCAATGCATTAATAAAAACATTTGCTTTAATATATTCCTGCATAAATTGTGTTTTCCCCTCTAAGAGTGATTAATGAAAAACATGCAAAAGACAGCAGCAATACAAACTATCCTCATTACTATCCATAGTACAACTTTCTTAGTAAACAAAAATTGTTTTAATTTGTTCGGCAGATGTCTAATTCCCAGAGCATTGATATTCTAAACTTTGCTTCACACAGTCTTTCAAAAAAAAATGATAAATTAGAATAAACTTTATCATTTGTATATCCAGGTTCTTTTTCCCTTAGTGGGCGTTCCATTGCTTGCATTTTCTAAAATTCACAAAAAAAATTAAAAAACATCTTAGATATCCATGAAATACTGGATTATGCAGAATATTAATTTAATAAATCAATCACTTTGCATTGCTCATATATGCTCTAAAAATCACAACTGTTTCCCTGGAGGGTGTGTTGTTTTTATTTTGTCATAGGACTTCTTTTGGTTCACTAGATTCTTTGATCATTCCAGAGTCTATGAAAGAATTTCATTACACAGTATTTGAGTTTGCAACACTTAAAGGAAATTGGACTCTCTGGAATAGTTCCTTTTGGACTAAATTAAAACATTTTCAAAAAATTAACAATATTAGTTATTGAATAAGCTTAAAATTTTTACCTAAGCCAAATAGCAGAAATAAAATTTTAGAGCATACAACGAAATGAAACTTGAAACTTAATTGCATAGACAATTATGTTAGCTTTAAAAGAGAGTCTTGTAAATAATTTACTTCTTTCCAAAATCTTGAACCTGAAAAGTAGGTTTAATTTGCAATAGGAAGTAGTAAAATCAAAATCATTATGATAATCATTAGTAACACATTCCTGTAGCACCTTAAGTTTACGAATTGCTTTCCTTGCCATTGCTATTATAAGTAGTTAGGTAGAGTATTGGTCTAATTGCCATTTGGCACCCACAAACCCCTTAAATCTTAGGTATAGTTTTAGGATAAGACTTTTAGTTTTCAATGGTATCTTTAGAGATCATATAGCTTAAAACTCTCATTTTATAAAGAAACAGGTCAAATGAGTGGAAATAAATTGTTCACAAGGGTAGAGCTAGGATAGGAACCCAGGTCTCCTCTTTTAAATAAACATCCCTTTCCATCACTCAATATTTCTTCTTTAATTCCTCTTTAGTGCAGCTAGGTGATGCAGTGGATAGAGTGCCAGGCATGGAATTAGGAAGACTCATATTTCTGAGTTCAAATCTGGCCTCAGATACATCCTTGCTATGTGAACCTGGGCACGTCACTTAACCCTGTTTGCCTCAGTTTCTTCATCTATAAAGATGGGCTGGAGAAGGAAATGGCAAGCCACTTCAGTAGCTTTTCCAGGAGAGCCTCAAATGGGATCACAAAGAACAAGGCACAACTGAAATGAATGAACAATAACAAATACCATTTTATTGTTCCCACATATATTACCTCAAAATTATTCAATTTTGTTAATACTGATTATACATTTCTAATTGAAGATGATTCATAATACAAGATACAAACTGGAGATGGCACCAAAAATTAATCTTACAAATTTAATACCCTGATCTCTTTTTAAGAGGCTAAATAAATGGTTAAAAATATGGTTTTGGATTTTTCACAGGAAAATTGCTAACCAGTTAGGAAGCGAATTCACTTTGTGCTTTAAATTCCTATCTCTAAGATACATTTAATGCAGCATGATCACCTACTGGAAGCTCCTCTAGAATGTTTTAAAAGTTGCATAAATATTATAACTCCTTTATTCACAAGACAATCAATATATTTGCGACTTATCTTTTTCCCACCTTTGCCTCATAATAGCAGCCAAGACTTCTACTTCCAACATTCCTCTTAGAATAATGACCGGCTAGAATTAACAACTTTCGATTGACTTCAGGCCATTATTTCCTTGCAGTCAGTCATTACTCCTCCAGAAATGCCTAGATACTCTCAATAATTATTTGCTAAGTGTAACACAGGTTGGAAGCTTCAAAAGGTTAAGCTGTGCCTTTGATCTTAGAAATGAAAGAGTGGCTTTGATCTGTAAATTAGAACCGTAAAAGTTGAAAGCACTTCACCTGTTTCTGAAGTGAATTACATTGGTACAAGTTCATGTTTTTTCATTGATTACCAATGCAAACGTATTCTTTCCTGTCTTCCTTCCTGACTTCCTCTCTCGTAGTATAATATTTGACATACATTATATGAGTGAATTGTTTCCTAATGCAACTGAGAGTGTTTTTTAAAGGTTTTTTTTTTACATTCAAGTGTCCTTGTAACCAATTCATTCCAAATCATTGTGAACACTTGCATCTTCTTTCACTGCAGATGCCCCAGAAGTCATGTCTGCCATCTGATACTATCATCTTCTTTGAACTTATTTCCTCTAAATCCTTTTTGATACTACCTGGACCACTTCTAATAGAAGGGATCATGATCCCGTATAATCTTTCCCTTTCTCAGTGAACAATTTCACCACATAACTGTATTTTAGAAACCTTCTGAGGGGAAAATCCTCATCCTGATGTTTAATAAATTTTGTAGTTTATTTCTGACTGTTTTAATTTACATTTCCAAGTTTGGAGTAATGGTTTCAACTTCTTTTGTTCTCTACAATGTTTTGGAAAATAATCCTACTGCTTAGCTTCTATATTTTCATGTTATCATGATTTTATTTACATTAACATAATGTGTTAAGGACACAGATGACATTTTTATGGATAAATCTACACTTGGAAATCTGTCAATATGTCTTAAATTGTTGTGAGTTTAATGTATAAGAGAGCTGATCACTGAAACACCAGTATCTAGGAAAAATTATAGAACAACGCAAAATGATGAAAAGAAAGAAAAATTCAGGGCCCCAGAATTATAAATCTTTGCAATATTTTCATTGTATTTTACATGTGAACTTTTCAAGTTTATTTTCAACATCTGATTTTTTACTAAAATAGGGAAAGGTGATCTGTCTGGGAGCCAGGAAATCTGAGTTCAAGTCCCATCTCTACCATTTGTAAGCTGTATGACCTTGGCTAAGTAATTTCATTTCTCTTTGAGCAGTTGTACAACGAGGAAATGGGAGAAAATGATCTCAACTGGTTTCTTTTGAATCTGAAATTCTAAAATCCTATTAATTCAATATTGCTGCATGCCGGGCAGTTAATTAATATTTGGTTTAATCAAAACTACCATGAACAGGTAGTTTTTTTTTCTGAATTATAGGAAGGTTTCTAGACAAAAACTTTATAACTTTCAAAAATATATTTTCCATCTTACCCTTGTTACATTCTGTAAGTTAGTGCCACAGAAGTATCCCCCAACAGGGAATATGCTCAGAAAGACTTGTCTCATATAGAAGTTGTCCTAAATTAAGAAAATAGATCACATTTAAATGGTCTTTCTAATTATGCTTCAGAATTATGAAGGCTCACATTTCCTTCTACACCTTGCCTAGATAAACATTGTAGAGAATCATTTGTTTTGGGGAAGACTTCATTGTGAGGGAACATTATGGTTATTATGGCTCTGTGGAATCAAATCAGAGCAACTGGATGAAAAATAAAGAATTCAGTCAAAGCAATTATTTGATATGAAAAGAAAAAAGAAACCCATTTTCTATAATTAAATTTTCTCACATACATTTGTGTGCCAAAAATTAAGTCAGATCAGTGGGAAAAATGTGGAAATAGCCGTTTCATATTCTAGAGACCAAAGTGAATCTTAAGGTCAATTTATTATTCATTTATTGATTCACTTGTTTATTTATTTGTCTTGGTTTTGGCCACATGTTCAAAGGCCTAGTGTGGAAATAAAAACATTTTTGAGGAGGATTTTTTTTTCCATTTATTTGTAAGAGCAAGGAATTTGAACTTAATTTTTCCCTGTCTAGACCATTAAAGAAATTCCACATAATCTCAAGAATACAGACTGATGAAATAATTCATATAAAACAAAACTAGGTAATTTGCAATAATGTTTTGGATCCTCTTCTTTGATAAAGAAATGTGTTAGAAGTCTGATATAAAAAGAAGACAATAGGTTATGTAGGGAGACATGCCTGGACATGTGGTAACAACAGTGCTATTTGCCACTTCTGTGGCTGTGTAAGACTAAGGACACCAGCACACAGGAGGGCTACTAGCACAAGATCTTTGATTTGCTTTTCTAAGGAGAGCAACTTTAAGAGGTTAACAATATTACTTTAGTTAAACATACATATACCATTCACTTGGTTCAGGGGGAAAAGCCAACACCCTGAACTTCAGAGAGAATACAAACAGAAATTACAAGCAGAAATTATATAAAGAGAGCAAATAACACAAACCGGTCTACCCATAGCAATACATATGTAGTTACCAGAGAGAGAAGCAACAACACCGGGCTTTCTCAAAGCCAGGGGGGCTTTGACCCAGAGTCTTGTCTGGTCAAATCACATGACACTCTTCCAGTGAGTGAAGAGCCCCAAAACAAACCCCCAATCTCAGATCATATATATACTTCTCAAGGCCCTGGGACTTAGTACCTACTTAGCAAAAGGGTGTAGGTTGTGGGGCCTGGGGCCTGGGGCTTTCTTGTTTCTTAAGCAGGTGTCAAATACTCTTGATTCAATCAAAGATTCCCACTGCAACAAAGGCAAGATTCATCAAAGGCACCTGATTAAATCAGTGCTGAGAAGCTTTCCAGAACAAAAGACAATGAAAAGTCTTACTTTGCTTGCCATTACATTTGAAAGGCAGTACTCATTAAAGGTACTTGACTGCCTTAGTGCTGAGAAGCACTCCTAAACAAAAAACAAAGGCAAAAAGTGCCACCCTGCTTGCCATCACACATGTTCAGAATACATGCAACTACCAACCCTACCTGAAGACATGAAGATTTATCCTTGTGCAATCTTACCTAATAAGATCACTAAATCTGGATGCATAGTGGACAAATAAAGCTGCACAATACATATCCTAAGTGGAAAATGGTGGTGCATATCTCATATTAATGGAGAAAAAAAATAAAAGAATATGTGTGTTCGTAGCATGATGTCGACACATTAAAAGGTATCTTATCTGGAACATAATGACGTATAAAGTTGGGGTCAATTGAGTATCCATCAAATTATTTCAACTTGCCTAATGTAAGCAATAAAATGCTGGAATCTTAACCAAGTACTTTAACCAGGCAGGGACAAAGGCAATCAAATCCAGTAAAGACATTCCCACTAAATTTGAAAAAGACACTTATCAATTTAGATGTTGAACAGGAAGAGTATTCACATTGGCTGAGAATCTAAGGGTGGCAGAGTCTGCTTTGGAACTGGAGGAAAAATCGGATGAAGATTCATAGCTCTACATGGAGTACAACAAAGAAGCTACACAATGTTTATGGGGAACTTCTTGAGCACATCCACAAAGCGTAGAAAAGAATTTCCAACAACCAAAAGCTATGGATTAATTTTACATATGTATGCTAACTAAGCTTAAATTCACTTTCCCCTTGCCTCTATATCTATTTGTGGGAAAACATATCACAGAATTTTGGGAAGTAGCATTTGCATCAACAGTACCATCTGTATTGCTCTAGCAAATTACCCATTTGTCAAGCTTATCCAGTCTGGTTGACTGAATGATACAAATTAATAATTATGATGGGAAGCACACAGGTGGAGGGCCTCTGAGCAAGTGTGCTACAGAGACATCTCCCTAACCCCTAAAGGCTACCTCTGAATCACTGAGGAATGTGGTAGCCCTGTTGTGGGGACCTAGTTCATTAGGGTAAGTGGGAATTGGAACAGCAGCCTCAGAACATGAGGTCACAGCATTTGAAAAAGTAATACTGATCAGGTAAAACCAATTATGTTTCCTCAAACCTTTGGGTTTTACTTACTACATAGTTCATACTCTAAGGTCCAGAGTTTGACACATACACAAAATTCACCAGGAGCAATAGCATATAAACAAAATGGAAGTGCCCAGGACTAGGGTTTGGAGTCCAGTCCTGGCTCAATAGCTATACAAAATTAGATAGGTTCCTTATCTTCTCTAGGACTCAACTTCCTCATCTATACAATGAGATGACTATATTATATAATCCCTAATTCCTTTTCAAATCTAAAACTTGATGATTGGAATTTGGATAAAACTTCTTGAGTGTGGGGGCAGTCATACTTCTCAATGATTTGCACTGTTCAGGGATAAAAAGGCATAATGTTATTTTATTAGCAGTATTTGGAACAATCAACATCTTCTGGATGAACTTGCTATAAAAACTAAACTATGAAATTTTCATACGCCTGTTGAAGTCCCTCCATGAACCAAAGAAAAATCAGGAATGCAAACATACTTTCTGGAAGTCAAATTAAATAGATCAAAATAATCTCACTGACAATAACAAAACTAATTTCTAGCCACTGGAGGGACTTAAAGCCACCCACTCTGTGCAAATGGATATTTGCTTTGTTATATGCAGGTGCTACCAAAACCTAATTTTCTGATTACAGGGCAACAGGGAACAATTTCAGGAAATCTTCAAACTTTCGTTCGTGTTGCATCACACAATACAACATGGAGAACAGAGGTAACTTTTTCCATCAAAGCACCTGACACACAATTTGTGTTCCTTTAATTACATTTCTCCAGTGAAATAAACTCATTTTGGACTCATCTGTGTGAAATAACCAAGACCTTGGGGAGTAGTCCCCTGTTCCCTACCCCTTCCCTACATCTTCTGAAAAAAAAAAGCAAGTCAAATGGGGGATGTGTTGGGATTTGGTTTAATAAGCTGGCTGTAAAAATAAAGGCATTTAGATGGGGGTGGTGATTGAAATTGAAATCAGGGAAGTAGTTGAGTGAGCACAGAGGGATGGAAAGGCAACAATTTCAGCAAATATTTATTCAATACCTAAAATATACAGAGGTATTGGGATAGGCACTAAAGTGATTGAATAATTCCAGACCCCAAAATGCTGGCAGATAGTTCTCAGGGGAGTCCATATTGTTTGGTGGTCCTTAAGTTGAAGGATGAGTGTCTTACTTTTCTGCCCCACGTTTAACATTAAACACAGGATGTGTTTTGATTTAAATCTCCTTTCCCCTCTTACTTCCCCCCTTCCTGGTATTTTCTCACAACATCCACAGTTAATGTACACCTAAGAAGCGTGAATACACACATACACCCTCACACACACAAACACACACACACACACATTGTGACACTATAGGGTATGTTTTGGTCTTTATAGTTCTGATCACTAAAAGACAAGTCTGACCAATGGAATGGTCATGCAATTAATCAAAAACTGTACCACACAGAATAGACCGAAGTAGCCATTAAATTAACTTGGATGCTGCCAGCAGGCACTAAGGCCTTAATGAAATAGCATGGTCCAAATAGATTTTCATTAAAGTTTACAATAATGAAAATAAACACAATTCTAATGGGAAAAGTTATCAACTGCACTGCTAAGAAAGAAAAATTCAGATAATGTTTAGAAAACCCACATTGATGATTAATATTATTGATGTTTAGTTGTTTCAAAACAATTACAATTGGAAGACTTCTCTCAGTACCCTGAAGATATACTTCTTTCTTATATGCATTTCTCTCTATATGCTCCCAATGTGGCTTTAAAATCTTAGTTAATGCTCATTCTTTCTCTGCACCTGTTTGTGATTAGGACTAAATTATGTTTTAGTGCATGTTACATTGAAATGATATTATTCATAGATACTGTAAACCACCCTGAGGTGGTGATATCTGAGGTGCTTTTATATTATGGGCTATAAAAAACAAGATTTTACTATTTACTTTACAATTTTATTTAGTAGAAATGCATTTGCTCAATTCCCCAAATAGGCACTGCATAAAAATAAAAGTCAATTATCTGCCCTTGTAAGTATATTTGCCAAGACATTTGCCTACATATTTTTACTTTTATCTTTCTTTCTGAAGTATACACATTCCAATAGGTAGTAAGTCTATGCAATATTTTAGATTGCAGTATATGTATGGATATATGTGTATATATACATATATGTGACACATGTGCATTTATATATATATGTATATATACATGTATATATAAATGATGAAGCAAATATTTTCCAAACACATTATATTATTTGTTCCAAGGAAGGAAAGAGGAAACAATTTTTTATTAATTGACATAATGGGAGTTAGATGTCACATGAGCAAAAAAAGTAAATTCCAAGGTTTCTCATTAGATAATCCTGCCATATGTTTCAGCTTCATTCTGGAATATGTCTCTCCCCTCAGCTATAGGTTGAACCCATATCGCAAACCTCTCATAAGGAAATTTAAGTTGGATTTGCTACACTCCCTTCTTGTCTCATCCTAAGCAAGATTCCTATTTATGGCTCAGTACCTAGAATGATGTATATACTTCAGTTATTTCGACAACTTAAAAAATTAGATTGACCAGATGATCACATACGTTGATCACCTATTATTAGGAATTAAATGGGATCTGTTAAAAATACAGTAGATTCAGATGTTCAAATTCAACATAATTTGAGTTGATGCTACATTATTACATGCCTGAGAATATAAGAAATGAATATTTAGTCAGAAAAATCACTCTCCTGGCACTGTGCTCCATATCTAATAGAAACATCAAGGGAGTTTATGGCAGTATCCATCCATGTTACCATTCTCTAAGGTGGAAAACACCTTAACTTTCTTTTAATGACCTAGAGATTTACTGTATCATTCAAGAATTAATCTAAAGCTTTCTTAAGTTGAAGAGAAGTGTTGATGTTCCCATGTGCTTGGAAATGATAAACAACTTGTACTCCCTCAGTTTTGTGTAAATTATTTCTCCCTTTCCTTTTTTTGCATAAATTACTTTACAGAATTATCACAAGAACCCATTTGGTTTTAGTATTTTTTTTTAGCATTTTTTACAACCTCTATGAAAATGAAGAGTTGGAGGTAATGATTTCCAAGGTCCTTTCCAGTTCTAAATCCTATTATCTACTACATTCCTTTTTGTCCTATGATTAATTATTAGTCATTACTTTTTAAATACATTTTGAGATAATCTCTGGTATCTAGTCTTTACTTTGAGCACAAAGAGGATTTGCAACATGCTCTCTAGATGGAGAGATTGTCTCCCTTAGCATTTTCATCTTATTATTCCTCAGGTTAATATATGATTCCCTTAGGTTAACATATGATCAATAAGTCTCTAACAGTCATGATTTCGCTATATGGTCTCTGTGTCCTGCAGGGATCAGGAAAACAGACTGTCTTAAGGTTACACAGCAGTATCCTATTAGAAGAACCTAAGTAAAGTGCTGTACCTGGCCCACTGAATGGTCAAGCAGACTTCATTGCTGGCTCTGTCCTACTCTAGGCCTTGTTTTCTTTTGGGGCTCCATGGACAAAGAGGTAAGCACAGGTCATGCTCTAGGACAGCATCCATGTTTCTGAGAAGTACTTGATCTTCTTCTATTCTCCAACTAAGCAATGGATTTTCTGTTAGGTCAGTCTACTTTGGGGACTAAGGTAGAGTTCTAGGATGAGGGGTGGGAGTTTTGGGGAATGATCATGCAAACAGCAGACAGGAGAATTGATACTGACATACAGCATGAATATTTTTCTTAAATTGATGCAAAAACTATTTACCCTTTTCTGAAGCAGCGACTGTGATGTTGTACCATGGTGTTTCCTCTCTGTCAAGGACCTTTGCAGTCTTAATGGTTCCAGAATTAACATCAATGGTGAAAAACCTATCATCCTCAGCATTGTGGTCAATGGAATATCTATAGAGAAATTTAAAAGTATTCATTAAGTTTCATAATTTACAATGTAGAAGCAAAGTATCTTACGAATAAGTAGGCTAAATTTAAAAATCCAAAGTATTTGAAAAATACATATTCAAATGTTGAAAAAGAAATTTTTATGTCAGTTACTTTAGATTTGATTTTCTTAAAGTCATATTTTAAAATATTTGCTTTCTGATTTACATGGCATGATTTTTTTGAAGAAAAAAATTTTATGTAAATAGAATTTTTGCATAATCTATAACAGTACAATAGTTTAAAAGTATTTATTAGGCTGCTACTATTGGATTCTACTCTTCCTTTGCCCTTCTCTGAATGAGGGTTTATGTAAAGTCTCTGGCTCATTCCTTCCTGAGGCTGATCCTCTATAGTCTGTGCCTCATACTTCCCACTCTCAGGTTGCTTTTTGACTGGTCTGGGTCCACTTCCCCATCTACTCCCGCCTCCAGCTTTGGATTTCTTGTTCCTAGAAGCAGATCATAGCCATCTGCTCGGTCCCTGGATATATATACCTTTGTGAATTTCTGGTGTCTGACCTCAAGAGTAATTCCCACTCATCCATTTGGACCACAAGCCTTTCTTTCTGAGTCTGTTAATCACTAGCTAATCCCTAGTGCATGGAGATCTCCAGCTCCTCCAGCAGTGGGCAGAAACACATATTCCCAACACTGTGCTTGATGTTTTGTGGGCAACTATGGAGTTATTTCCCACAATTTACAAGTTTTATGAGAGAAAATACATTTGTGCATTGAAAAAGCTAATAACAATGTAATATTGTACATAAATCCTCGACTGTGAGCTCTAGAAGACACATAAAATGGACGATTTGTAGAAATATCACAGAAGAGGTAGAACTTGAGTTGAGACTTGCAGGATTAAAACAAAAAAGAGAGAATTCTGAGAAGCCAAGAGTAGTGGAGTTTATCTCAGGCAAGGGAAAAAGCAGGAATTCTTTGGTATGGAGTTACAAAAGGGGAATAAGCATCCATGCCTAATTTGTTTGTATAGCACTTCAATTCTTGGAACAGTTTGTAGTTTCATTAATGTAGTAATGCAGGAATTCACTACCAATGCACATTTCAATAGCTGCTTGCTTGCCTCTTGTCTTTGTGACTCATCTATTTTTTTATCCAAATGGGCCAACACATATTAGGTTATATGCTTGCTCCACCATTATAGATTGAAACCTTTTTTTTTTCTTTTTAAACTTAATTGCTACTCCTAGATAGTCATCTCAAGCTCACAGAGGTTAAAAGGCACATCCATGATCAAACGTCATTAAAAGCAGGATATGAACCCAGGCGTTCCTAACTCGAAGTCCAACACTCTGAACCACCACACCACACTGCCCCTCTGTAATATTCCACAATTATTTCAGTATGCTGGAGACGTTCATCTTGTTCTTTGGTATTTTAAGGATGTTAATGTAACAACTCAAGTTGCCATCTCTTTGTCACTAAGTGATTAATCTCCTTCCCTTTCTAGTTACATATTTCCCTAATTTTATTTCTGACCCTTTCCCCACTAAAGTCAGTACTGACAACATGCTACATTCATCAATGTATTCAAAAGGAACACATTATTTTCAACAGGGAATGCCTGAGAGAGCACAGACCAGGGACTGACTCACATACCAAGCAAAGTTACCATGTACATGATACTAGAGCCATGTATTTCCAGAGACAGGATTTTGCATGACTTTCGTACTACTACCAAGATACTTAAACACTAAACTAGGCTTGCCCTAATGCATTATTTTTTTTTTTTGAGGCAATCAGGAGTTCAGTGACTTGCCCAGAGTCACACAGCTAGTAAGTGTCTCAGGCCAGATTTGAACTCGGGTCCTCCTAACTTCAGGTCTGGTTTCGTTATCCATTGTACCACCTACTTGTCCCCAATAGCTATTTTTGAAATTAATTTTTAATTTATGGAATAAAACAACAGTTCCATAACATAGTATAATTAAAGAAGATGATTGCAAATGAAACTTAAAATTTATGTATAACTTGCTATTCCTTTTAAATATATAATGAACTTGTCATGTAAATTTCTTTTTTTTCCTTTTTTTCCTTCCCCCCACCTCCACCCCATAGATGGCCACCATTAGAAAAAATAAAATCAGATTTAAATATTTGGAGAAATATTAATTGTTCGTGGGTAGGCAGGGCCAATACAATGCAATCATTATGGATTTCTGATCGAGGAACAAGACAATTTTTGAGCCAGTCAGTCAATAAAAATTTATAAAGTGCCTAATATATTTGGGTTACTGCACTAAGTAACGAGAATACAAAGAAAGGTAAAAGAGTCCTTGCTATCAAGAAGTTCCCAGTTTAGTGGAGAGAAACATATGCAAACAGGATAATTGGAAATAATCAACAGAGGCACTTCAAGGAGAATTTGGGGGGAAACAAAACTTCCTTTAGAAGATGAAATTTTAGGTGGCACTTTAAAGAAATCAGGAGACCCAGGATGCAGAGATGAAGAGTACAATGAAAATTATGGGTGTCATTTCTCTCTCCCCAGTGTACTTCTAATTCCTTTTGGGCCTCCGCAAAATGGATTTTGCCCACGCTGATCTTGGCACTAGTGGCTAAATAAAGTTTAGGAATGAAATGTGCTTTCCATTTTAATTGCAGAAAAAAAAGAAAGTAAAGGCTGATACAATGGTAATTATACATCCTTAGATAGACCTTGATTTTTTCTTTTCTCTTCTTCTCTGTGGAGGTATGTATCACTAATTCTACAATATGAAATTCTTCCACTCAGAATACTGATATTAGAAAAGCTGATTCATGGAGTTGCAACTGAATTTTACTTCAAGTAAAATTAAGTAGTTCGGCTTAACTGCCTTTATTTCTTGGATTGCTGCCTAGGAAGGAAAATGGGAACCTACAAAAGTGAAACCTGAGAAGCAAGAAGGGATTCAAAGCTAATATTGCTCAAAGTGTGATGTGTTCAAAGATAATTATTTATAATTAAGAAGTTAAATATTTCCATTAAATTGTTTACTTTGTTAGACTTGCTTCCAAATTTCTACGTGACAAATTGAAAGAACTCATTGTTACTAGGAGCTACTTTTAAAATATTTTTCATGAAAATAAAATACAAAATAGTTTTCATTCTTATGTGGTCTGTCCCCTTTACCTTTATTAGCAAAAGCAGCACAGGGGTGGAAAAGAGAGCAAAATACACTAAGGATAATAGTTTTTAGATGATCGGCTAATAATTTTAATGGTATTCTAGATGTGAGATCCCTGTGTAATGAAAAATAAATTAATATACACCAAGAAGAAAGAAATGATGCCAATATTGGCAATCTCTTGATATAAATGAAATCAGAAAACAAAAGGCAGTTTCAGCAAAATGAGCGGAAGCCTCACAGGTTTACCTTGCAGACACAAATGAAAGAGCTTCTTTCACTCTGTCACAAGACAAGAAGTATCATTTCATGGGATACATGGTCATCACCCCTTGAAATTCTCATAATCAGCTTAAGCAAAAAGATCATTGGAAAGATAATTGCAACTTATTCATCAATATCTGTTACAGAGGATAAAGCAGGGTATTTCTGTGAATAATTGGCACAGTATCAATATATCTATTCATATACAAGGAATTCGATAAGAAGGTAGGTAAAGGAAAGGACAAAAATATATGATTCAAGATTAAGAAATGAAAGCCATAAAGGTCTTATAGACTATACAGAAACCTATCTTCACATGGTTAAGGAACCTGTCCACCTTTAAAAAAACATTTCAAAAACAGAAATTTACTATATTTCTAGCCACCAAGATTGGAATTATAACCAATTCTCCAGATGCAGTCACACCATTGACTAGTTGCTGTAATAGTTAAAATCAACACATGAGAAGGACAATCAGACAATCGAGACAGATCATGCTATAGGGGATATGTTGAAACAAATGGGGATTTTTAACCAGCAGGATAAAAGACTTAGAGCAGATATGATAGCTGTTATTATCAAATGTTTGAATGGCTGTCAAGTAGAGGAGGTCTGAGAATTGATTTGTTTAATTTAGTTTTATTTCTCTTAGCCCCTCTGGTTGGAAGCTACGGAGAATCTGATTTCAATTTGTCTGTTTTAGGAGGCAGTGACTTTCCCCTCATTGAAGGTTTTTTGAGAGAACACCTCAATCACTTCCTAGGAATGGTATAAAGGAGGCTACTGGCCAAGCATATGTTGGACTAGATGGTTTCCGTGCTTCTGTATATATACCTGATAGTCTGTGAATCTCTGTGTCTCTGATTCTGTGAGTGTGAGCAAGGATGAGCACTGAAAGCCAACATGGCATTTTGGAGAGAAAGCGAGTTCACATGAGAGGGAGGAAGAGCTGAGTCAAATCCTGCCTCTGAGATATACCAACTCTATGATACTGGGCATGTCATAGCCTCTCACACAGACTGCAAGTCTCTTTAATGGAAATATGGAAAGGGAACAGGTGAACTTTCACACAAGATTTTCTACAGCAGAACACATCTTCACAGTCATATAAATGACTAGAAAGTATAAAGACTATAAATCCTGTTGTGGATTGTTTGTCGATTATCAAAGGGAAAAAAGCTTCTTATTTCATTGCACAAAATTCAGCCTTAAAATCTTTCCTCCAACAAGGTGTCTCTCATGTCATATGAATATAAAATTCTTTGACAAGATGCACTTACACAGAGGCAACTTTGCTTTATCAACACCTGATTATCAAAGTTAGAAATAAACAAGAGAAATGTATGTTTACAAAAAATCAAAAATGTTTACCACTTCCTGCAAGGATATCTTTTGTAGAGCCAAATGGAAGACAGATTTCAGAATGGTGAGACCCTCCAGATGCTCCTGTTTGCAGATGTCACTGAGCATATTCTATGCCGTTCAATATACCACATGGATTCCTCAATGAGATCCAAAACCATTCAAATGAGATAAGCCTAACAGTCCACACAGTAACCAAAACAAAACAAAACAAACAAAAAAACCAAAAAAAAAAATGAAAGAAGAGTGCTCTTTGCTAGACCATGATAGGAAAGGCACTTCAGACAGTCATTTGGGTCCATAATTGAACAGTGAAAAAAATATTCTAGTTGAATTGCCTTTGGGAAACTTCATGCTGCGTCAAGAATGCCAACATTTGTTTTCTCTCTCTCTGTGTCCCTGTCTTTGTCTCTGTCTCTCTCTCTGTCCCTCTCTCATATCCTCACAGAGAAATATGGTTTTAAAGCACTACCTGTATGGCTGTGAATCATGGAACACTGCAATGCAAGTGACCTAAACAGTATTTGATCCATTGCAAGTATATGTACAACATATTAACAATGATAACTTATACTTAAGATATACTGTAAAATATATTGCTTAGGAAAAGCACGATAGACATTGGGGCTAGTTTTGTCATATAAATGTTAGTAGATGGACATTTTAGTTGCTATACTTTTACAAAAGAAGTATTAAAATATCTAGAGGAAGGTCTAAAGCTTATTGGATAGATCCTCTATGGAAGATTAATGGGAGAGACAGGAAGAAGAATCACAAACAATAAGAAGGGGTGAAATATAATCACCATTGGAGAGAATAATAATACTGGCTGAAATTTACATAGTAATTTATGGTTTATAAAGTGTTTTATAACTCTTACCTCATTTTATCCTTATAATAAAACTTTAAGATGAGATTAAGGATATTATTTTGTAGATAAGGAAACAAATTCATAGAGGTTAATTAATCTGACTATAAACACAGAGCTAATAAGCATGAGAGGTGGAGTTTGAATGCGGAACTCTTCTGAGTTCTCCTGGACTCTCTTCCTGAGATCTTTTTTCTATGTCCCACTGAAATCAGAGATTCAATAATGAATAAAAACTTGAGCATTTATATTTTGAATATGCTTAATTGAACAAGAATTTAAATAATTCAGCGTCAATCTAGCATGACTTGGGCAGAGAGCTGGCACAGTAGTGAGAGTGTGTGGCCTGGAGTCAGTAAGACCTGAATTAAAATCCAGCCTTAGACACGTAGTAGCTGTGTAACCCTCAGTACATCACTTAACTACTATTTGACTCAGTTTATTCATCTGTAAAATGTGCATCATAATAGCACCTACCTGCCCAAGTCATTGTGATGATCCAACGAAAAATAACTGTAAAGTTCTTAGCATAGTGCTTGGTACATCACCACTATCATCATCACCATTATTATTAGTCTATGATTTTAACTAAGGGGGCTGAATCCTCAATCTATGACTTATGAAGAGCTTTTCATGACCTTATACTAGCAGTTGCATTACTGAAGCACTGAGTAAAAGTAAAGCAATGGGAAGGAAATAAGGATTTATTAAAACTTACTATGTGCATGCACTATGCTAAGGGCTATACAGATATTACCTCAGGTGATTCTCACAACTCTATGAAGTAAGTGGTATTATGATCACCATTTACAGCTGATGAAACAGACAGAGGTTAAGTGACTTGACAAGGTAGTGAGTAACTGAGGCTGGATTTGATCTCAAATCTTTCTGATTCCAGGATGAAAGTAAGAAAGACATTCAAGATGACAAGAAGATAAAGTGAATATGAGAGCATAGAGCAAATATACACAACTAATTATTTTTATATTAGAAAAAAGCCTGAATTATGTTTAACAATGTAAAAATAGTATATTTACATAGCCTCTTAGTGCCTTCTCCACAAGACTTATGTGACATATCCCAAGTTTTAGTATCATTATTTTCAGTTAAGGAAACTGATACATATAAGTGGTGAGTAACATATCCAGAGTTCTACAAGTAGTATGTGTTAGGGAGAGGACCGGGATCTAGATCTTCTGAATACCTGTCAAGTATTCTTTGTTATGAACATTCTACCTCTCTGAAAAACACACACACACAAACTCACACAGCAGAGGGTGTGTGTGTGTGTGTGTGTATCCCATGAGGAATAAGAATTATGCTATTTCAAAACCTATGGCATTTCTTTCCATGAAAAAAGAAGTTGTTTTTTGCTAAGTTCGCAAATTCAGTTACCTCAAAAATAGTACACTCTAATAGTATCTACAACTTTCATGTTCTTATTCTCACTGTTTTTGCTCATTTTTGAAACTTCCTCTATTTTAAAATGAAAAGAAGTCTTAAGTTTATAGTTTTATCCTGTGGTACAAAAAACTTAATGTATTAAATGAAGTTTCTTAGCATTTCTCCAAATTTTGGAGGTGGAATCAATGGACACTTTTCTTAATTTGAAATTAGGAGACCTGGATACCCATTCCAGTTCTTCTGTTGACTCCTTTTGTAATCATGGGTACCTCTAGGATTCAGTTCCTTCACCTTTAAATGAACGCCATGTACTAGATGTGCTCTAATTTCTCTTGCAACTCTAAAATCTAAGGGGAAGAAAAAGGTGGAAAATAAACTACCTACTATGAAATGCCCATATTAATTGAATCAATACTACCTTAGAGAAAAAAAACAAGCTTTCAGAAAATGAAGCAATGATTTGTTGATCACTCTTCTTTTGGTCTTAGGATTTGAGAAATAGGAGTTAAGAATACATCACTATAGCTTTGCTAGAGTTTAGGAAGACTCATTCTTTAAAAAACAAACAAAAAACAAAATTATATTCCATGCTTCCTACTATTTAAAGATTCATTTTCAGTTAATATAAATTTAGTTAAAATGCAAATATCCCCTGGGAAGATAAAGTCTATCAATCACATTAATCAAATCTCCCTATTCCTAAATGAAACCTGTTTCTTTGGATAATTGTAGGGTATTTGGGGGCGGGTGGAGAAAGGAAGACATTTAGGAGCATGGGGCACATCTCAAACTTGGATGGAAAACTGCATTGAATATCGTGGGACAGGCAGATTAAAAACTTCTGGAAAACAAGGAAGAAGAGTGAAGAAGGTGGGAGAATGCCAAAGACAATCTGTTTACTTGGCACTTTAGCATTGGGCATTGGTGTCTGTAATTACCTTCATTCTTGACTCTTCGCAAGATTTTATAGATTTTGCCTCTCTTAACTCTCACTTCTGACAAATAACAAATTTATTAAGTAGGTGATTTGTGACAGACAGGTGTGCATTTTGTTGGGTTCTAGGGATTAAAAAAACCAACACTTAAGAAGAAATAGTCTCCCCTGTCAGGGAATTTAGACTACATATAAATATATTTTAGATACATACATGTATATATGTACATGTATATATTTGTATATGTGCATATGTATATATACACACACACATAGACATAGATGTGTGTACATAGATATCCAGATCTGTGTACAGATATATCCCAGTAAGGAAACTCTCTGCCAATGAAGATTGGTGCCTTCTCTCAGAAACTTAAAGATGTAAAGAGTTGCCTTGGGTGCTGAAAGGTTAAGTCATTTGTCCAGGGTTACAAAACCACAGTGGATCAAAGGTAGGGTTTGAGGCTGACTCTCAATCCATTCATCTCCTTTGTGTATACAAAGTAAATAAAATGTAATTTGGATTTTGGAAGGCATTAATAAGCTGGAGAGATCACCAAAAGTTTCATGAAGGAGATGGCATTTGTAACTAGTTTTGGAAAAAAAAGAAACAACACTGAAGAAGTGAAGGAAGACATGGAAAAGGGGATTATATATGAAAATCATAATGGGGGGAGACAGGAGACAGAATGTTATATGTGAGGAATAGCAAGATTATGTGAAGGGAAACAATAAACATAGAAGAGTAGGTTAGAATCATGTGTGGTGGTTTTTAAAGGCTGAATTGGAACGAAAAATTTGTATGTGTTCCCAGGGCTAATAGATAGCCACTGGAATTTGTGGCTCAAAGGAATGATGTGCTAAGAACTGTGCTTTGGGGAAAGCATTTTGCCACTGTGAGGAGCATGGATTGGAGGGGCAAGAAACCAGGCAAAGAGATGTATTAGGAAGCAATGATATTTTTCCAGGTGCAAGAGCATGAGTGCCCAAAAACAATGGATATCTTTCTGAGTGGAGAGATGGGGAGGAATGAAAAAGATGGGAAGAAAGAATTGACAAGTTCTGGCAAGCACTTTGTCTTTGACCTGGCCTATATGTACTAATTAATTTGAAGTTCTTTCTCTATATCAGGAGTTGGTGATACTATTACTATGAAGGACTGGCAAGGCCCAATTCTCTTGGCCTTTCACACCATGGCTATCCCTCTTCACTTGCTCTCCACAAACAATCTCAACTCTCCATCAGGTACTTATTCCCTCAATCCTGGACTAGTGAAAGAGCCTCCTAATTGGTCTCCCTGCCTCTAGTCTCTTCCCTCTCCAATCTATACTCCACACAGCTACAATGTGCATCAAACCATGTCATGAGTTCTGCCCAAAAAAATAATTTCCAATGACTTTCTTGTTCTAGAATAATCCTCAACAATAAGGCCTACATCTCCTTTTCTAATCTTATTTCAGATTCCTCTCCTTCACACACTGTGAAACTGGAGAGCTAGCTATTCCATGGCATATGGTATACTATACCATTCTATCTCCCATTTCTGTTTTTATTCCTCATATCTGGAATGCACTCCCTGATCACCTCCATCTTCTCAAGTCCTTTTCTTCCTTCAAAGCTCAACTCCATTTACAAGCACAATTCCCTGATCCTCAAAGTTATTAGCATTTTCTACGGGCTGAAATTACTTTGTACATACTTTCTCTTTACCTAACTTGTCATTTTTTATACCTGTAATAAGACATAAGATCCTCAGGGCCAGGGCCTGTTGCAGCTTTGTCTATGTATTGCGAGCACCCAGAAGAGTATCTGGCACTTAGTAAATACATAATTATTTTAAAAATTGAAGAGAATTGTATTCACGCTACTGAAAATCATCTTTTATACTAATTTGGACACATATCCTTGAAGCTCTTGTTTGACTGTAGTAAATGGCAAAAAATCAAAATAGGGACATCATTGTCATCATCATAACAATAACAACTGCTAACTTTTATATAGTACCTACTATATAAATATATATTCATATGTAGAGACATTTAATGTATTATATATATATATATATTTAATTTAATGTATTAGCACCATGTTAATACATTTACAAATAACATTTTATTTGATCTTCACAATAGACCTGTGAAATAGGTGCTATTTCTTCCCTCATTTTACAAATGAGGAAACTGTTAAGGTCACTCGCCCATGGCTGCTATTCATGACTCCATGCCCTGCATTCTGTTCACTGCTCTACCTAATTTATTCCATTAGAGTTTACCATATAGTGCATAGCATTTTCTCACTCAATCATAATGTTCCCATATTTCTTTCCCCATTTAAAATTTAACTCCTGAAGTAAATCCAATGAATAATAATTCAATATTTCTTTAAGAAATAAAGCTAAAGTATATAAAGTTTTAGATACATAGGTAGAGATTTATTTGTTTTAATGCAAAGATCTATGAACATTTAAAAATAAATTGATATCAATTGAAAAAAGCTGTGTGTGTGCATGTGTGTGCGTGTGTGTGTGTGTGTGTGTGTGTGTGTGTATGCCCTTGCACAGCGCATTAGTGCTATGGGCATAAATGAAGGATATAAGTATTTCCTCTTAAGCCCTACTAATTGCAAAAGCCATTTTTGGGATGTGATATGTAACCTTTTTGGTCAAAGAGGACATGAGAAGTCCTGAGTAGATTGGCCAGAATAACAACTGATGAACTCCTAATGAAACATAATTTGAATGTCATAATTTTGAACCTCTCATCTCATATTCACTGTCAACAAGTTTTTAAATCAAAGCAATACAATCTACTCATTCAAAAAAGATTGTTCAAGGTTATAGAATTTTTTAAATATGTACATAATGTCAATAAGATTAAAGAAAAAAGGGAGGTAGTGGCTCACAGGAAATACAAAACCTCAAAATCAATTAATTAATTATTTTGTAATATGAGCGTTTGATTACTATTTCCTCAGTACTATTCCCAAGCCTTACTCCTACCAAAAAGATCCTCACTTCTCTCAGGCTATGTTAACTTACCACAAACTCTGGTAGGTCATGAAAGACATTGGCTGTAGTTCAGTGGGGACATCTAGGTGGCACAGTAGATAGAACACAGGGCCTGGAGTCAGGAAGACTCATCTAGCCTTGAACACTTCCTAGCTGTGTAACCCTGAGCAAGTCACTCAACTGTGTTTGCCTCAGCTTCTCATCTGTAAAATGAGCTAGAGAAGGAAAAGGCAAACCCCTCCAACATTCACCAAGTAAATCTCAAATGGGGTTACCAAGAATCAAATAAAACTAAAACAACAGAACAACCAACAATAGGAAAGAAAGAAAGAAAGAAAGAAAGAAAGAAAGAAAGAAAGAAAGAAAGAAAGAAAGAAAGAAAGAAAGAAAGAGAGGGAGGAAGGAAGGAAGGAAGGAAGGAAGGAAGGAAGGAAGGAAGAAAGAAAGAAAGAAAGAAAGAAAGAAAGAAAGAAAGAAAGAAAGAAAGAAAGAAAGAAAGAAAGAAAGAAAGAAAGAAAGAAAGAAAAGAAAGAAAGAAGGAAGGAAGGAAAGGAGTTGGGCTTAAAACATTCTGGGAACTCTGCTAAGTGCTAGGGATGTAAATACAAGTAAACAAATCTATCTTTACGCTCAAGAAATTTATATTCAAATGGAGGAAGATGATGTATGAAGAAGAGCTAAGGAGGGCACAAGGAAGCTGTCAAGGAAGAGGGAGGGTTTGGTAAGTGAGTTAAGGCATGAATAAGTAGCAGAACCATAGTTATTTTTAACTCTCATGTTGATTGGTTCCTTTAGCCAGTAATCCAGCTTTTTCCTGAGCTGCCTTGGTATCTCTTTTCATTAACTTCATACACTAAGAGATCAGGTCTGCTATTTCTTTTTTCTATATCCTTGAAGTCCAAAGGCAGTATTATGTGCACAGCATGGACTCAGTGAATGTCGACTTTTTGTAACCAGCAGCACCTCTGATGATAAGATATCTTACTTCCTACCTTTGCCAGAAGGCAGAGTAGCTTGCTTGACTGCCATCATAACCTAAAGGAGACAAACCTGCTCATTTTACAATATTTTCAGGAACATCTCTTGGACTCTGTTACCAAATGTATTTTTTTATATTTCTTGTAAGTACGAATGCAAGCAACAATACAAAAAGGAAAAGGAAATAATGTATCTTGGCATGGTATGTAACCTCATTTACTTGTTAATGCCTTTCGGGGTTTGTCTACTCAGGTGGAGTTGAAAAATCATGGAAACCTTAGATAGTAGTAGGCACCCAGTCTGTATAACTCAAGATGCTTGAGAAACTTTATTGTGGTACTCAGTAGTTGTTTTGACTTCAATTATCCAGTTAGTCAACTCAATACTCACCATTGCCTATGTAGATGTAGATTCAAAAAATCATTGGGGTTTCCCCAAAATTATTTGTCTTTTGAATAAATGGATATTGTAGCTTATAGAAGGCAGCAATTTCAGTTCATGTCACTATAAACAATTCTGGATCTTTATAAGGCTTAATAAAATTATTTGTTCATTTAAAATTGTAAATAATTTTATAGCAATTTCCTTGGGTAATTTTAAGTAGACTTAAAATAATGAAGCTTCTCCTTTTTTGGCACATTAGATTTACGTGTGAATGGTGTCATAGATTTTCCTTGAAACACAGCTCACAATAAAAGTTATTTTTGTAAGTTTTACTGACTATGATCAATAGCTAGGAGAAAGTTTAATCAATAGAGCCCCTCCCCCCCCAGCCCGGGATCCTGCAGCAGCTTGGCCTATCCTTTAGCTAACAAAGAGTCACAAAAATGCAATCCATCTAAGGTTCATTAAAAGTTTTAAGGTTCCCTCAGCTGACTTTGGGAATGTAATTTATTCCAAAACCATTCCTCTGAAAGTGTCACTTTGAAAACACAAACCATAAAGGTCATTTCTCTACCTGGTCTGCAGTATATTATGCTTAATGAAATAAGCATAGTGCATTTGCACCTGTGATGATTGAAATCACTTACACCTTTTTGAAAGTTTACTATCTCTCTGAAACAGAGGTCTAATTCTCAGAGAGAGAAAACATACAAGCAATTATAGTGAGACTTCAAGTAATTTATCCTTCTGAAAACTGAGAAGGCATAAGCACATAGAAAGATCCTGAATTTCAGCAAAGGTATGAAACTATTTCCACATGGCTTTTTTTTCTTGGACAATTCTAAAATGACTATCTCATGGTTAACTTTCCATAAAAAAAATTCCAAATGCTTTTACAGGTACTTTTATTACGTGACCCTGATGATGACAATGATATTTATATCATTTTGATGTAATAGTTGAGACTGAATTTAGGACTAGGACTGAGTTAGACTCAGAAAAGGGAGATTCAAGGTCTACTTCTCCCTCTAACCACTATTCGTAGTTAGACCTAATACAGGTCATATCGCCTATCAATGCCTCAATTTACTTATCTATAAAATAAGGGGACTGAACTATACAACCTCCCAAGTCACTTCTAACTCTGAAATTCTCTTGTTATTCCATACATGTTGAATTAATTAGCAATGCCTGGTAGAGGAGGAACAGGTTTTATGATTGCAAAGTCAGATAGATGGCAAAACTTACTTCCTAAGTAGGGCATAACTAGAATACCTACAGACAATAGTGATATGCTGCAATCAGATTCTTCATTTAGGAGGGGGAAAAAGTCTCTATTAAAACACTAGAATTGATTCTTGTCCTCATTCTTGACAAGTATTTGTGACCTTAGGAAATTGCTTAGCTTTTCAGAGCTTGTGTTTCCTCATGTAAAATGAAAGGGTTGAACCAAGTTCTATTTAAGGTCCCTTCCTGCTTTGACATTTTGTGATTCTATATTTACTTAACCACTTAAATATTAATCTAGGCTTTAAAGAAAGATTATAGGAATGGGATATATCATTTTAAAGCTACAGTTGGAAAACAGGATTTGTAGATTCCATTAAGAATATGTCTTTTTAACCACTTTCTCTAAAATAAACTTCCTGCCCAATCTCCACATTTGTCATATTACACCATACTAGTAAAGTAAGCTGTATGAAGGTAGAGATTGTATTATGTAAACTTTATTTATCCATTGGTGCTTTTCATGGCTTTAAGCACATACTGATTGCTTTAGAAATATTCAAATGAGTTGAATTAATTCTACTATTGCCCATTAACTTTTTTTCCAGCCAGAAGTCAGTTATAGGAGCTATAGCTCTCCCTTGTAAACTATGTTTTTTTCTTCCATATTAGTCATGCTGTGAAAGAAAACATGGACCAAAAAAAACCCTCAAGAAAAATAAAGAAAGTAAAAAAAAAAGAAGTATGGTTCCATCTGTATTCAGACACCATTAGATCTTTGTCTGGGGACAGATAGAATTTTTCTTCATAAGTCCTTCAGAGTTATCTTAGATCATTGCATTGCTGAGAACAGCTCAGTCATTCACAACTGATTATATGATACTATTACTGTTACTTTGTACACAGCACATTTCACTCTGCATCAGCTGGTTTCTGAGAGCCTCCTGCTCATCATTTCTTACAGTGCAATAGTATTCAATTATAATTGTATAGCACAATTCCTCAGTGGATGGACATCCCTCCAGTTTCCAACTCCCTGCTACCAGAAAAAAAGGTGCCATAAATATTTCTGTATGTATAGGTCCTTTCTCCCCTTTTTAATCTCTTTTTTGGATGTAGACCTAGTAGTGAAACTGCTAGATCAATGGGTATGCATGGTTCCATAGCCCTTTGCACATAGCTCCAAAATGTTCTAAAGAAAGGTTGAATCAGTTCAGAACTCTAGCAGCAGTGCATTCATATCTCATTTTCCCTATGTCCTCTCCAACATTTGCAATTTTCCTTTTCTGTCCTATTAGCCAGTCTAATAGGTACGAGGTAGTACCTCAGAATAATTTCAATTTGCATTCCTCCAATCAATAATGAGTTAGAGCACCTTCTCATATAACTATAGATAGATTTGGTTACTTCATCTGAAAAACGTTCATATCTCTTGATCAGAATGGCTCTTATTTTTATAAATTTGATAGAGTTCTCTATATTTTTGAGAAATGAGGCCTTTATCAGAGGAACTTGATTTTGTTTTATTGCTTCTTGATTTCTCACAAAGTCATCGTTTCCATGTGCTCAATTCTAATTTTTAAGGAATTATTTTCTTCAGCGACTTTTTGTATATCTTTTTCCTTTTGGCCAATTCTACTTTTTAAGTAGTTTCTTTTTTTCTTCAGTGAATTTTTTTTGCCTCTTTTCCCATTTAGCCAATTCTGTTTTCATGGCATTCTTCTCCTCATTGGCTGTTTGTACCTCTTTTACTATTTGGCTTTTTCTTCAATTTTTTTTCTCCTTTACCAAGTCGTTGACTCATTTTTTTCATGATTTTCCTGCATCACTCTTATTTCTCTTCCCAATTTTTCCTCTACCTCTCTTGCTTGATTTTCAAAATACTTTTTGAGCTCTTCTATCACCTCAAATGAATTCATATTTTTCTTGGAGGCTTTGGATGTAGGAGCTTGAACTTTATTATCTTCTGAGTGTGTGTTTTGATATTCCTTGTCACCATAGTAACTTTCTGTGGTCATATTTTTTTCCTGTTGTTTGCTCATCCCCCCTCTTTCCTGACTTTTAACTCTTTGTTAAAGTAGGGCTCTACTTCCAGGGTGGAGGGTGCACTGTCCCAAGCTTGTGCCACTATTTTCAGAGATACTTCTAGGGACCCTTACGCTTTCAGTTCTTCCTGGGTGATATGATCTAAGGAGAGGTGTTTACTCCTCTCCTGGCCTGTGCTCTGGTCTGTGAGCCACCATAAGCAATCTTTTCTTCAATGGAACTCTGAGGACAGTTCCAGCTCCACTGTGGCTGCAAGCTCTGGCGTACTAGTGCTCCTCCTCATCCTGGGACTAACACTTTGATCAAAGTATGGGCAAAGCAACAAAGTCCTACCTCAGTGCTTGCAAACAGGCCCTTGAAATTGTCTTCTGACCAGTTGTTCAATCCCCTTACTATCTGTGGGCTGAGAGCTGCAGAAACAGCTGTTGCCGCTGCTGATTCAGCGACTCCCAAGATCTGCTCCTGGTTTTCTTGGGCCCAGTTGGAGCTGGTGAGGCCTGGGCTGAACTGTGCTCTGCTCTCAACTAGATGTGACAGATCTTTCTTCCTGACCTTCTAAGTTGCCTTTGGCTGGAAAATAATTTCACCTCATCCTTTTGTGGGAATGGCTAGGAAATGTTTTGTGGCATTATTTAAAGGTGTTTGGGGGAGAGCTCGGAAAAGTCTTTTCTCTGCCCTCTCGGCTCTGCCTCTGAGCTCTCCTTTCTTAACTCTGTTTCTCACTTAATTCAAATGGAAGGTGAAAAGCTAATAACTTCCCAGACTATACCAATTGTGGCTCACCCATTTGCTCCCATAAACTAATGGGAATTTTCACATTTATTTGCATAGCACATCAAGTAGTCCCTTTTTGTGTAGTCATAGATACAGATCATAAAAAATACAAGGAACTTCTAGATGATCTGGCCTAAATCAGTTGAGAAAACTGAAGGCCATGTTTCCTAAATTCCTACTCTACAAGTTCCATTTACATTAAAAAAATAGCCACAGCAAGATTAAAAAAAAACAAAACAAACTTGAGCCTATGTCATTTGCTTATAGAATTTCCTTTTAAAGGGGACTAACCTCTTGAATTGGAAGAGGAAATGGCAAACTGCTCCAGTATCTTTACCTAGAAAATGCCAAATAGTGTTATGAAGAATCGGACACAACTGAAAAATGACTATATAACAATCTCTTGAGTAATTAAGAACCTAACTTGAAAATAATAATAATTGTGTACATATTTATCTAGCTCTATTTCTATATCTTTTTATTTACATCTATGTTTATGGTTTGAAAAATGCTTTACAAACATTTGTTTCACAATAACCCGGGGAGATAGCTGCTATTATTATCATGATGATTCTGTTGACGAGGAAACTGAGGCAAACAGAGATCAAATAATTTGCCTTGGGTTATACAGCTGATAAACGACTGAGGTTACATTTGAACTAGGTTCTTGCTAACTCCTGGTGTCATACTCTATGTAATCCAGGGATGAGTAACCTGTTGCCTCAAGGCCACATGTGGCCCTCTAGGTCCTTGCGGCCTTTTAACTGAGTCCAAGTTTTACAGAACAAATCCTTTTATTAAGGGGATTTGTTCTGTGAATTTTGGATTCAGTCAAAGGGCCATACTTGAGGACCTAGAGAGCCACATGTGGTCTCAAGGCTGCAGGTTACCCACCCTGCCATGGCACATTTTGAACAGTTTAGGGACAGCTTTTTTGCCCCCATATTTTACAAAGTCTTACTGGGTTTTTCCAAGCTATGTTCTTTTGTGTTAACTATTCAAGGGTATACTGCTATATCTCCATTTAAGTTAAAAATAAAAGAACAGTATTAAAAGTATTCTCTACTCATGCAGCACCATTATAGTTTATTGAGTAGGGGAGGTGGAGATGAGACATGATCGGTCCTTTGCCCCAGGGAAATTACTTTGGCAGCTGAATGAAGGGTAAAATGGAATTAAGAAGTCATTGGATATAGGGAAACTAACCAGAAAATTATTGCAATTTCCAAGCATAAGATGATGATGGCCTGCACAAAGGTGGTAGCTATATCAGAGAAGAAAAGGGGTTATATACAAGAGGTGTTAAAAACACAGAACTGCCAGGATTTGGCAGACATTGGTAATGAGGGATGAGAGTGAGTGGGGAATTGAGGATGATACACTGGTTGTGACCCTCAATGACTGAGAAGATTATGGTGCAGTTGAAAGTAATTGGCAAGCTAGGAAAAGACTTAAAGGAAAGACGACAATTTCTGTTTTTGACACATTTAGTATAAGATCTCTTTGGGGCATCCATTTTGAGATGTCTAATGGGCAGTTGTAGGTACAGGACTGGAAGTCAGGAGAGAGACTGGGAATAGATAAAATAGATTTTTAATCAACTCCATGGATCTGATAATTCAGTCAAGTTGAGCTGATAATATCAACAAGCTCGATAGTATAGTAGGAGAAGGAAAAAAGGGGGCCAGGATAGAGCCTTGGGGGATACCTATAATAGTTAGTGGGTACGACCTAGTTGCAGGTCCACCAAAGGAGACTGAGGAGTGATCAGAGGAGGAGGAAGACCAGGAGTAAGAAGTCTCCAAAAAAAAGCCTATGGAGAAGAGAATATTAAGGAGAAAAAGATGATCATTGTCAAAACAATATTGTCAAAAGTTTCAGAATTGTAAAAGATGAGGATTAAGAAAAGTTTATTTAGATATGGCAATTAAGATATTATTGGTAACTTTGGAATGAGAAATTTCAGTTGAATAATGAAATTAGAATCCAAACTGCTGAGAATTTATAAGAGAGTGGGAAAAGAGAAAGTCAAAACAGAAATTTTATATAACTTTCTCAAGGAGTTTACCCATGAAAAGAAAAAGAAATACAGGGTGATAGCTAGTAGGAATTGTTTGAACTAATGAGGTTTTTTAAAAGAAATCAAGGAGATACAGACATGTTGGTAGCAAGGAAGCAACCAATAGGCAGAGAGATGGAAAATTAGTGAAAAATTCGGAATGAAAGAAGAAGCAGTCTGGTAGAGAAGATAGGATGGAAATGGACATAGTAGTAACGGTAGATATAGAGAGATTTGCCTTGACAAGAAAGGCTACCTGATAATGTGTGTGCAAGAGGGGGAAGGTATTGGTTGTCACCTGAGCAATAGGACATAAGGAGTAATGGAGAAGAGGAAGCTCTAGGAAAATGGGCTCAATTTTTTTCAGTGAAGTATGAGTAAGTTTGACAGCTAAGAGAATAGGGGAATGGGATGTTATAAGAACTTTGAAGATGGATGAAAAGGTTAAGAAAAGTCACCATGGTGATATTATGAATGGATTAGGGAGGTATAAAAAAGACTGCTTTGCTATAGTGAGGAAGAGAGGCAATTAGTGCCTCAGCCGCCACAGTCCAAGCAGTGGTTCTGAATATTGTTTTAATGGCAAATGAAATATCTCATTACTTCAGGAATTCTCTTATATCTGAAGTCAAAAAATGTGAAACATATACATATACATATATACACACATGTATGTATATATACACATACATGCACACACATATACATATACACAAATAATGTTCATCTCCTGTGCTATACCATGAGCAGCTTCTAAAGTGATATTCTTCTCTTCCCTTCTCCTGAACACTAGTTAAAATGGAGCTTCTTTGCATTCAACATGGACAATGTCTGAATAATAGCAACTAAATATTGATAATAGACTTTCAGGCTTATGGAGTGTTTTGAATACATTACCAATTTTGATAATCACAACAGCTCTCTGGCAAAGTATTATTATTCCCTTTTTACAATGAGGGAACTGAGACTTGGAGAGGTTAAGTGATACTACTTTGGTCAAATCAGTGGGATTTGAAACCAAGTGTCTCTTTAGTAAAAATCTAATGACATTCCTGGAGTAAGGAAAACATGAGTTCAATTCTAACCTCAGATACTTACTAGCTGTGTGATCTTGGACAAGTCACTTAACTCAGTTTATCTCAGTTTCCTTGTCTGTAAAATGAGCTGGAGAAGGAAATGACAAGCCAGTCCAGCATCTTTGCCAAGAAACAGTGTCTCCCCCCACAAAAAATGTGATTATGATGAGTGGGAAATGACTGAAAAAAACGAACAAAATGACATTCCACAAAAAAACAAATAAGTTTATTGAAAGGGTAATGTTGTATTGCGATGTGATACAATGGACAGAACATTGGATCTGGCATTCAGAACATCTGGCTTCTACTCATAATTTAATATTTATAACCTCCTAATTGGTCTTTCTTCTTCTAGTCACTCTCTTCATCAATCCATCCTTACACAGCTACCAAATTTATTGTCCTAAAACACAACTGTCACCAAATTATCCCTCTACTGAAAAACTTTCAATGGCTTCCTGTTGCCAATAGGATAAAATAACTAATTTCAGAGTTTGGTATTTAAAGCCTTCCACGATATGGTTTCCACCTTATTTTCCAGGAAAATTCCATATTACTCTCCTTTCTAATCACACTTTACCACTCTGTTGTTCCCAAAACTAGACTTTGAAATACATTCCTTTTGTGGAAGAGGTGGAACTTCTATACCTTCTCATCTTTGCCTTGTAGAATTCTTAACTTCCTTCGGACCAAAGCTCAGGTGCCAGAAGCCCTTCCTGATCCCTCACAACTCCATCCTCCCTTTATCTCTTGAAATGCCTTTGTATTGCTTTATGTGTAGTTTATATATTTCGTATTTATTTACTTTACTCTTCTCCCCACTCCAAAAGAATAGAAGTTCTCTGAAATAGGGATTTTTCAGAATTTGCAATTTTTTTGCTGAATTATATTCAACATTTATGAACAAATGATAATTAAGTTGTTGAATCTCTTTACTTGAAAAAATTAACTTTCTGTAGCTCTATAATAAAAAGAACCAGTACTCTTGTGATTCCTATGCATCTTTCTGGTGATTATTTGAGACTCAGCAATGATTTGAATAGTCTATATTTGAATGATATTGTTTTAATTTGTCTTTTACCATAACCTAAACAAATTCTTTTCACCATTACGTGTATGTTCTACACAAATTACCTTTTAAGGAGAAATCATAGATTTAGAGATGAAAGAGATCTTAAAATTCATCTAGCCCAATTCCCTCATTTAAAAATATGGACATTGAATCCAAAAGAAGTGATTTACCAAAAGTCACACAAGAGTAAGAAGCAGAGCTGGAAATTTGAACACAGGCCTTCTGATTTTATGTGCTGCCTCCTATCTGTATACATGTTGTATTCCCAATTTGAATACAGGGATATTTTTGACTTTACATTCATGTCTGACTGTGGCTGATCAGACCAATATATACTCTGAAGGCTCTACCACAGGTCAGGCACAAATAGTCCATATGAACGTTTAGCATGGAGATGTTCAATTTATGCTTTTTTGTTTGTTTTTATGGGGTTTTTGTTTCTTTTGTTTGTTTTTATTTTTTGCAATTCTGCTTTGCTCAAAGAGCACATCACCTTCTTCAAGGTGAGCACACCATGGGCCATCCTGTGCCAGTATCTGCCAAGTCTCCCAATCAATTCCAAAGTTCTTAAGAGAGATTTCGAGAGTGTCCTTATATCCCTTCTTCTGATCTCCATATGAGCACTTGACTTGCATGAAATCTCCATGAAATAGTCTTTGAGTAGCTACTCAAACCTTCTATTGACTTCTATTTTTCCTTCCCAATTTAGTACTTTTTTTGTTGTTTTGTTTTCAGTATTACCTCAATACTGAGAGACAACATGGTTCTGAATTACTTAAATGAAAGTTTTTGTGACAGTTCTATTGTTGTGTAACTGCAAATTCCCAGTATGAATTGGTAAAGAACCAATCTTTACTATCTTCTTTGAAGTCTGAACATTCCAGCTAATGGATCCAGGAATTGAATTAGAAAATGCTGGATTCAGGGAGTCTTCTACAAATGCTTCAAAGATTTAAAACTTTCTTTATCAATTCTACAAATCTAGAGTTAATTGCATTTCAGGGTGCATTGAAAGGTACATCTCTTCAGTACAATTTTCCTTAATTAGCACAAACATTTGTTCCTGGAAAGGCAGAGGTGTAAGACTTGCTTTTTTGTTTGTTAAATTCAGGGTTTTTTTTAATTATTATTACGTGATGTACATACCTGAGAAACTTATACAGGATGGACAGATTTTTATTAAAATTAAGAATAAATATTATGTATAATTATGGTGGAAAGATAGCTATGAATTTATTCCACTTGAATGATGTCCTTGCAACACTTATCTTACTTGTATAGTCTATTTTTTTCAAAGAAACTAAAGAAAAACAATTCGCATTTATTCTTTTTATAGAGTTAGTTATTATTGAGGTACATAATGGTTTTGTGGGGCAGTAGCTAAAATCAACCTGATAGGATAGTCCTTCACCTTAAAAAAATGGTGCTAAGGTATTGTTGTTTTAAACATAGATGTCCCCAAGATGACCCTTTGTCGTAACCTTTTTCTTTATCCCTGGACTTAACACTATAGTACCATGGGTAAAATAAAAATGATAATAATTTTACTACATACTTCAAGAAGTTACTATGAGGAGCAAATAGGGAAATGTACACCTCATGTTTTGTAATAATAATTCACTATTTATTAGAGTTATAGTGCTAATAATAATAACTAGGGATAATAAATATTTTCTGAATATTAAGCATTATTCTGAGAAAATTAGATGTTTGCTTATAAAGTATAATTTGAAGGGCACTGCTGTATACCATTCATCTCACTCACCAACTTGTGACAATGCCTAAAATATCTACTATTAGATACACATGTCTTTGAATTAAAGTATTTGGTTTTATCCATAGAATTTATTTAAGCATCGTATTATCAGTCATTAATAATTTTGGCCCTATTTATTTTCGATGTTCCATGAGTTAGGAAGCTAGTAAAGTCCTAAAAGAATAAGACAAGAAACAGATGTTTTGATGAAGTAAAGACCAGAAGGTGAGAGTTCCATAGGAGGGAAAGCCTAGTTGAACCACAGCAACGGGCAGCTAGGAGGGGGCATAAAGGCTGCAACAGGCTTAAGGGCATGGAGGTAGATGGAAACAGATTAGGAGCCTGTAAAGGCAATCAGTGAATGGGAAGATCTTCCCTGCCCATTTCAGTGGGCTTCAGGGGCAGGGCTCTCAGGGTCCTGGGGGGAGTGGCTAAGACTGGAGCCAATGGAAGCCTGTGGTGGGAGGAGCTTGCTGAAGGTTGGAGCAGAGCTAAGAGGCAGTTGGTGAGAGCAATTAAGAGCTGAAGGAGAAAGGAAGCAGTCAGCTAGCTAGAACACAGCTTGGAGATTGTGGTGGAAGTGGCAACGGTGGCAGGCGCTACAAAAAAGCAGGACAGACCCTCATGGATACTGGAGAGTGCAGAGAAAGGGCTTGAGGCCAATGGGTGGTCTTCTTGCTGGAGGGCCCTGGCATGGAGTGGGGCAGCACCAATATGGCTTAGCTTGCTGCCATAATGTTTTTCTGTGGCCTCCTGGTCACTATTGTGAGATGGGCATACTGGTTTTGGAAGGTTCTTGTGAGGATGTCGAATTGGGGGCACTGGTCCGTGGGTCTGCTACTTTTGAGGTTCAATGAATATGTTAACTCCTCTGCCTTCTACTTAGAGAATTCCTTATATCCTGCAATTCTGGACCATTCAGGCATATTCATGGTTATCTTTGAAGTCATGAATTCTGCCTTACTGATATAGAGGCCCAGAGAGGGAGATGAAATTTAGTCTTAGGTATTTTAGTGAACAACTATTATTTGTAAAACACTGAGTTTGAAACCCTGAATACTATGGTGATATACCAAGATATATTAGTGCTAGTGCCAGTCCACAGAAAACTTAAACTCTAATAGGGGGAACAAAACGTGTTTAAAGTAATTACAATAAACCATATCATACATCAGAAAGCAAGCTAAATAACATTGGGGTTAAGGGGAGAAAATATGATTTTCAGTTTGGGATATGATGGAAAGTTTCTGGGATGATGTGACACTTAAGCAAAAGCCTGAGGAATTTCCGCACATAGATCTGGGGCAAAAAGGGATGTCTAGGCAGAAGAAATGGGATAAGCAAAGAAGCATGGAAACCAAAAAATAAGGACCATTCAGGAAAAATAAATAGCTCATTTTGGCTAGAGTATAACATAAATATAGAGAAATGCTGAGTTAGAAGGCTGGAAAGGTAATTTGGAATCAGATTGTAGGTAGAAAATCTTCAATCTAACTGAAAGTATAACCTCTGTTCATAAGGTTGCCCTCTTACCTACTTTGAGTTATTTTTCATTTCTTGGCCTGGTGTAATGAGGATTCAGGAAGAAAGAGAGAGAAAGTGTGTGTGTGTGTGTGTGTGTGTGTGTGTAAGTAATTTCTCATTATCTAGATGTTACTATATCCCATCTCCACACCAAGCATCTCAGAAAATGTAAAAAAAAAAAATTTGTGAATAAGGTGGTAGAGAAAATAGGAGAAATAAAATCAAATACAGTAGTTGGATGTCCTTGCAAAAGTAGAGAGTGTGACAGAACCAAGATGATGGATTATGGGCAAATACCCAGCTGAACTCTCCCAATATTCCCCTCCAAACAACTTTAAAATAAACCCTCAAATTAAATTTTGGAGCAGCAAAGCCAACAAAAAGTAGGGGTAAGATTTTTTCCACCCTAAGGAAACTTAAGAGGTCAGTAGAAGAAGTCTGTGGTGCAAGAGTAGAGGCCTGTCTGGAGACCACACATCCTGTTGGGGCGATAGCAGCAGCAGCAGCAACAACAACAACAACGTCTTTGGAGCTTTCAATCCAGAGACAGTAGGGGAGTTGGACAATTACTCAGAAAAGATTACAGTGGACCCTTTAATGGTGCTGGGTACAGCTGGAGCTTATTGGCAGCTCTATTTTCCATATGGGTTGTAGTTCCAGAGTGGAGAGGAGTGCTGGGATGGGTCACTAGGGAACACTAGCTCTGGTCAAAGCATGATGACGAGAAAAGCCCTGGCCTGTGCAGTTGCAGGGGACCAGGGTCCTTCCTGTGTTAAGACCAGACTTTTGGCAGGATTATGCCACCTTGGAAATACTGAAAACTTGAAAAGGCCCAGAGCTATGTCTGAAAAGAGCAACATGGAAATGCCTGGAGCTTTACACGGTGCCTCCCCTACCCTAGGGGAGCAAAGTCCAACTTTAACATAAAGTTTAATCAAGAAATATCCTGGAGGAATGAACAAACAACAACAACAAATAATAATTTGGCCATAAAGAGCTATTATGGTGGCAGGAAAGATAGACATAAACTCAAAAGAAGACAAAAAATGTGAAAACAGCTACAAACAAAACCTAAAAGAGAGATGTTAATTGGATCCCAGGCCCAATAAAAATTCCTGGAAGAGTTAAAGAAAGAGATGAGTGGTGGAGGAAAAAATTGGTAAAAGAAATGAGAGTGATGCAAGAAAATATTGAATTAATAGCTTGGTGACAGAGGCATAAAAAATACTGAAGAAATGAACTTCTTAAAAAAGAGAATGGGTCAAATGGAAAAGGAAGGTACAAAATCTCACCAAAGAAAAGAACTTCTTTAAAAAAAAACAGACTGGCCAAATGGAAAAGGAGGTACAAAATCTCACCAAAGAAAAGAACTTCTTTAAAAAAAACAGACTAGCCAAATGGAAAAGGAGGTACAAAAATCTCACTGAATTCCTTAATTATAATTGGGCAAGGAGAAGCTAATAACTCTATGACACATCAAGAAATAATGCAATAACACAAAGTCAAAAGAATGAAAGAACATAGAAGATAATGTGAAACATCTCATTGAAAAAACAACTGATGTGGAAAACATATTGAGTATAAGTAATTTAAGAATTATTGGATGACATGAAAGCCATCATCAAAGAAAGAGAATAGACATCATATTTTTAGAAATTATCAGGGAAAACTACCATGTTATCTTAGATCCAGATCTCTTTGTTGTCCTTCATGCTTGAAGAGGACCAAAATGATAGAGGGTCAAGGTACAGGGTGTCTAACCATGGCTGATCAGACCATTATAAGCTTGGAAGGCTCTACCACAGGTTGGGCACAAATAGTAGATTAGGGGAAGCATTGGCTAGAAACAAAATAGATTTTTGAGCAGGGACACGATAAAAAGAGAGAGGAAGAAACAGAAGACATTTAGATTAAGGGAAATAGACAGTTATTAATCATAACTGTGAATATGAATGGAATGAGCTCACCCATAACATGGAAGCACATAGCAGAATGATTACAAACCAGAATGAAACAGTATGTTGTTTACAAGAGGCATACTTGAAATAGAAAGACATACGCATAACTAAAATAAAGGGCAGGAACAGAGGCTAATATTCATTGGAAGTAAAAAAGAGGGAGAGGTAGCAATCATGATCTCATAAAAAGCAAAAGAAAAAATAGATCTATTTAAAAGAGCTAATCAGTTAAACTACATTTTTCTAAAAGCTAAAATAAAAACAAAATAATATAAAAATTATAGAAAGTTTGTCTGATAAAGACCTTATTTCTCAAATATATTTGGGGGACTGAGTTAAATTTATTAAAATAAGAGTCATTCCTCAATTGAAATGAACATGCAATTTTCAAAAGAAGAAATAAAAGCTGTCTATACTCATACAAAAAATGCCTAAATCACTATTGATTAGAGAAAGGCAAGTTAAAATAACTCTGAGGTAGTATCTAACACATACCAGAAATGACAGTTGCTAGAGGGGATAAGGGAAATAAGTACACTAAATAACTACTAATAGAGTTATGAATTGGCCCAACCATTCTAGGGAACAATTTGAAACTATACCCAAAGAGCTATAAAACTATACATACCTTTTGACCCACCAAATGCTACTACTATATTTGTACACCAAAAGGATTAAATAAAAACAAATCTGTGAACAAAAATATTTATAGTAGCTCTTTTTGTGGTGTCAAAGAATTGAAAATTGAAGGGATGCTCATCAGTTGGGCAAAGGATGAACAATATGTGCCTATGACCATGGCAGAATACTGTTGTGCTATAAGAAACAATAAGGAGGTGGTTTCAGAAAGAAAAAAAATTCTTGGCAAGACTTATAGCAACTGATGCAAAATGAAATGAGAATTGGAAGAGCATTGTGCACAGTAACAAGAATATTGTAATAATGATCAACTGTGAAAGATTTAGCTACACTGATCAATAGTGATCTAAAATGCTATTTACTTTCAGATAGAGAACTGATAAATTCTGAGTGCAAATCGAGACTAATTTTCTCACTTTATTTTTCTTTTTATATATGGCTAATATGGAAATATGTTTTGCATCATTTCACATGTATAATTGATATCATATTGTTTGCCTTCTCAGTGATGATAGAAAGTTTGGGACAGAGGGTGATAATTTGGAATTCAAAATTTAAAAATAAAAGTGTTAAAAGTAAATATTTTTTAAAAAAAGAAAATCATGGGACACATGTCTTCATTAATGGGAGGAAAGTAAAATAGGGTAGGTGAAGATACAAAGAAATTCTGAGATACAGAAGAGGAAACTTTGAGAGATAAATTTAGGTTGGTTGCCATCTTCATAATGAAGCAGGAATTGAAATTTTCTACTGATAAGGTGGGCAGAGATGAGACTAGCAGAACAAGATGATTGGAAAATGATTGAATGACCATTATGTGGAAGGTGAATAAAAATAATTAATGAACAGAAGCAACTTTTAAGTGTAACCAGTAAATATGGTGTCACAGATTTCTCCAACAGTATTGGGATGAGAAATCAGATAAAGGGGATCTCTCATGTTAGGTAATTAACAAGGAAATAATGCCAAAATATGATATATTCTAAATGCTAATAAGGTTAGATTGTGGGGTATATATTAAATGTAGAAGGATAATAGGAAAGGATCAAAGGATTCAAGATTATAAGATCAAAAAGTCAAGTACAGTGGGGAGGATTGAGAGAGGTGGAAGAGAAGTACTGAGTTCCAGAGCAGATTTTGAACATTTGAGACTTTGTAGTCTATGGGATGATTTCAGAGTACAACTGTGCCAGCAAGAGTCTGAGGTAGAAAAGAATTCACAATATAATATGATTATGGACAAAGCTATAAGGGATCCAAGAGATCATGTGGCACAATCCCTTTATTTTATAGACAAAGGTGGTCAAGCTGACATGACATAGGAGCCAACTTTTATGAACACCTCAATTTTGCATAGAGCTGGTTGTGGAATTCTGACAATGGCTGTGTCTACTCAATGACAAGCAGTAACAACAAAATTTGGTGAAATAATTGAAGTTGAGTCTCAAGAGAAAAAAATGTTTCATTAAAGTATTTTGTTTAAGCTGGTTCACTGTATCAGGCTGTGGGGAATTTTCCTGTTAACCCAAGACTGCCTTCTATCTCCTTTAGACTTTTCTGGAAATTATGATTGTATTTCTAAAATACAAAGAATCCCAAAACATTTTTTAAAGAAATACATGAAGTTATACTTTTACATTGATATAAAAATAACAGTATAATTTTAAGTAGTTTGGTATTTTTGTCCCCCTTTACCATTAAGTTTTTGATCTCCCATTTATTTTTACAGACCATATTAGCTTCATTCAATAATTTGAGGCATAATTATTTACAACCAAAATGGCACAATGAAGGAGTTTGATTTATTTTATTTGGGCTCTTAAGCAACTTTGCCTTGCTATTTTATTCAACCACATTTTGTTTTTTTAACAAGTTTTGCTGTGGTAACTCTTTGAAAGCCATACTGTCTGAGTCTTGAAGACTCAGATATTAGGTAGCTTTGCCTCATTTATCTCCTTCATCATTACATGTGATAACAAGAGCAATGTTCTCAGAGTCAGGGAGCATGGGTTTTGGACTAGGTACTAGCACTTGGGAGAGGGGAATTTGACTATGTCACTTGACCTTTTTCAATTTGTTTACTTGTAAAATTCTATGGTTCTTGATAGGTATACTTCATATCTAATTAATTCCCTAGGCTTTTGATTTTTCTTTTAAAATGTGCCTCAAGTCCCTTCATTATTTTCTTTTTCCTTTAACCCTTGACCCTAAATACTTATACTTGGAGAACTATAATAATTTCCTCATTGACTTCTCTGTCTACCATCTCCCCTAATTTTTATCCATTCTGTATATTGCTGCCAAATCAATCTTTCTGAAACACTACTTTTATTATGTGCCTGATCTACATAAAACCTTCAATGGCTTCCTATTTCCTACTACATGAAGTCCTTGGCTTTCCTAATACTTGGTAATCTAGTCCTACCCCGTCCTACTCATTTACTTCTCAATTTACAGCCAGTGGCAGGGCTTCTTAACATTCCCTACTCATTTTCTTTTTGCTTCTCTGTTCATGATTCCTCATCTGGAATAACATCCCCTTTTCTCTCTATTCATCAAAGTCCTTTAGGGCCTAGATTAAATCACATCGTCCAAGAAGCCTTCCATGACTATTCTAGCTTTTATTAATTTTTAGAGTTCTGCAACACTGACACTCTGCACTATGAAATTTAGGTACTTATTACACTGTTGCTGTTGTTCAATTTTTTAAGTCATGTCTGAGTCTTTGTGACCCCATCTGGGGTTTTCTTGGCAAAGATTCTGGAGTGATTTGGCATTTCCTTCTTCAGCTCATTTTATAAATGACGAAATGGAAGCAAACAGTGTTAAGTGACATGCCCAGGGTCACATAACTAATAAGTGTCCAAGGCAGGATTTTAACTCTGAAAGATGAGTCTTTCTGATTCTAGGCCTGGTACTCTTATCTACTATGCAACCTAGCTCCTTATATTGCACTCTACCCTTTTGTATTGCTTATTGTTTTACATATGATGTACTTATTTCTCCAGTTGGATTTTTGTAAGCTCCTTAGAGGACTGCCATTTTGTAATCTCATATTCTCCAAGGTTCTTACCATAAAAAGTTTTCAATAAAATGTATAAATCAATTGACTGAAAAATATCTACTATATTTATCAATTATTAATGTAATCATATAACTTCAGAAACAAAAATGGTTTATTTTCCTCAGAAGGGAAAATGTCTTACAGATGTATAACATTTAACAAGACCATTGATCTCAGGGAAAAAAAAATTCTTTTCTAAAAAAATACTTGGTCCCAGTCCATAAAGTTCGTTTTTCAGAGGTAGTATGATTTTAGTAACATATCTAGGATAATTATAGTTATATTCATTTATTGATAATGCCACATAGTGCCAGGAATAAAATTTGTATTAGCACAAGGTCACTTTGGAATGGTATCATAATTTCATAAAATCTTCTCTTTTTAGTATATGATGATTAATCAGAAGGGTTCCTCAGGATTGGTCTACTCGAGACAAGAATGTATGCTGGCTGTGAGAGCACCACTATTTCTAAGATTTCAAGACATCTATAGTTTACCCGTCATGTCTAAGTGGAATCTCCTCTTATCAGCTTGAAATTTTGGTTACATTTTCACAATGAAAATGTACCCTTATTATGTTCTTTTCCCTCTTCTTTCTGATCAGCCATTTTAGTAAAGTCCAAATAATGTAATTATTCTCCTTAATACATATATACATTCAATACACACACATACACACATGCACACACACAAATGTGTGTATATATGTATATATGTATACATATATCCATACAGAAGTCTATTTTTCTTCTTCAAAGCCAAAACCACAGGCATGATCACTCATTTTCAGAATATTTCACTATACAAAATCAAGTTATTCACAAGCTGGATGTACTTAAATGCCTTTGGAGCATTCATGTTTGGTGGAAATAAAGTGGGAGGAAATCAGCTTCTTGTAGGTATCTAATCTACATTTAAATAACTAAAAAATCTTTTTCGTTTAACTGTACCTTACTAAGCTATTAGCACTGTCTGGATCTTGAGCAGCCACTGTGCCAACCACTGTTCCAATCTTCTCATTCTCATGAACATCCATAACATAGGAAGGCATCGAAAAGAGCGGTGGTTCATTAACATCTCCCACGATGATCTTCAGCATGGTGACATCTTTAAATGGGCCCAAGTGAGAAAATCGGAAATCAAGATGTGTATTTGCTCCTTCTATGTTGAGAGTGTAGGACTTCTTCTTCTCATAGTTCAGTGGCTGTAGGAACAAAAGGCAATTTCAGCTTTCCCTAGTGACTTAAATTGACTTACCAAACTTAGTCCAAATATCAATTTATACAGTAAGATGCATAGACATAGGTTTGTTGATGCCGCAAGTAGCAGTGGTGGATTACCAGTTCTACTCAGTTGATGTACTTACTCTCTACTACGGACATGAAATTGAACAAAGGGTATGTAGAAGGTCAACAACCATATTTTTCCTTTTCTCCTTCTACCCCTGGTCACGCTGCAGGAAATTCCTAATAGAAACACAGGCTATTTTCCATTGAAATAATGAATTTTGTCAGCAAGGGTTTTCTGAATGTTTTGAGTACTGTGAAAAGGATAGAACCACAATTAGACACTTTGAATTTGGTGCCTATGAACTATTCTTCAGTTGGGAAGTTAACACTAAATATTTACATTTCAGTAAAAAAAAAAAGACTGTACTTTAAAATGACAAGCCAGAGAAGACACTTGTATATTCCAGTTTGGTATTTTTTTCTTTTTTTCTTCTTCATGTGATCAACATGAAAAACTTTTTATACCTTTTCATTTTATATGTTTTGGCTCAAAAAACAAAAAAATATTTTAAAATACCATGTTATTTTTAGATGCGTTATATAAGGATTACATTTTGACGGAAATATTAAAATTAGGCAGCTAAGTGATACAGTGGATAAAATGATCAACCTGGAGTCAGGAAGAATTGAGTTCAAATCTGACTTCAAACATTTATTAGTTTTGTTACCCTTGGAAAGTCATTAACCTATCACAGTCCCTATCACATCTGAGGAATGAGAAAAATAAAAAAGACAGTAATAGCACCTATTTCCCAAGTTTGTGGGGAGGATAAAATAAGCATGTTGCAGACCTTATAGTACTATATAAATGCTAACTGTAGTATCCTAAGCAATAGAAATCATTTTGAATATCAAAATATTCACATTTTCCCCTCTGTTGGATAATGCAAAATGCAGATATTATATGGAATGAAAATGAATAAAAACTTTCATTAGTTTTAGCTTCCAGTTTGATAGTTTCTTCTTAATTCCTTTGGCTCCATAGACTGGTAGACTTTAGCTCATCTCACTCTACTAGAACTGCTTTTTTGAACATAATTTTAAATTTCCCAAGCAATGACACTTCTCTACTTTTCTTTGGATACTATTCAACAATCTAATATAGCTCACTCACAGAGTTAAACTACATTCAACTCACATCTTCTGTTTCTTAATTTCTTCCTATTACTCTTAGTAATTACTTTTACATACCGTTGCTCTTTCTAACTTACAAAATAATTTTTGCCTCCTAAATATTTATACCTTTCAAATATCTGTAGACTGTTATCATTTTTTCCATCAGCCATTACTCAGCCAGCTGTAGATATTTCAGATTTTAATTGTTTCTCATAAATCATTTCTACTATTCCAATAATTATTCTGTACACTTTTCAATCTCTTTATATTGGTCAGGTGTGGAACTAGATATTCAAACTATCATACGAAGCCAAGAACCCTGTTGTTATATTTTGATTTGGTCTCAAAGAGTTTCTAATACTGTGGCTATTGATTTTCCTTTGCTCAAGCTGTGTTTTTTCATCTCTTTGCAAATGGTGGCGTCCTGTAGCACAACTCCACATATGCATCTTAAACAAAGAATAGTCAGTACTTTAGTTAGAAAACTGGCTTTTACTCTTTTTTGCAAATGTGCATTGCTACCATGAAGATGGACCTTTGTATTGCAATCTATGTCTATTTAAGAAATATTTCCTTGTCCATCTATAGAAAATTAAATTATGTGATAATTATCTTGCCATTCCTCCTGACAATGGGCTCTCCAACTCAGTTTCATCCATTGCCTGTTTCACTGTGTACTATATTCCTTTTGACCCTAGACTAGTTTGAGTTCTTTGATGTCTTAAAACCACTATGAAACCATGTCTACAGGACACTGAAATTTTGTGTGTGCTGAATTTTTAAGGGAACATTTAAAAATAATCGTCAGATCTATGATCTTCCAACTCCCATCCCACAGACTTAGCCCTGACTGTCCTTCAGTTCCTGGAAGGAGCTCCGTCCTCACTTATTTCCTTAAATTCTGCTCTTAGCATCTTCTGCTTGCAACCTTTCCTGATGTCTCCTTGAAGGCAGGAACTTTCTGTTTTTGTTTTTGTTTTTTTATGCTTCGAGGCACATAGTAGGGATGCTTTAAAAATTTATTGATTAACAAGCAATAAGATGACTTGAGTTCCACAAAACTCAATCATTTATTTTTCAGCTTATGAATGCATTGAGGATGATATATATTAAGCTCACAATTAGCCCAGATAATTTTGCATTCAGGAAAAAAAGTCTCAACAATATTGCCAAAAATGTATTTCAATAAATATTTAATTTCCATAATAGCAAAAATATACTTTCAGAAGAAAAAAAAACATGCCTATGGATGTGGATAACTATGTCTTAATGGCTTAACTCACTGAAATGTTTCAAAATATCATTAGTTTCAAACGGGTATGCTTTGCTATATCGAAGTTATGTGTTTGTTCAAATAGTTAATTAAATATTTAAGATAGCCAAAAATGATCTCTCTTCCCAGGCTCATGCTTCTGCAAATTGATGAGCAGTAAGAACCTGTCTTTCTGGATAGATGTTATCTGACAAAGGGTTATTAATAATAGAGTAAGAATAGATTCTTCTAAAGAAAAAAAACTTGGGCTAAATCTTCATGTGTTTTTATAGTCTAAGTTGTGGACCTACAGTTACAAGGTCTGTGCTGGAGTTCTAGAGACAAGGCTTACTAGTTGCATGACACCACGCAAGTTATTCAACCTCTCAGATACTCAGTTTCCTCTTCCATAAAATGTAAATAGTAATATATGTACTATTCATTTCATAGGGCTTTGAGGAAAGTGAATTATAAACCTTAATGTACTATATGAATGTAATTTGTTACTGTTAGCTTATTATTACTAACCATCTTACTGAGAAGAATTATTCCATACTTCAAAAGGAAGAATGGGGAATGTGCCGTGGCTCCTTGAAAAAAAATACCAGGAGGATACTTAGAGATGCTGGTGAGTACACTGCAGTCATTTCCACAAACAATCTTTCTCAGAAGAAGATCAACCCTTGCACACCAGACCCACTTTTTAAGAGCTATTTTCTGGAGTTCACAACAGGGACAGTCCAATACTTACTTGTTACTGTGTTTAGTCACTTGTACTTTCTCTTTTGTCTCTCCCATTAGAATATGAGCTTCTTTAAGGAACTATTTCTACCTTCCCTTGTAGGCCATTACTTAGCATAGGTCTTGGCACATGGTAAATGCATGAAAAAAAATGCTCGTTAAATTGATTCAACATTTTCCTGATTGAGGAAGGAATATTTCTATATATGTTTATCCTCATATATTTATTTCTGAATAGTCAAGTTCTGCTAACCAAAAAAACTGCATTACCAATGTACAGTTGGAATATTCCATGCTAGAGATTAGTGAGTTCAGACTTGACAGTTTTCTGATGGGAAAATGATATGGAGAGGTATTTAGAGAAACTCTTGCTAGATGAGTTATAGAACAGCAATGATTCTGATCTTCAGGGAGATTAGCTGTTCTGCCTTGCTGGGCAAGGTGAGCTGGAACAGAGATTAAATACTGAACAGGATTTTAAAAGACTATCTCATTCTCTTCTTGTATCCTAAATCAGTATCACACGAAGGTTAAAATTCTCTGAAGTATACTATACCCTTTGAATCATGTTCATTTACATCAGAGACAAAATGTAGTAATGTATAGGATTTACAGTCACAAACTAGCCTGTCATAAAACATCATAAGGATGCTTTAAAGGAAAACACAAACCCATGAAAGTTATTATTACATCTCAGGGGAAATCCAAAATACGTAGGTTAAGAGATTCCACTTAAAAACTGAAGTACTTAATTCTAGGTCATCTAGAGCCAAGCATTTATTATCACAACATTACTATCCAAGCCCTCAGGAATATCATCATTGCTTCTTTTTTTCAACACTGTTAAAACAAGCAAGCATTTATTTTGTTTTTTTTTTTTTTGAGGAGGGAGAAATAATTTTTATTTTTTTTTCTATTTTAATTTTTTTTATTATTTAGTTTTCAGCGTTGATTTTCACAGGAGTTTGAATTACAAATTTTCTCCCCATTTCTACCCTCCCCCCCACTCCAAGATGGCATATATTCTGGTTGTCCTGTTCCCCAGTCAGCCCTCCCTTCTGTCACCCCACTCCCCTCCCATCCCCTTTTCCCTTTCTTCCTTGTAGGGCAAGATAAATTTCTATGCCCCATTGCCTGTGTATCTTATTTTCTAGTTGCATGCAAAAGCTTTTTGGTTTTTGTACATCTATTTTTTAAAACTTCAAGTTCCAAATTCTCTCCCATCTTCCCTTCCCACCCACCCTCCGTAAAAAGTCCAGCAATTCAACATGGGCCACATGCGTATCATTATGTATAACCCTTCCACAATACTCATGTTGTGAAAGACTAACTATATTTTGCTTCTTCCTAACCTATCCCCCTTTATTGAATTTT
>CM053622.1:271934405-271951181 GCA_028646595.1 Phalanger gymnotis | reverse complement strand
AGCTGCCCCACTTCTGCTGCCCCAGGGGTGGTGGCTGAACCACAAACTCTATCCCAGTCCCCAGCAGCTTCTCCCACTAACCTATTCTGTTGTCCTTGGTGTTTGTGGGTTGAGAAGTCTGGTAACTGTTGCAGGTCACTGATTCAGGGCGCGAGGGTCCATGCCGCCCACACTGGGCTCCGCTTCGCTTGGCTCCGCTCCCCTCTACTCCCAGCTCCATGCGGGATAGACCTTACCCAGAGACCATTCAGGCTGTCCTGGGTTAGAACCCTGCTTCCCTATGCTATTTTGTGGGTTCTGCAGTTCTAGAATTGGTTCAGAGCCATTTTTTATAGGTTTTTGGAGGGACTTGCCAGGGAGCTCAAGCTAGTCCCTGCTTTCCAGCCACCATCTTGGCTGTGCCTCTCCTTGTTTTTTTATTTTTTTTTTAAAGCACACATTACAAGGGACCTTCTTCTGGAGTCATGGAGGGCAGAAAACCATCAACACCTTTCTTTCTCCTTCATCACACATCCTTTCCTCAAATTGACTGTATTCTCAGTTCAGCTACTGGAAAATAGTTTTCTGTGTGATTTTCAAAGCAGCCAAAGAAACCATAAAATGTAGTGCATAAAAAAGTTGTGTGATTCAAATTTGCACTTAGATTTTCTGCTAGACCTGTTCCTAACTTGAAACATCTATCAATCACCAAATATTTATTAAATGTCAAATAAGTGCCAACCATTGTGCTTGGTACCAGGGATACAAGAATAAAAGGGAAATAGTCAATGACTTCAAGAAGTTTCCTTTCTAACAAGGAAGACTAACATATACATATATACATATCTACAAAATAGTTACAGGCATTTTTGAGGGGCAATTCAATAGTGGCTGGGAAGGAATCAAGAAAGTTATCATATAGAAGGTGGGTGTTATGCTGACTCAACCTTAAAAAGCCATTCTAAAGAGGAATAGGGGTGGAAAAAGTAAATCCTAGGCATGAGGGACAGACATTGTCTTTTCTTACAAAGAAGAAAGAAATCCAGTCTGGTTGCAACATAGAATACCTGAAAAGGAACAATGCATTCCCAAATTGATAAATGGTCAAAGGATATGAGCAGGAAGTTTTCCATAGGAAAAAAATATCAAGCTATCAAAAGATTTATGGAGAAAAAGTGTTCTAAAGCTCTAATTAGAAAGAGGCAAATTAAAACAACTTTGAGGTTCTATCTATACCCAAAAGATTAGAACAATTGCCAAAAAAGGAAAATGGTAAGTTCTAGAGAGACTGTGGGAAAACATGCATATCAGTATATTGTTTGTAGAGCTGTGAACTGGTCTAACCACTCTAGAAAGTAATTTGGAACTAACCCCAGTCCCACTAAAGTTATTAAACCACACATCTCCTTTAACTCAGAAATACCATTACTAGGTCAAAACCCAAAGAAGGCAAAGAAAGAGGAAAAAGATGTACACACACACAAACAAACACACATACACACACATTTTATGTTATGCTTTAGAATATATGCTATGTGTATTTTGTATATAATATTTTGTATGTATGTATTCACATATAAGAGAAATGATTTCTCTCTTGTATTAATAACCAAATTAGGACTAAGGTTTTCTTTTTCCCTTTTCTACTTCATCATTCAGAAATCAACTGCTGTAGGGCAGCCTTTGAAATACAGGGCTGGTGGAAAGAGGGAAAATTCAGATCTATTCCAAAGGTAAAGTTTAGGTGAATTGATGAATTCCAGCTGCCTGTGTTTTACTCAGCCAAGTCTGGGGGAAAGTGAATTCTCTCTTTTTTCCCCCTAGATTACCCCAGATGGAGTAAGTGTCTTTTACCAAGACTGAGTGATCAAAGTCATGTCCCTGTGAAGGGCATATATGCATTGAGTGGGTTCCATGAGGGGTCTTTAGCATTTGAGAGGGGCACTTACCCCTTTTATTAATTATGGCTAGCATGATTAATGAAGTGATTAGCTTTTTATACATTACATGTAAAATATTTTTGGCAGTTCTTTTTGTGATGACAAAGAAGTAAAAACAGGAAAAACTGAACAAATTCTGATATATGAATCTGGTGGCACACTACTATTATATAAGAAAGGATGAAAAGGATTGTTTAAGAGACATCTGTAAAAATTTGTATGAAATGTTACTCAGAATAAAGAGAGCATTTTATTTATAATTTATACAATAACAATGATATTGTAAAAAATATTTGAAAGACAACTTTATCAATGTAATATGCAAAAAATTATTACAAAGTATTCATGATGAAACATGCTGTCTATATCTGGAAAGAGATGCACTGAAGTCAAAGTACATATTGAAATATTTATTCGGAGGGCATGTCTAAAGTGGGAACTTTATTTGCTTGCATATAATGTGCATTTATAAGTATATATATGCATATGTACATATACATATACACACATATACATATACATATATATACATACACACATGTATACATGCATATATATGTATATATACACACATACACACAGATATACATTTATACACACAAAAAAGAGTTATGTTTTTCTTTCTTTTTTCTCATTGGAGGTATATGGGAAGTAGAGAAGGCATGGTATTATTAAATGAAAAAAAAATTCAATTTGATTCTTTACAAAAGGAGTAATTTATAACAAGCCTAGGAAGGCAGGTGGGAGCTAAGTTTACAAGGGGTTTAAAATGTCCATCAGCTACATCTGTATTTGATCCTAGACAGATTTTTATTGTTGTTCTTCATCTGTATCCAACTCTTCATGGCCCCATTTGTAGTTTTCTTGGCAAAGACACTGGAGGGGTTTGTCAGTTTCTTCTTCAGTTCATTTTTACCAATGAGGAAACTGAAGCAAACAGGGTTAAGTGACTTGGCTAGGGACAAACATCTAGTAAGTCTCTGAAGCCAGATTTGAATTCAGGAAGATGGCTTTTCCTGACTCCAGCCCCAGCACTCAATCAACTGTGCCACCTAGCTACCCCCTAACCCTGGACAAAATAGAGAGCCACTAAAGTATGTTGAGCAATAGTGAAACTATCAGACCCATGTTTCAGGAATATCGCTTTGACACCTATGAACAGGAAAGATTGGAGAGGAGAGAGATTTAAGGTGGGGAGGTAATTTAGTAAGGTGCTATAAGAGTTCAGGAGAGAGCTGAAGAAGCCCTGAACTAAGGTGGTGGCCATGTGAATGGTGAGGAGGTGGATATGAGAAATGTTGGAGAAAGATAACCAGTAAATCATGAATAAGTGGATTTTTGAGGTGAGGGAGAGTAAGGAGTCAAGGGGAATTTCAATGTTGAGAATGTTGTGTGACTAGAAGGATAGTGGTGCCCTTGACAGAAAAAGGGAAGGTGGGAAGAATAACTCTTTTGGGTGTCAGCAAGGAGAAAAAGAGAAAAGGAAAATCCAATAGATGAAAAATACCTATTGTTTGTTTCATGCGCAAGGCATCTTTTGGATACACCTCATAATCTGCCCCCTTGGGATGAAGCCAGGAATATAAGTTTGAGTTAGTTTAGACCCCAAGGATACATAAGACCATGAGGACTTATAAGAGTGTGGGTAAAGGACTTTTAAAAACATAAGCAATGTTAAGCCTCAGGAATACAGAGGTACTTGAAAGCTTGCACCAAGGGCATCACGTCTTTCAGAATCTTGAGTGATTTCATCAGAGTAGGGGCTAAAAGTTCTAAAGGGCCCAAACTTCTAGACAGTCAGAATTTGGGAGCCAAGTGCTGTCTCTATATCTATATCTATATCTATATCTATATCTATATCTATATCTATTCCAAAATGTACACAGAAGGTGCTTAATAAATGATTACAGGAATTTAAAAATACCTTGAATACTGAAAAATCTAAATCAAGGTAATGTATTTTTATTACTATTTATAAGACAGTGATCAGGGCAAACTAAGTATGCTGCTTAGAAATTCTCCATTAGCAGCCATTGCTTCTACAGTGAAATAGAAAAAAAGAGCCAAGGTTTATTTGTAAGTAAAACTTTGGGGGTCTTAGAGACAAGAACATTCATGAAAAAAGTATTCTCTTGATTAATGATTTTGTGCATATCATACACTATGTATGTATATCTTTAAAAAAGAAATATTCCTGAAAATACTTCCATTACATAGATATCCTCACTATCTAAACTTCTTTGCCAATAGAATATTGTTAATAATTGTATCTTTATAACATCTTGTAAAGGAGCCTATTCTCTGTTATCTATGAGTTCCAATTCAAAAAAACCTAAGGAATCCAAAAGTAGGCTTAATGTCAACAAGTAAATAAACTTATGGGCCAGGATCTATGCTAGGAATTGGAGAAACAAAAAGAGGCAAAAAGTTCCTGCCCTCATGATCTGATAGGGGAGACAACAAACAAATATGTACAAACAAGCTATATAAAGGACAAAATGTTGTGTTTGTCCTTCATTCTTGAAGAGGACCATGACATCAGGGAGATGATGGCATGACTTGCAGTTGACTTGGATTTGAGTGAGGAAGGGCTGTGGAAATAATTAAAGGAGGGAAGGCACCAGGTTGGGAAAGGCTTCTTGTTGAAGATGGGATTTTAGTTGGGATCTAAAGGAAGTCAGGGAAGGCAGTAGGTGGGGATAAGGAGGGAGAGTATTCCAGGGATGGATGTCTTGTTCGTGAAACTGCAAGGAGGCTAGTGTTACTAGATGGAAGAGTATATATAGATCAAGGAGTAAGGTAGAATATTGGAAAGGAAGGAGGGTGTTTGGTTATGAAAGGCTTTGAATGCCAAGTGCATTCTGTATTTGATTCTGGAGATAATAGGGAGGCACTGAAGTTTATTGAATGGGGGAGTGACATAGTTAGACTTGGACTTTAGGAAAATCAGTTTGGTGGCTGAATAGAGGATATGAAGAGAGACTTGAGGCAGGCAGACCCATCATCAGACTATTAGAACAATGCAGGCATGAGGTAATGAGGACATGCACTAGAGCGGTGGCAATGTCAGAGTAGAGAAATGGACATATTTAAGAGATGTTGCAAAGGTGAAATAAAGAGGTCTTGGCAACAGTTTGCATATGGGGAGAGGGGAGTAGGGTGAGAGATGGTGAGGAGTCATGGGTGACACCTAGCTTACTAGCCTGAGAGACTAGAAAAATAGTGTTGCCTCCTACAGTACAAGGAAAATTGTGGGAGGTGGATTTTAGGGGGAAAGATACTAAGTTCCATTTTGGACATATTGAGTTTAAGATAGCTACTAGATATCCAGTTGGAGATATCTATAGTTAGAGATGCAAAATTGGAGGTCAGTAGGGAGACTGTGGCAGGATTAGTAGATATGAGAATTATTAACACAGAGTTGGTAATTAAATCCATGGGAGCTGATGAGATCATTAAGGAAAATAGTATAGAGGGAGAAGAAAAAAGGACCTACACCAATAGTTAAAGGGCATGATCTGGATTAGGATCCAGCAAAAAGTTTGAGATAGAGTTTTAGGGATTCATCTTTGAATGTAATTCAGTCTTGAATATCTATGGGAAATGCCTACCATTCAGTAAATATAAAAGAGCTGATTTATTTCCCACAATTGTTAACATAGCCTTCATAAGTCTCTTCCCTATTCCACACTTCAGATAAGCTTGATGCTGGAAATTCCTTGCCAAAGTTTATTTTCATACATATTATCATTTCCAGATTGGAGATGAATACAACAATGAAGTCAACTAGGTCCTGATTAGTTTGAATAATGAATTCCCTGAAGTGGTTGCACATATGCAAGTTTGAAATTATATTTATATGTAAAATATTGTAATTAGTTCCAATTCAATGGAAATATGCACTGCAAATTTGAATACTGTGACCATTTCAGAGGATTCAGTGTTTGAAATAATTGGAAACTAACTGTGTTTTGATGTTTGCTTGTCTATCTACTTTCCTAACATTGGAATATTATTTGTGAAGTCATTAGCTATAGCAATTTATGCTTTCAAATTCACGTAAAGCCACCCCATCCTATTTAATTTCCGTTGTATTGTCATCAAAAGGTCCAATAATTGCCACCATGAACTCATTTCATTAGGGACATGTTGACATTTTAATTCTTTCTGTTTGGTGTATATTCAGAAGTGCTCCTTGAATCCAAAACACTTAACTATCTGCAGTATTTGATGGTAGGTTTGAGAAAGAATGAATCTTGCATTAGTACCCAGCATGGAAGGCCTTTCAAAGATTGGTTAGGACATGGAGTTTAGAGAAAGAAAATGAATAGATTCTTAGCTGCTTCCATATCAGATTTTCCTGGTGTAGTGTCATCATGTTACTGAATGTAGATTTTGAGAGCATTACAAATATTGATAATCAATTATAAAGATAAAGGTATATTTAAGGTCAGATAAGTAGTTTAGGGGTTATTGTACATTTTGGATTGTATCCATACATGTACTTTGTTCCATTAATATAAATAATTAAGAACAATTTGAATATATATGTACATATATACATGTATAGATATATATATTTTTTCTTACCTTCTTCAAGGAAAGAATGCCTTCTCTTGTCTCTTTGTCAGTTGATATGGAGAACACTCCAATGCCATCACCATTGATGATTGTGTATTTCATGTCAGCATTTGTTCCAGTATCAGCATCATTTGCCTTGATTTTTCCTACAGCTGAACCAACTTGAGCTGATTCAGGAACATATAGTTGATAGTGTTCTAGGGAGAGGAAATCAAAATCAATATTTAAAAAACCCTACAATGTAGATCAGTAATATTTTACAAGTAATACAAAATAATTAGTATGATTATCACATTTTAACACCTGAATTTGTCATACTCTGTAAGCAAGTAAATTGCATACAAAAATTGTGTAAGCCTGATTTCCAGATTTAGAATCTAATCATATTCATAATTGATATAAAAATAATAAACTTTCATTACCTTTATCATATAGGCAAAACTAGCTTTAAATTTTTCATTGATGTTATAATTTAATAACAAAGAGACTTGTGGACAAAATCTGTTTCAGTATGTGTCAGAACCCCTACAAATGGTGGAGGACATTAAACAATTTCATCATGTTTTCTCCCTTCTCTTCACATGGACCTGCTCTATCTAGACCAAGGGTAAATCAGTCAAAAGGTAAATTCAGTCTACCTTTCCAACTCACATATCATTCACAAAAGATGACTGAACAAAAAGGAAAAGGCATAGAACCATGGCCTTCACAGGAAAAATGCATAATGAAAGAAATTCAGATTAAAATAACATAGACAAATATAGTTATCAATAAAATTATATATAAATTCATTCAACAAATATATCCTAGATATATATTATTTGCAGAGAATTTGCATTTATGACAATGATACTATTAAATTGTTATCAGGATAAAATGAAATAATAGGATAAAGTTTTACAGAAAATGAATTTACATTATCATAGGTTGTATAGAGCTGTAAGGATGCATATATCAGGTTTAATATACCATGGCTTATAAGGATGAAACTACTGTGGTGAACTGAGACCAAACTAAGTGGTTGTACTGAGGAGGGAGTATGTTCTAAACATGAAGTACAAGCTATGCAAAGTTTTAGAGATGGAATGCTAAATTCAAGGAATCATGAACAGGCCACCTTGGCAAAAATATAAAGCATGTAAAAGGGAGCCCAGAATGAAGGCTGGAACCAAACTGAAAAGGGCTTTTAGTGACTGAGTTTACATTCATTCATGAGTGTGGCGACCTGAAAAAAATATTTTGCTAATTACTATCAGCTCTTTGTTTCAGAACCCAAAGTTTTTTCACTTAAGGAAAAAACATTTGAGAAGGAATGGGGACAAAGGGAAGTGATATCAGAAACTAAATTTCAACCTTGAGTGTGGATTATTTTGTGAAGCAGATGGCCTACCCTGCAGAAAGTCTAGCCAGTATCCCCATAAGATTTAGAGAAGTGAGTTGATGTGAGAAGGACGTTACTGGAACCAAATCATGGAACCAGCATGTAGCAAGGTTATGCCTCATGATGGAGGCATAAAGGAGAGTAAGGTGCAAGGCATGGAGATAGTGATATCCAGGCAAATAATGGGAGGAAATGGATTTTTCACCTCTAGGGATGAAGATACTATTTCCTTGGAATATAAAGCTGAGATCACTCTCATCTAGTTATATCTCTGCTTTATTTTTTTTCTTTTGAAAGTTCATTATGGGATGACAATTGGATTAGAGGAGTGCATTATTGGATGAAAAATTTCATATTTGGATGAGAATTAAATCAGAAGCTTTTTAAATTTCAGTTCATCATGCTTCATCTGGAAAAATCTCCATAGTTAAAGAGAATTATTTTAAATTAATACCATGTTTACAAGGGACATGGAAACTACCAAAGTGGGCTTCTTTTTGTTAATTGCTTAACCACTCAACCTAATTTTTGCTCATTTGTTTTTTCATCTCCCATGACTGTTTAATTCCAAATTCTATATAATTCCACAAATTCTAGTTGAGGTGTATTGTTTATTGGGTTGTCATGCTAAATTTTTTTCTGGAGAACTACAGGCTTTTTGAATGTGAAAAAGTTGGCACATATCATCAGTATACATGTATGTGTACCTCTTATTATGACTTCTATATTTAATAAGATTTGCATTTATGAATTTGAGTGTATTTAAGATTTCTGCATTTTAAATGTGACAAATAAAAACAGGTTTTCTACTTATAAAACTTTTTTTTTTAACCCTCTGGGGTGTGGTGTTGGAGCAGAGAGATCAGGAACTATAACTTTATCAATGTAGGTAATTCTCTAGGGAAGAAAGCCCTTCAAATGCTCTAAGCCAGTGGTGCCAAACTCAAATAGAAATGGAGGCCAATACCTATACATAAAGATCCTCAGTGGAGCATATCAACATAGAAAACCACATTATCTATGTTTTATTGTATTTTTATTTATGTGGTTAAATGTTTACCAATTTCATTTTAGTCTAGTTCAAGCCATTTGGTAGTGTTTAACACTACCTTTGACATGTCTGCTCTGACCAGTGAAAGTTTGTGACTTGACCAGCATCTCAGTCAGCATGTGCCAGAATCAATACTTGAATCCAAGTGTTTCTAGATCTAATGCTAACTTTCTATACACTACCCTAAAATGGAAAGTTTAAATATGAGCCAGTGTGTTAAAAAAAATTGAAATCACAAAAGTAATAATGGTGGAATTGATTGAGTGTAGTGAAACAACCATGAATTTTCCTTGAGAACTAATCTTGTATGTATTGCATCCATTTTAATGACAACTATGATATAAAATAGAAACATTGTTGAATAAAAATAGCTTAGTCACCTTGAAAAAAATCATATGAAATTTTAAAAAAAGGTGATGAGCACCTATTGTGTGTTAAAAAGTAGAGAGAATAAGAAGAGACAAAAGGAAGACTTTGTGGGGAGGGAAGGAGGAAAATAAATAATTAGACAAATTTAGGAACAGAGGATATGAAGAATGAAAATAACAAAAGACCAAAAAGTTAAAAATTCAGAGAAAATACCCAGCAAGATGAATACTCTACTTGGCGTCTTAGAGATTGAGAGACTAGAAGAGATGGATGAAAACAGATAGTAACATGACAATGATCAATGAACACAACAAACTTTGTGGGATCCTGAAGAAAAACATCATTGAGAACATCAGCAAGTGAGTTAGTATAAAACCAACATATCTCAAGGGAAACAAACAGTGAAAGATATGGGGACATTTTCTGAGTAATATATTTCACTGAGCCTAAAAGAGTTACACAGATAGTTTTAAAATGTTTAACATCAATGCAGTAGTAGAGCTCTACAGGTAAAACAGATCTGATTGATTTAATTCAATTCCCTCATTTCTCAAATAAGGAAACTGAGGCAGCGACATGCTCAATATGACACAGATTATAACAATATATACTGTAGCTTCTTAGTATGCATTTACATTTGAACTCAAGTGATATATAAATGATTCATCTACATTAATGATGAAAGCAGGGTTCCTTTTTTGGAGGGGTTCCTAGATCTGTGATTTCATCGAATAATATTTGCTCATGCTCACAATATGATCAAAAGCAAGACTTGCACCCAGCCTGTCATGGCTCCAAGACACATCTCTGTCATTCTTTCATGCAGTTAGGGATGGATAGAATTTATTTAGTATTTTATGATTAACAAACTGTTTGATATGTGATATTTCTATTGATCCTCTCAACTTCCTTTAGAATTAGGCATTTTACCTGATTTATAGATGAAATGATACATTATAATATTTATTATTATTTGATTCTTCCTATGAAAGGTAATTAAACTAATACAAAGATATAAGATTTTCAATTCAATTCAATATAACAAGCACTTATTAAATTTTGTTGTTGCTGTTCTGTCATTTTAGTCACATCTGATGCTTTATGACCCCATCTGAAGTTTTCTTGTTAAAGATACTGGAGTGGTTTGCCATTTACTTTTCCAGCAAATTCAAGAAATGAGAGAATTGAAATAAATGGAATTTAGTTACTTACTCAGGGTCACACAGCTAGTAAATATATGTGGTTGGATTTGAAATCAGGTCTTCATGACTCTAGGTTGGGTGTTCTATCCATGGCACCTCCTAGCTGAACAACTTATCAAATAACTACTGTGTGAAAGACCACTATACTTGTCACTGAAAAGGCAAAGAGAAAAATAAGGGGGCTTTGCAAGGGAAATATGATACCCAAAAAGAAACCTGAAAATGCCAATCATAAAAAATGCATTTGTGAAAATGGAGTTATCTAAGCATTAAATGATTATGCAGGATGATAGCTTCCTTATCATAAGATAAGAATATGAACACTTTCTTTTAACTTTCAGTTTAAAAAAATCATATTATTCCCAAAGGTTACATAACAAGTTGGGGGAAATGTTGAAATGTATAATTCTAGACAGACCTTTAGGACTTTTTGACTTACATTTAATATTTCCTTGTTATTGAAAATATTCCATTTTTGATGTGGGCTATCAGTTATAGAAAAAAAATTCCATATATTGGTGAACTCTGTTGTCTACACATGTTAAAAGATACAAGGGTTTAAGATCACTGAATTTTTGTACACATAATGATCTCTGGTATATTGATATTATTTTAATGCAAAGCTAATTAATTTCCTGGGGAAGAATGGAATCTTTGATAATTTCACAATGCAGTCTAATCAGCATTTCTAATGCTGCCAAAAAAGATTCCTTAGAGAACTTTGTTTTGAGGTCAATAAAAGGCCAAGGATAAAGAGATATAACATTACCAACAAAAATACAAAGAAAACAAGGCAAGTCAAGTGGGACTTCCCATCTGTCTTCTCTCTCCTTACATATTATCCAGATATCATAGCAACCTACCTAGTTAAGTAAGCCAATTAACTGAATGTGGTTTTTCCTTCAAAGGAGCAAAATTTTATGTCTTTATTCTAGGCTTTGTATATATTTTGTCCCTCATTTGAAAAGATAACTCTAATGCCAATGTTGCTATGTAGATGTGTAAATGTGAAGGGAAATATTTATGTATTATCTGAAATGTATTCAGTGCATAAACATTACATCATGACTATGGCTATTATGTAAAAAGGATTGTTCGTCACTGAAGATACAAAGACAAAAATGATATAGACTCATCTCAACCATTATCAGAGATCAAATTCACCATCATAACAGTATTCTTAAGCACCATTTCCATCATATCACTCCTGTACTCAAGAACTTAGAATGACTCTCTTTTGTCTATAATTGAATAGGTCAGCTAGGTGGCATAGTAGTTAGCAGGCCTGGAGTCAGGAAGACCTGATTTCAAAGCCATCCCCAGATACTCACAGGTGTATGACCTTAAACTTAACTTAAACTTAAACCAGTTTACCTCAGTTTCCTCATCTATAAAATGAACTTCAGAAGGAAATGGCAAAACTGTTCAGCATCTTTAACAAGAAAACTCTGAATAGTCACAGAGAGTGGGACATGATTAAAATAATTGAACAGCAATAATAAGCTGAGTCTATACTTATGATACATCTTCATGTTTTGATTTTGTTGTTCAGACATTCAGTCAGTCCCACTTTGGATGATGTTGTGGACCATAGCACACTAATACTTCCAATGGGGTTTTCTGGCAAAGATAGTGGACTGGTTTACTATTTCTTTTTCCAGTAGATTTAAGGCAAGCTTTCTCCAGTAGATTAATTGATTTGCCCAGAGTCACACAGTGAGTAAATGTCTGAGCTCAGATTTGAACTCAGGTATTTCTGACTCTAGGCACAGAGCTTTATCAACTAAGCCATCTAACCCTCATTTTTTGACACTGCTAAGCATTTCATTCTCAATACATGAGTTGTCAGATTTTATTTCTTTGCAACAGCTCCCATTAAGATATTTCACATTCACTTTAAGTTGCAAATGATTTACAATCAGACTTTTTGAAGGACAGCCTTCTTCAGGGTTGGATTAAGGGAAAAAATACACTTAAAGCCCATTCTAACTCTGGGTCAAGGAAAGAGTATTGAATGCCTGCCTTATTGGACAATCATCCAGATACTAACTATAATCTGACCATAGAAAGTTATTATAGTGACAAGTAAGACCAAGACACCAACTCAGAAGAGGACAACAATGTCAAAACACCTATGGGCAAAACCCCAGAAAAAACAGGAAGAAAAATGATAAATGTTGGAGAGGATTAGGGAAATTGGGATACCAATTCACTACTGGTGGAATTGTGAATTGATGTGACCATTCTGTAGAGCAATTTGGAACTATGCCCAAAGGGCTATAACACTGCATATATGCTTTGATACAACAGTACCACCACTAGGTCTATATCCCAAAGAGATCATAAAAAACGAGAAAGGACCTATATGTACAAAAAAAAAATTATACCAGCCCTTTTTGTAGTGGCAAAATATTGAAACTGTGGAGATGCCCATTAGTTGGGGAACAAACTGTGATATATGAATACAATAGAATACAATTGTACAATAAGAAATGATGAACAGGCAGATTTCAAAAAAAACCTAAAAAGACTTGTATGAACTGACAATGAGTAAAGTGAGCAGAACCAGGAAAACATTGCATATAATATCAGCAACATCATGTCGTCATGAACTATGGATGATTCAGCTCTTCTCAGCAACACAAGGATCCAAGACAACTACAAAAGACTCACAAAGAAAAATGCTATCCATATCTACATAAAGAACTGATGGACTCTGAATGCAGATCAAAGCATATTTTTTCACTTTATTCTTTCTCTTGTTTTTTTTTCCTTTTGATTAATGTCTTCTTTCACAATTATGACTAATATGGAAATATTTTTACGTGATAGCAACATGTATAAACTATATCAAACTACCTACCATTTTAGGAAGAGGACAGGGGCAGGAGGGAGGGAGAAAAATTTGGAATTCAAAATCTAGCAAAAATGAATGCTAAAAAATTTTCCTTACGTGTAACTGAGTAAAAAACATAAAATACTATATTTTTTTTTTCAAAAAAAAAAAGAGAGATTACAGGGATACTCTTTGCCGGCATTGTATTTAGGACCTATTTGGCAAACATATTGCCCACATACATTTCTGGGTCACAGTTCTAGGTAACAATTCCAGGATGAAGAAGAGCCTTTGTGGTCATGCACATATGAGCTGGGGCCTTGGCCGCAGTTGTAAAGCAGAGAAGCGTACTAGTACTTGCAGCTGCTATAGAGGAGAAGATCGGGTCACAAGTCCAGGGCCAAAAGGAGAGCTAGAATTTGCAGCTGAGGAGCAAAAGCCTTCTTGAGTGAAGACCAGAACACAGACCATGAGAGCAATAACTAACCCTTTTGGAACAACCAAAAACTTAGAGATCACCAGAAATAGCTCTGAAAATTGTAGCACCAAAAAGGCTTTGCACCCCCAAGTTAGCAGAGCCCAACTTAAACATAAAGTTCAAAGTCGAGAGATAGAGTGGAAAATGTGAAGGAAAGGAAAGGAAAGAGGAAAGGAAAGGGGAAAGGAAAGTAAAAACAAATGGAGAGCTTGGAATATATTTCACAACCCTGAGTATAATCCTTCATAAAAAAAATAGATATTAACTAAAAAAGAGGATTTTCAAGCTGATTAGAGCTGAATAGAAAATTTGACATTCAAATGCAAGACTCAAGAAAAGCATAAAAAGGTAAACATGACACAGAAATCATAAAGGACCCATTAAGATTAAATTGCTTGTATCCCTATATGGGAAGAGGTTACATATAACTTCCAAGGAGTTTATCATTATAGAACAGATAGGATGAGATTATGTTGGGATAATCTCCAACAAATAAATAAACGAAGGAATGAATGAATGAATACAGGAAGGTAGAAAGAGATAAAATGAAGGGTTGAGAAAGAAGGAGGCACTGGGAGAAGAAGGAAGGGAGAGGTAGAATGGGCAAAATTATGTCACATAAAAGATGTGCTCAGGGAAGAGATATTACAATAAAGAACAAAGTGGGAGGAGTGGGTAACACTTGAACCTCACCTTTATTGGTATTGTTTCAAAAAAAGGAAACCCAAAATAGTCAGATATAGAAAGCTATCTTACCCGTTGGAGAAATAGAAGGTGAAGGAGATATGGAAAAGGTGTGGGGGATGATAAAAGGGAGGGCAGCTTGAGGGAAGAAATTGTCAGAAGCAAAACAGACTTTTGAGGAAGAAAAGAGCAAAAAAAATGATAGAGGAAGATAAACAAAAGAACATATTGGAGGGGAATACACAGTAATCATAACTGTGAGTATGAATGGGATGAACTCACTCATAAAATGGAAGAGGATAGCAGAATGTATTAGAAACCAGAGTCCTGTGATATATTATTTATAAGAGACATACTTGAAAATAAGGAGCTAAATTAGTTAAAATAAGGAGCCGGATTAGAATTAATTATGCTTCAACTGAAGTTAAAAAAGGCAGGGGTAGCAATTATGATCTTAGATAAAGCAAAAGTAAAGATAGAGCTAACAAAAAAAGAAAGATAATCAGAGAAACTATATTTTGTTTAAGGTATCATAGAGGACACACCCACCCATGTGTGTGTGTGTTTGTGTGATAACGGTTTCATTTCTCAAACATATAGGGAACTGAGTCAAATATATGAAAATAAAAACCATTCCCAAATTGACAAATAGTCAAAGGACATGAACATGAAGTTTTCAGAAGAAATCAAAACTATTTGTACTCATACAAAGAAAAGTTGCTCTAAATCACTACTGATTAGAGAAATGAAAATTGTTGTTTGTTGTTTATCCTTCATTTTAGAAGAGTATCAAATGGCATCACCAGTGATGTCTTGACTGGCACATGAATTAGATTTAAGTTAGGCACAGTTGCCCAAAATTGTCAGCCTCATTCTGTCTTCCAGAGTCATCGAGGTCCAGTGGCAGGACAAAAGTCAAGAGGACTGGCAATGGGCCAGGATGCAGTGAATGACCTCAGTGTTTTTGATGTCTGAGCAAGCTCTAAGCATTCCACAGTGCTTGTTTCTGCTATTTTCATAACCATTGGAACAAATTATTCTCATCTACCCATTCCACCAGAGGAAATCTTTTAGTGCCTGGAGTAGACATGACCCTAACTCACCAATGCATTTGAGGCCTTTTAGTTATCCTCGTTCTGGCTTAGCTCTTCTTATGAGATGGTTTTACCAGGGTAACTGTTGCACATTCTATATATGCCTTCTTTGAGTCATAGGTGAGAATTGAATTAATCAAATGGCCACCAAAGGTAGATGAGGAACCCTGTAAAAGCATTGGCAAGCCCTCATACCACAGGTGCCAGCAGTCCCCCTGAACACCCCACGTACCCTGAAATTCAAATGTAGACAACTCCAAGGTACCAACTCTTATGTATCTGAGAGGATGTGAGAAAATGAGTACAATAATGAATTGTTGGTGGAGTTGTGAACTGGTCCAACCATTCCAGAGAACAATTTGTAATTATTCCCAAAGGGCAATAAACGGTTTACCCTTTGACATAGCAATACTCCTACTAGGTCTGCATCCAAAAGAAATCAAGAAAATTGAAAGAGGCCTATGTGTACAAAATATTTCTATCAGAAATCTTTTTGGTGTCAAAAAACTGGAAATTGAGGCAATGGCCATCAACTGAGGAATAGCTAAAGAAGCTGTGGCATATGATTGTGATGCTATAGGAAATGACAAGAGGGATAGTTTCAGAAAAATCTCATAAGATTTATATGAACTGATACAAAGTGAAGTGAGCAGAACCAGGCAATTATTTTACACAGTAATAGCTATATGATAATGATGACCAACTGTGAAAGACTTAGCTGCTCTGGTCAACAAGATGATCCAAGACAACTTCAAAGGTCTCATGATGAAAAAAAAAATGTTGTGCACCTTCATAGAAAGAGAACTGATGAACTCTTAAGTACAAAATGAAGTAAAATTTTGTTTTATCCCATTTACTGATTCTTTTACCAAAGTAAAACATCTTATAGAATTTCTAAGAATGTGAATGTGTTCACCTTGGAAGTCAAATTCCTTACTCAGAGATCATACAGCTGCAACTCATAAAGTAGCAAATTCAGGAAGGAGGACTTTCTGATAAGCTAATGTTGGAACTGATTCGGATTGGATAAAAACACAGTAATTCAGATGATAAGCGTTCTACACAGGGAAATGTAGAACTCCAGGTAAAAAGTCATCTTGCTTGAAAACCATAGAGATAGTAACATTTCTGCATCATGTCTGAAGCATCATAACTGTCATATGGGGAAAAGTTCAGTGCCT
>CM053622.1:271886937-271917818 GCA_028646595.1 Phalanger gymnotis | reverse complement strand
AGCAAGGACTTGAGGCCAGTGAATATGATTTATGCCATCTTATTTTTCTGTGGCCTCCTGGCTACTCTTGTGAGGCGGGCCTACTGGGCCTGGAGGCTTGTGTTCACAATACTAGAATGGGGAGGTTGGTTCGCTAATTTGTTGTTCTGGGCCCTGAATAAATTTTTTGATGCCTTCTGCTTAGAGAATTCTACATACCCAATGATTTCAAACCATTCAGATGCCTTCCTACTACAGGGCTATAGGAATGTGTGAGAGTATGTTTTTCTTTCCATCATTCTCCTTGAGTTGGTGTCTTGGAAATATGTATTCTAAATCCCCTACCTTCAGATTAACCTGAAAGATGACTTGTTTGTTGATCAATAAAGTCTTGTGTTGAAATAGTGGTATAAGATTTTGGCTAGAGAAAGAAGAATTCAGCCTTCCTAGAGGAAAAACCGTGGGGGCTGCAAGGTTGGGCTTTCTGCTCTACTCAATAACAGGGATAGTTCTAGCAATAGCAGAGAAGTTTTTATCTCAGGATCTCTGAGAGCTCCAGCTCAGATATGAAACCCTATATCCAGGCAGTGGGTAATTATGTATAATGGTAACTACATTGCTATTCTCTAAAGATTGTAGGTAAATTACTAAGTGGTTGAGTGGATTCTCTTTCAATTCCAGGATGGCAGGAGCCACAGAAGCTATGATGGGTGAGAGAAGGGGGTGTGTTATGGTGCTCCTTTCTTTTAGTGGTCAATGGCATCATAACTATAGTAGAGAAAGGAAATATTTTTAGCACCATGATTTAGAATGTGTTTGCACACAAAAAGAAATTTCCAGGCTAGCCCATAAAAGTGTTTCACCCTAAAAGCAGTGGAAACAGTAAACAATTGTATGAGTATAACTTTTCTTTCTCTTTCTTTCTTTAGCTATATAATATTTCTGCTATAAGATGGATTAAACAACTTTGTGAATTGAGCTAAAAACTTTATTATAAGAGAGTTCCTCTAGAAAAAAGTTTTACATGCCAAGCAATTTTGAAGCAACTTATTTTTGGAAATAAAACTTGTGCATAAGCTGGAACATCTTGACAAAATTCCTATCATGAAAGAGCTTACAATTTCAGGGCAGATAGGACTCTTCAAGAACCTTTCTGGATTCTTAGTAACAAAGGATCAACAAGTTGGTTGCCACTATTAAAAACAAATGAACAAATAAAAAACCCTCAGGACATTTTATTTTAGATTTAGAAAGTATGACTATGTGTGTGTGTATATATATATATATATGTATGTATATATATATATGTATGTGTATATATATACATAGATATACATATATATATTTATGTATATGTATGTATGTATCATCTATCTCTCTATCTCTCCTACCTTGATTGAAGAAAACCAAAAATCCGAAATCAAGGAGCCCTGAACATTTCTAATGTGGTCTTATATATATTGCAGGTCTGATTCACCAACAAAAATGGAATAATGCAGATAGATATGTAGACAGGTTATGTTTTATTCATTTAGAGAAAGGTTAGGTAATTAATTGTATTTCTTGATCAGTTTAGAATTTAAATCATAGTTTCAGCAAGTGGTAGAAAATCAGGGAAAGTTTTTCAAGTCTACTTTTTTCCTAATCCTTTTTTAGTGGATTAAAAAGAGAGAACTAATATGTGACAGGAAAGTGATAAAACCAATAGGGATCATTTTTTTTGAGTAAATATATAAAAATTTACATAATTTAGAAGTATCTGCTGAAAACTGCTAATCTAAAATTGTATACAAATGCATGGAAAATTGATTTATATATTAAAATAGTATATATTTTGTTGAAATATTTTCCCTATCCATAACATTCATACATAAAAGTATTTATTTAAATATTCATTTTTAATTTATTTAGATTTAATATCCTCCCAGATTGACAGATAACAGATAGATAGATAGATAGATAGATAGATAGATAGATAGATAGATAGATAGATAGATAGACAGCAAGGACAGAAATAAACAATTAAAGGTTAATTATTTAAAAAAAATTAATAATATTGGCCCCTTGGTTGCAAGACTAAGTAAAATTCCTCTTACTTATATCACATCTTGCCATTATTAAGTTGTTATGATGAATGAGTTGGACCAGTAATTTTCATCTTCATTCAGACAACTCTTGAGAATAATTTTCAACAATAAAGCAGTTTTACCAGTCCACTAATATTATGACTAAGACTTTAGTAAAATCATGTTCCATCCTTCCATTTAAGTCTCCTAAAAGTACAACAGCAGGTAATGGATATTTTGAAACTATGAACTTTATAAGTCTGTCAAGTAGGTTTTAGATACATGAACAGTATATGTGCATACCTCATAGGACTGTTGTAGAGAGCAAATTATATATGTGTGTGTGTATACATACATATAAAGCAATTTTCAAATCTTGCAATGTTATATAATTACTATTATTATTACTAATAAAAGTGATGAAAGTAAAAATCCCATAGGTAATTCCTGTCATTATACTCATTATATTCATTATTCATATATATTATTATTATATATGTTATATATATTATATATACATATTATATACATATAATTCATATATATTATTATTCATATATACTCATTATATTCAAAATCAGGGAAAATACATTATTATGAAAGGAACTTCTTTGAATGACTTCAGAACTTTTACCAGGGTAATAATAATAATATCCAAAAGATGAGACACAAACACTACTTTCACCTTCTGCCAAAAAGGTAATGAAATTACAATGCAGAAAGGGATATGCATTTTCAGCATGGACAGTGTGGAAATTTGTTTTGTCATGCTACTATGCATATATGTATAGAGAGTTTCTTTTTCTTTAAAAAGAAAATTGTGAAACAGGAGTGAGTGAAATAGTTGAAGGAACAAATCAATAAAAGAAAAAAAATAGAAAAGAATTGTGATTAGCATCATCATTCAATACTACATTTGGAGAAACTGCACCAAATGAGAAGTCCACCTCATGCATTATTATTAGTATGTTGTTATTGGTGGTATTGTTACTTTTATGCTATAAATGTCATTGTATGCTACGTTCTTACATTTAAGTTTAGCCTGTATGTTAATAAAATTACAATAAACTCTAAAAAAAATAAATGAATGGAACAGCATCCTGTCTCAGACACATATTAACTGTTTGACCTTGGACAAGTCACTTAATCTCTGTTTGCCTTAGTTTCCTTAGTTGTATAATGAAGAATAATAATAGCACCTACTTCCCAAAGCTGTCGTAAGGAACAAAGAAGATGATACTTATAAAGTGATATGTCATAGATATTATGTAAATGCTAGCTCTTATTATTAATGTTGTTATTGTTGTTATATCATCATCATTTTCAAAAAGTCTACATATGAGAAGAGTCTTTAAGTTTGGAATCAAGGTAATATAACTCCAAAAATTATCTTTCAAAGAGCTTCAATAATCTCAGGGAACATCCCTCTTACAATCATTGGCACATGAGATAATGATGAAATGACAACTTGAGAGAAGCCTAATGAAACCTAAGTAGCCAGAAGCAGTGAGCAGGTGCATCTGAGATATTGGCTCCCTTACAAGTAATCGAGAAGGAAAGAGAAAACAACAACAGCAACAATAAACCTGCAGTGCCTGCCTGCTATAGATTGTAAAAAAAATAGCACCTAAGTTATCTGATACAGTTTCATTTTCAATTTTTGTGAATTTTAACAGGGAATAAAAGCTAGAAAAGGAATATCCAAACTCCCATGTAATCATGTCATTGTGGTTTTTATATATTTCCAAAGAATAATGTAACAATTTGGGTTTATAACTTTCTCTTTGCATGTTGCACTATTTCAGTTTGGGTTCAACTAATAATAATATTATATGACAGGAATCAAAGGGGTGGAGTGTCCTAATTTAATCCCTAAATACAGTCATTTCTGGTAAGTAATTAAGAAGTGGTCATAGCACCATATTTCTAATTTGTCTGGTAGGCAAAACAGCATGGTTGCACAAATATGAGAGAAAAAATGATTTTGGAACATCATAGTCAAGAACTGGTGCATATCCTACAATGTGCCAAACCATATGAATAGCTTAAAGCAATAGGAGAGCTTTTCTAGGAAGATTCTGGTTCAAGTGGAAATGGTCTCCTGATTTGTGAAGACTATAGTTATTAAAGTGGAGTGATTCAACTACAAAGTAGTCTCTTTGTTATATGCTCAACCCTTATTGACCACAGGTTTTGCAAGAAATTAATAACTAGTAATCTTTTTTTTATCTACCAATTAAAGAGTAACACTGAGCCTTCAGAACACAGAGAGGTATCATATTGATTAAAATGATGCTTATAAAATATTGGAGAGCTTGGTGTTTTATGTAAATACAAAATACTGTTGTTTTCATTATATGACAGAAATGTGACATATGATTCATAATTAATTGATAACCTGAGGCATGGAAACAGAACCTATCAATATGTGAGCAGATTTGTGATCCTTTGATGAAGAGAGAGGAAGGCAATTCATTAACACTTGAAAGGTGAGTTTGGTCTTACCTTCAGGATTTGCAGAATATGAGTTTGATTCTGAAATTTTACTAGGGAATATTTTCCATAGAAGAAGGAAAGGTTAATTTTTGGAATATTTTGGTTAACGCAACAGCATGCTCATGTTTGGTTGAAAAATAACTATAACAGATCCCCTTTGGGAGGTTACATACTTAATTTTACATTTGAATAAGAGTATTTATTGTTTAAATAGCTTCAAAACATTTCTTTAGGAAAGTGTCTATAAAGCAGAAGCAAAATCATATGAGATGGATTGACCAGATTAGAGAATCAGTCATGAGATCTTATTGTTAAAGCCAGGTGGACCCAATAAAATAGCTGAACCAGATGTTAGTTTTGAGTTAATTGCTTTTGCACAGTGAGTGAAAGAAGTCAGCCAAATGGTTAATTCATCCATAAACAAGACTGCAAACAAAAACTATTGTCCATCAAACTCTTAGCCCTTTTTAATATGTGCATTGTTCAGGGTGAATACTAGCCAGCTGCTATGGAAGACCTAGACCACTATAGCTCCACATTCCACTGATACTTGATTGGAAGCAGGTAAAGTTTGAAGACCACAAGACCATAACAGCAATGTGAAAAGAATGGTGGTGACAGCATATAAGCAAGATGGTAGTATTAGCTGAATGGTGGAAGAAGTTGGCATAAAAATTTAATGTAATTTAGAACATCACACAAGTGGAACTAGAAGTTAGAAGATATTTGCTGAGTATCATCAGATGTAAACTGCTGTACCAAGTTCTGTGGGAGATATAAATAGTAATGTGGACATTTCTAATTCTTAAGACATTTTATAATTTGTTTTGGGCAAGTGGGGAAACAATAATAAATATATTTGTATGGGATTTCTCGTAGTACTTTGATAAGACTGATGACTCTAAAGTCAGAGGATATGATGCCAAATTCCACTCCCAAGACTTACTACCTATGTGACTTTGAACAAGTCACCTCTATGTTTCTCAACCTCAGTTTTCTCATTTATAAAATGAGGATACTGAAATAATTGACCTCTGAGAGACCTTGGAGCTCTAAATCCATGATCCAATGATCAATCAATCTGTCCCTCCACCCATCTATCCATATATCATCCAGCTTTCTATCTGTACATCACATATGTAAATATGTTAATTAATATTATATCATACCTCTCTCTATATAGCAAAATATATACACATACATATTCTTAGCAAAAGTTTTGTTAGCAGATTTATACAAGGGAGTCCAGGAATGTGGAATATGCTTAAGTGGAAATAGAGAATGATCTTTGAAATTGAGAATGGTGTTGTCTGCTGAATTTAGCTTTTAAGCTTTCTTAGATTCACTTAAATAGAAAACAGAAAGCATTTTTGGCCTCCAAAGGTATGGTAAGGAATCAGAACCACACAGTTCTGTGGTATTTCTACAGTATTTCCTGTAAAATGAGTTTGAAGTCACAGGATTACCAAGAGACAATTAAACAGGGAGCCATACTAGTCATTCAGACTGTGAATTAGAGAAAGAAATCTATAATGATTCAATTCAATTAGCATTTATTGAATAATTAAAATGTGCTAGGTTCTATGAATAGAAAGAAAAAAAATAAACCATTCCTGATCTTAAGAAAGATGCATTATACTGGAGATAAATAAAAAAAATTAATAGATTGATTATTTAATAAATACATACGGATAAGTAAAGCAAAAGCAGTCAGTAAATTAGCATTCATTGTATTCCTATTATGTGCCAGGAACTGTTTGTTCTAAACACTAGTGATACAAAGAAAAGCAAAAGAGACTCTAAAGTTGCTAACAGTATGAGAGGACATAATTTATAAACAGCTACATACAAACTGGAGATATCTATATCTATAGCTACTTATCTATAGGTTCAGAGATATCTACCTATCTACATCTATCTCTATGTCTAATAATCGCAGCCAGAAGGCACTAAGCTTACCAAAGACTGGGAAAGGCTTCTTGTAGCAGGTGGTTCTTTAGCTGTGATAAGAAAAAAACCAGAGAATTTGAAGGTTGAGATAACAAGGGAGAGAGTTCTAAGCATGAGGGAAAGTGAAGGAAAATGCTTATAGTCTAGAAACAGAGCATCATGTGGTAGGAACAGTAAAGAGACTTGGTGAAAAAACAAAGTTATCTATATATCTATATAATTGGATATAAATCTGTATACATAAGAGCAACAGAGGCAGATACAATGCAATGTCATGGTCAATAGAAGTTTGATCTTGGATCAGGAAGATATAACTTGATGTTATGCCTTTAATACTTACTACCTAAGAAATTCTGAATAAGTCACTTAACCTTTCAGTGACCCAGGCAATTCTCTAAGATTATAAATTGCAGAGGAATTGATAACTGCATTGCTGAAGTTGGTTTCCACTCCAGGATTTCATAATACTAATGAAATCCTATCTGGATCTTAAAATGTTGCACTTTATAGTTCACAAAATTGTAGAATATTCCATGATCCCCACTGCCTTTCAGGTTTTTCCTTTACCACTGTCACTCAATAACATTTCCTCTTTTGAGATTCATTCAGTTCATATCTACTATCTAATTAAAATCTAACAGCTTCTGTTGTTTACGGACCTACAGGACTGTCCACTTACTTCCTTAATGAGTTCAGTATCTAATTCACAAACGTTTTTTCTTCTCTAACTCCTGCCATCATATTAAGGAACTTCAATGTATAGGTTAATAACTCCTGCAAATACCCTAATTTCCCAGGTCCTCAACTTACTTATTTCCTATGATCCTATGGTCAGAGTCTTCATCTTGCCATTATCCATAAACACAGCAATTCTATATTTATGAATTCTGAAATTCTCTTATCTGGTCACAATCTATTGGCATTCAATCTCTCTCTCTCTCTCTCTCTCTCTCTCTCTCTCTCTCTCTCTCTCTCTCTCTCTCTCTCTGTCTTTCCTTTCCAAACCAAACCCTGTTCTTCATCCACATCAAAACCTCCAATCTCTCAACCACTCAGTTCTTTGATTGGCCATGACCCCTGAACTAGCGACATTCTCTTCCTTTCCCCATCTTGCCCCATTGCTAAAGCAGTTTAACTCTACACTGTCTTCTTCTCTTGATTCCTTTGTCCCCTAATCATATCACTGATTCTGCCTTGCCATGCTTCAGCCTTGGATCACTTTCACCATCCTATGTAACACTACACATGTGCTACCGAATGAAGATGGAGGAAATTCGGAAACTGATCATTGGATTCACTACAAATCTCAATACCACTAGGCAATCTTTTTATATCTCCCTAATTAACTTAATATCCCACTCATAACAGTGGCTCTTCCAAACCTTTCCATCCCTCCTCAAACTTTCGATGTGTCCCTCTCCTCCCACACTCTTATATGAGAACCTTGCTTAATATTTTATCGAAAAACTATGGAGACCAATCCTAGAGAGCTCTTTCTTCTCCCCTCCTCCCTATTTCACATAATCCAGTTTCCTTCTACAACTACCTCTTCTTTACCCCTATCTCATATGATGCAATGGCTCTTCTCCTTGCCAAACTCTACATGCATGTGATCCCATTTTGTCTCTTCATCTTCAGTAGATTGCCCCCTCTATCATTCCCTCTCTCTCTCATTTATCTTCAGTCTCTACCTGTCTACTGGTTGCTTCTCTATTGCCTACACATGTTTATGCCTCTCGATCCTCAAAAGACCATCATTTGATCTCTGCATCCCCCCCTACCGTCGCATATCTCTCCTGCTTTTTGCAGCTAAATTCCTTGAGAAGGCCATCTATAATAGGTGCTTCCACTTTCTCTCCTTTCATGCTCTTCTTAACTCTCCACAGTCTAGTTTCTGACCTTATTGGTCAAGCAAAACTAGTATTTTCAGTTATCAATGATCTCTTAATTGCTGAATCCAATGGCCTTTACTCAATCCTCATCCTTGTAGATTCCACTGCAATCTTTGATATTGTCAATCAATTTCTCCTCCTTGATACTCTCTTCTATGTAGGCTTTTGTGTTACTGCTCTCTTATTCTTCTTCTACCTATCTGACTGTTCCTTATCAGTGTTCTTTATCTTGCAGGTCATGCCCAATAATCATATGTGTCCCACAGGGCTATATCATGTTCTCCTCTTCCTCTATATTACTTTACTTGAAAATATCATCAGTTCCTGTGGATTCAATCAGCATCTCTATGCTTATGCTTCTCAAATCTACTTATTCAGAAGTAACTTCCAGTTGGCCTCCAGTCTCTCATCTCCAATTACCTATTAGACATCTTGAACTGAATGTTCTCTAGAAATCTTAAAATCAACCTTTCTGAACTGGAATTTATCCCCCTCACCCTCTCTGAGTCTCTTATTTCAAACTTCCTTATTACTTTGTCAAGGGTACCACCATGCCCTTGATGAGGTGCTTGTGCTTGGACCCTAAATTCTTATAGCCTCTTCTTGGGTGCCTGTGCCTGAACCCCAATTCCAAAACATATCCAGTTCTCAAAACATATTCTGTCCCAGGCTCTCTCTAGCTAAAAGGCAGCATGGCCCAACTTATCTCTGTTTCTTCCTCAGTGAGCAACTATGTCCAATTATAAATTGATTTCCGGATGCTGATAATTGACTGAACACTGAGTCATAACCATATTTACTATTCACTGCCTTTTCTAATATGTATCCTAGATGTAGTATTTTGTCTAACAAGACCGTAGATAAGAAACTATATAGAGATTCCCCTTTAGCCCCAACCAAGAGGAACTTAGTGACATTTCACAGTAAAAACCACACCCCCAGTAACCCCCTATTGTGGCCTATTTCCTAGAGAACTCTGGGTAATTTGTCTGAGCAGTACATACTAAATGTGCATATTCCTTTAAGAACTAACCACTCCTTGAGCACGCCCTAAAGCACTCCCTAATCCCACCCCCAAATACCAAACTGACATGTTTTGCCTTTTAACCCTTTGTACAAATTCCCCCTGCACTCCTTTAGGGTTGCAGGTTCCTTAAGAACCTTTGCCTGCTGTTAAGCATGAAAATAAACTTTTGCAAACTTGACTTAAAGATTGCTTGGGTCCAAGAATTCATTCCAGGCTGCCTCGCCCTGGTAACTTTGGTTTGGGATTCCTGAATCTCTGGGTTTTTCCTCCCCCTACACTCCTGTTTCAGCAGACTTACCACTTAAGTGTCATCCTTGACTTCGCATATTCTCTCATCTCCTGTATCCAGTCTGTTTCCAAGACCTGTCCTTTTTACATTTATGACATCTCTCAGATAACCTATTTCTCTCCTTGGATAATGCTACTACTCTAGTACAGGCCCTCATCTCCTTATGCATGGACTATTGCAATAGCCTTTTGATTAATCTGCCTATGAATCTCTTATCACGACAGTCCATTCCCCACTAAGCCATCAAAATGATTTTCCTAAAGTGAATATGCTACCACCTTACCCCCTACTCTATATAAACTTTAATGGCTCCCTATCACCTCTATAATCAAATATAACATTCTCTTTTGGGCAAAGTTCTTCCTAAATTAAAGCCCCTTCCCCTACCTCTCTGGCTTTCTTATACCTTACTTTCATCCCAATCCCTCATCTCCGCCCCCCCCCCCACAGCCACAATGTTTTTCTATCTAGTGACATTGGCCTCCTTGCTGTTCCTAGCATAAGACATTTCATCTCATGACTCTAAGCATTTTCGCTGGCTGTCACTCATTCACGTAATGTTCTACCTCTTCATTTCTATCTTCTGGCTTCCCTGGCTTCCTTCAAGTCCCAGCTAAAATCTTACTTTCTACAGGAAGACTTTCCTAATTCACCTTATTTTGGGTATTATCCTTCTGTTGATTATTTCCTAATTTTCAGTATATAACCTGTTTGTGTACAGTTGTTTGCATGTTGTCTTTCCTCTTAGATTGTAACACCTTGAATGCAGTGGGTATCTTTTACTTTTCTTTGTATTCTCAGCTTTTAGTGAAATGCCTGGCACATACTGGGTGCTTAATAAATGATTATTGACTGATAAAATAGTTTACTTTTCTTTTACTCAAAATAATCATAAAATATATGTTTGACGGTTATTATTATGTCATTTTTACAGATGAAGAGACTAAAATTCAGAGAGTTTAAAAATGCTTGCTATTACACTAGTAAATCTCTTATTTATATAGTTCTTCAAGTTTGCAAAGTACATTCCAAATAACAACTTCTCCAGACTTCTCTACCTCTTCACCAGAGGCCTTTGTACCCTTGAGATACCTCTGCCATGAAGCTTCACTGTCCACTGAAGCTCCAATTGTCCATTTCCTGGACTACCAATATATGAAGCGCTTCAGCCATGCTTATTCCACTTCAAATTTGACTTCCCCTCCAGACTTTTCTACCTCCTTGCCAGTTACCTTCCTATCCTGGAGATTTCCCTGCCCAGAGACTCTTTCTCCAGACTGCTGATTCCCTATCTAGAATAATAGTCACTTCATCATAGCTTTAGCTCAATCACTGTCTGGATTTCTCCAGCTATTCATCTGTCTCTGTTTACTAGATCTCCTCTATGTGGTGCTTTTCTTTAGAATGTAAACTCCTTTAGGGTAGAGACTATTTTGTTTGCTTATATTTGTATCTTCAGCATTTAGTACAATGCCTGTCACCAGGTAAGTACTTAATACAGTGTTGATCTCTCTCTCTCTCTCTCTCTCTCTCTCTCTCTCTCTCTCTCTCTCTCTCTCTCTCTCTCTCTCCCTCTCTTTCTACCTCCCTCCCTCTCTCTCTATCTATCCATCCATCCATTTATCTTTCTGTCTATGTGAATTGGTTTGGATATATAATATTATTGGTTTAAGGAATTTCTAGTGTGTAAACTGCATCTAATCATGCAGTTTGTCAAGTGCTTTGTATCTTGTGGTGCTCAAATTATGAACTAGTGCAGCACAATAATGGGATAAGAAACTTAAGATAGAGAATTTTAGAGTCATTGAGTTTTAGAGTTTCTTGGGGGAACTGAAAACTTAAATCACTTTCTCATGGTCAATGAGTCAGTATGTGTCAGAAAAAATTTGAGCCTAGATTTTTTTGGATGCAATGCTCAGCTTTCAACTTATTGTACCACACTATCAACCCTTCTGCCTCTACATAAAATACATGCTATATTAATTCGCTCTTGTTTATATTTTCCTTTTCAAGTTTTCCTCAAATTTATACGTGTCTCACCAATTAGATAATAAACGTCTTGTCGCAACCAGTATAATTTATCTCCATCAATACTCAACAAAGACAAGTTTTCTGAAAGGGCTTTTGTTTTGTCTTCCCCTATCAGAATGTCATAATGTCCCTTCCAATTTCTAAATTTACTTTCTGGGTTTCTCTTGACTGTTGTGTTTGCATTTAAGATTTTTTGTAATTGAGATCTAATCTTTTTATGAGAAATACTTGTCATAAAATCGTCTATTGCATTAAAAGGCCATTCCTCCCCTCTATTGCCATAGGATTATAGTATGCAATTCTAGGGTGGAAGAAATAACATGCTGCAATTTCTTTTTAGAATTTTTTTGTCATTACCTGGTTTCATATGAACTTTAGTTTTATACTGCAGTAGGTATGTGAGAAACTAGGTGGACTGCCTCCCAATTTCCAAAAAAACCTCTTGTTTTATTTGTTAATAACAGTTTCGTATTTACTTACATTACCTTAGCTTTGCTCTAAGGGACATATGGCAACTAATTTACTGCTCTCCTGTTGTCCAGTACTATGACTAATAATATGCCAATGTGTCATGAACCTATGATTTCATCAATGTGGGAATTCTCTCCATTCAAACATAAATGTAACTGAAAATTTTAGAAAGTTATCTGAGGCTCTGGTTGGTGTTTGAGCTAGAACATGAGCCCAGGTATTCCTGACACCAAAACTGTCCCTCTATCCAATATGCTGTGCTACTTCACAAAACTAATTATAGTATATATACACACAAATATGTGTCTATGCATGTATGTAAATACATATCTGTGTGTGAGTATATATATAATATATATACAGCATATCCTAAAAGTCTTAGTGTAGCTTAAACCTTTAGAAATATAAATGCTACAAACTTACAAAATATATTATTTGAAAGTTTGATTATTTTTATTTTTCTTATGTAATTTTACACATTTTGAATAACACATTTTCAATTTTAACAATAACAAGGATCCACTGTAATTAAGCATTGCATGGCAATATTTTCTGGATGTCACTTTCTCAGACCAGTGGATTGGTAGAGAAGTTTCTCTTGCTTAGACACCTCAATTACCTCATCTAAATCAATTAGGAATTTTCTTGTGAGGTCTTGTCAAAATTCTTATATATGAAGCGAAATCTAATTCTTTATACTTTATGAAGATGAGGATCATAACTGTGATCTTTTTAGTCACTGAGCAATAGCTAAGGAAAGTTTTTACAAAGTTCAAAAATCAACTAGAGTGACATAAAAGAAGATGATCATGTTGAATTTTAATAAAATCACAATATTAAAAAAAACATATTAACCTTTCAAATATCATTTTAATGTCATAGCACTTATATGTCTGAATTTATTAAAGCTTAAAGCTGAACTAAGACTTTTGAGATACATCTACAGATGTACATATATATATATGTATATATATGCAAATATAAAATCAGCTAGCTGGTACAGTGGATAGAGTGCTGGGCCTGGACTCAGGAAGACTCATCTTCCTAAATTCACATTCTTCCTGGCTTCAGACACTTACTAGCTGTGTGATCCTGTGCAAGTCACTCAACCCTGTTTGCTTTACTTTCCTCACCTGTAAAATAAGCTGGAGAAGGAAATGGCAAGCCAGTATCCAATATCTGTGCCAAGAAAATGCCAAATGCAGTCAACAGTTAAACATGACTGAAAGACTGAACATCAAAAATCCATATACATGTGCTTATATGAATATGTATGCATTTAAGGTTGAAAAAGTCCATTCTGCACAGCAACCCTGAGATTATTCCGATTTTAAAATGAGGAAACATAATCTATGTGATTTGCCTGGGGACATACAGCTAGTAAGCAACAAAGCTAGAATTTAAACTATAGGTCTCTTGACTCATTCCATACCACATAGTCTTATATAGTGAAAGCAACTTATAACATTTCTTTAAGTAAACAAATTATCTTAGATAATAACAATTCACACTTCTTTGGGATGCTAAATTCGACAAATGACTATTCACACACACACACACACACACACACACACACAGAACCTATAAGAAGTATAGCCCTAATACTATCAGATCCACTTATGATCAAGGAAAGGGAATCTCAAAGAAATTCATTAACTGTCAAAATGTCATAGAATCATGAAGTATCACAGCTCATATTTCACCCCAGGTTCAGCCTGACTCCAGCTCCCATTCAGTTTCCATCATACCATGCTATTTCTGTTAGATGGTATTGAAAGTAGTCACTGTATAATGAATTCTCTTCCTGTTGTTGTTCAGTCATGTCCCACAATCTGTGACACCCTTTGGGAGTTTCTTGGAAAAGATACCTGAGTGCATCGCCATTTCCTTTACCAGGTAAGGAAACTGTGACATACTAGGTTAAGTGACTTGCCTAGGGTCACAAAGCAATCAAGTATCCGAGGCCAGATTTAAATCTTCTCAAGTCTTCCTGACTCCAGACCTATCCATCCTTCCTATCTTCCAGGCCTAACTGCCCATAAGTAATTCTACCTTATACTGAAAAGTACTATAATACTGATGCTATTTTTGTTGTTGAGTCATTTTCAGTCATGTCTGATTCTTCACAACCTCTTTTGGCATTTTCTTGACAAAGATACTTGAGTGGTTTGCCATTTCCTTTTCCAGCTCATTTTACAGATCAGGTACCTGAGGCAAACAGGATTAAATGACTTATCTAGGGTCATGCAGCTAGAAAATGTCTAAGGTCAGATATGAATTGAGGTCTTCCCTGCTCCAGGCTTGGTCCTCTATCTACTGTGCCACCTAGTTGCCCCTTTTAGTGTTACACAAGTTTATGTATAAAAGACAGCTTGAAAATTTTTTACTTGGATTCTGACATTTCTCTAGGATATGAAAAATGCCTTGGAAATGAACTCAATAAACCATACTTAGGGGCAGTAGTACTGGAATAGGAACATTGGCTTAACTCTTGGTCAATGTCACGGGTGGTTTGTGGTCCATTATAAGAAATTATACTCTTATCCATCCAAATGCTGATGAATTACTCATAAACTTATGTCTTAGCTAGATTTTTCCTCATTTTGAGTTTACTGCTTTTGTATTACACAAGCTTTTAGAAAGGCCTGACTACACAGGTTGAGAGGATAAAGCAGGGGAGGGGGACTGGGAGGGTGATTAGCATTTTTCCAAAACTACTTGCATAAACATTTACCATTAAAGGATTTTAAAGATTCAGAATGACAATATGAGCCCTTCTTAATGCATCCTTAAAGCTAAACTACAATAACCTCTAAATATATAGTTGAGCAATACAAAATAATATAAAATAAAGTCGGATGTGTAAAATAGCTGCATGTGCCCCTGAGACTGAGCATTCGTTGGTGGGTATGCATTTTCTTAGATTTAAGTTTTAACTGGGCTTAAAGTAAAATTTGGGACAAATTAATTATCCGCATTTATAGTCAACAGTGAGTTGTTTCTATTGCTTGTGCTCAATGCAAGCGTTCTTTTAAAATGAAGTTTCTCAATTTGGTTCTACCTGTCATTCATATATAAAATGCTCATAACGATATAAAACTTAAAAAATACTCTATATTTATAGAAATGGAGAAGGCACTATTTCATACATATTGAGTCCATTTTATCAACTCCTTAAACATGTTTATATATGCATGTATGTTCACAGATTTCATGTTTGGGCTACATTTACCAGTCAGTTCAAGGAAACAACTTTTTCACTGATGCTACCTTGACTGGGTCCTCTCCAGTCATTTGCATAAACGGCCCAAACATGTGACTTAATGTTGTTGTTGGACATCATCTTACTCTGCTATTAGATATTACATTAGATGATAATAATAATCTAATATATTTAATAATAATAACATTATATTCAATAAAACTGAGACCCAAACCTATAAGCATTTACTAAGTACTACTGTTTAGAGGAAGATGAGTGGCACAGTGGACAGAGCCTTGGATCTGAAATAAGAAAGACCTGAGTTCAAATATGCCCTCATATACTTACTAAGTTGTGTGATCTTGAGTAAGACACAGCTTCTGTCTGCCTCAGTTTTCTTATCTGTAAAATAGTAGTTAGTAATGATAGCATTTAACTCCCAAGGTTATTGCAAAGATAAATGAAGGTGATGTTTGTAAAATGTTTCGCAAACCTTAAACAGCTACAAAATCTTAGCTATTATAATTATGTTAAGTGCCTACATTGTGCAAGGCACTATACTTGGCTCTGGAGTAACATTTATTAGAGCTACTTCATACGATTGTTTTGATGATTAAAGAGTTTTCTCATATGAAGTATTTTGTAAATATAAAGTAATATATGAAGATATACTCATGTTTTTGTGATTGCCATAAGTTAGAAGAAACATTTTTTAAAAAATAGAGGAACAAACAAGATGCCAGTGTATGCGATCTCGCCCTTTTCACTTCTCTATTAACAAAAGCAAATAAGGCAAACATGGAAAAAATGCAAAAAATAAAATCAGCTCATATAAATATGCCAGTCAATCAGTAACTGATTTTAAGTGATTTTATGTGCCAGGCTCTGCAAAAACTGAAGACATCATAAAGATTGAAATATCTCAGTTCCTTTGTATAGGTAGTTCTTTCTATGCATTCTATTTAACCTTAAGCATTCACTTATTTTTAAGGCAATCAGTAAACGAGAAGATGTTTGCATCTCCCCCCCGCCCCCGATTTGAATAGGCTTCAGGTGATGCCCCAAGTGGGGCCAATGAAGGAATGTCTGATTATATCTTCCCTCCCAAGTAGAGTTGCTAAGACCAGAGCCAATAGTAGTTGCCTAAGGTCTGGTCACTCAGATGATGTTCTTGGCGATTGGATGATGTCTAATGACTGTACAAAAAGAGAGAACACAGCGTGGAGATTGAGATATGGTGGAGGCAGGAGAAGGAGGAGAGGCAGAAGCAGCAGTGCCAGCAGAAACCAAAACATAAGAAACTGAAGCAGCAGGTGCTACTGAGAGCAGGACTGACCCATGTGCAGACAGAAGAGTGCTGAGCAAGGCCTTGAGGCCAGGGGGTAAGCTTCTTACTGGAGGGCCCTAGCATTGGTGTGGAGCACGAATATGATTTGGCTTGCTGTCATAATGTTTTTCTGTAACCTCCTGGTTACTATTGTGTGGAGGACTTATTGGGCCTGGAAGCTTTTGGCCAGGATATGGAATTGGGGACACTGATCTGTGGGTCTGTTACTTTGGAGCTTGAATAAATGCTTTAATTCTTCTGCCTTCTACTTAGAGAATTCCTTATATCCTGCAATTCCAAACCATTCAGCCACATTTACGATTTTCTTTGAAATCATGAATTCTGCCTTCATGCTATACTTATATAGTCATATCATTCCAGATATTATCTGCATCCAGAGATAGAATATTAATGCCCATTTCTTGCTTGTTTCCCCAGTGATCACCATAGCTCTAGACACTAAGCAGGTACTTAATCAGTGCTTGTAGACTGATTAACTGGAAGGTACCTACAACATCAGCAGAGGAAACTGAGCCCCATAGACCTAAATTCTTTGTCAACAGTTACACAGTACTTGGCACAAAAACAGTTGCTTAATCATTGTTTATTGTCTGACTCACAAGCAAGTCAGTGTCATAGACACTGGTGAATGATTTCTAGTACAGGACTTTGCCACTATCCCTCCCTCCCACAAAGAGCTTTAGTTGATGAAATTTCATTTCAATTTTTAAGGTCCTAAGGGAATGTGCTACATCGGGCAGGTGCTCAACAAATATTACCATTGATGCTCACTAGAAAAGAGTTGATGTCAAGGAAAAAAGTTGGTTTGAGAAGTGTGTATGGGATAAACAATAAAAAATGGAGATAGAAAAAAAATTGAACAAGCAGGAACCCTAACAGAAAGATTAAGAAGGAGAAGTGCAATGAGAGTACTCAGTATATGGCTCTTTTAAACTCTAATGAATGTATAAGGTCACTCAGGACTACAACGGATAAAGGAAAAGATATTGAGCAAGAGACAGTGAATGGCTTTGCACTAAATAAGGCATTGGTTAGTGCTTTAGATCCTTTTCTATTAATATGAAACCAGAAATCATAGTATCACTTCTGTTGATTTAGCACCTTTCATTGCTTATTTTAAAGCCCAATTTCCTCATAGAGTTCCAGAGTGCCTATAAATGTCTCCCTGTATATGAGGCTGCCATTTATCAATGATACTACATGGCATTCGAAATTCAAGAGCTTAGGCAATTTGCTCTGGAATGTTTTTCTTTTCAGAGGAAATTCCAAACTGAAAACAGAATATGCCACATATGAGGTTATGACAGTTTTAAACCGAGACTATTTCATGTCCATGGACATCTAGGCTAGGATGTATCAAATAAGGAAAACAGCAATCTCTGGATAACTTAGTTGTCATAGCATCTTTCACACAAACCATACATCTCTATTTTTCTGTCTTTAAATTATCATTTTTATATTGTTAGTCTTCTATAGCATTGAGGTGTGTCAATTAAAGAGTGTGTGGGACATAGTATGGTACTGATGATAGAGTGCTGGATTTGGAGTCAGGAAGACCTGGATATAAATTCTACTTTGAACGCTTACTGTGTGACCTTGAACTGATCCCTTAACCTTTCTAAGGCTCATCTGTAAAATGCAGATTAACAGAAGTTACCTTATTGTTATTGTAAGAGTTAAATGAGATAATGTATAGATAAAACACTTTGTAAACAATATAATTATCTGTTTTATTGCTATTATTTTATTAAATATTAATAGAATCCATTAACTTATCAATTTGAGACCTACATTTTTCACTTGTCATATCTTTTGTGAGAAAAAAAAAGGCCTGGACATTGTATACAGCCTGGCCTACCAATATGTCTCAGAGTATCAGGCCAATTTTAAGTCATATCTCAACTCAAGAAACTCTTTGCAAACAATCACAAATATATTTAACTGTAATTTTTCTTTGGCTAAGTATTTTACTAGTTCAATTCAACAAGTATACATAAACAATATACTATGAGTTTGATACCCTACCAGATAAAACAAAGGGCCAAGTCAAAGTTCCTACCCTTATTTATAAATGAACAAACAAAAAAAATCTCCCCTAAACAAAGAATAATAACAAGGGTGGGACAATCAGGCTTATTCCTAGGGTGCTGAAATTTAGAAGGTTCTGACAACTTTATAGTCTCTTAATAGTATAGAAACAAATGAACTTAATACCTAGTTAGCAAGAATAATTAGTCAGAATAAGAAACTATAAGATGTCTCATTTATTTCCTAAATCCTTATGGCCATCTCCAGATAAGCTCTTTCCTGAACTTATTCATGTTTTTTTTTATCACAGAAGAGACTCCTGGTGTTATACCCACAGGATATCCCAGAATCTTTACCTTTATGGCCACTGAAGTTGTTCTTAAAACCTTTTTTAAGGGTATGTTTTAGGCTGTTTGCCCCAAGCAGTTGACGCGCTTCTGATTCATCTTTGGTGTTAGCCTGAAGATGGAATTGGCTATATGTGCAGTGATTGCAATTTTTAAATCCATACTCAGCAGTAGTACCACCTGCCATGAAGCGGTGTTACAATCTGTACTTTTAATCAACCTAAAAACCATGAATCTTATTCCTATTCTCTACTTTGAATAGCTAACTGCTTCTTTGCTTCCTTCACCATGGAGTTAGCATTTTTCCCTGAATTTATCCCATTGGGTTTCATCTTTTGAACCACATCTTGCATTTTTCTCTTGGGCTATATTTGTGACTGCCTACTGCCTTTTAAAAAAAAGACCCTTGATTCCTCCTCCTCTCTGACATAGATATAGATATAGATCTTATATGAAGTAATGCAGTAATCTATATATCTGTATCTATGTCAGAAAGGAGGAAGAAGCAAAAGACTTTTTTTAAAAAGCAATAGGCAGTCGCAAATTTAGCCAGAGGGAAAAATTCAAGTTGAAGATATGTTCTCTGATCTCTTTAAGTGAATAGGCCAATGAAAAATCTCCAGTGATCTCTTAACTTTCCCTGATCTGTTGTTAGTAGCTCAATGAATTTTAAATGGTGAGCTATTTGTTTTGTTTCCTCTAGAATCCCCGGTACTTCCATCTGTAACATTAGTAGATACTTTGATTGTCAGCAATTGCAATTAGAAATGCATGTCTAACTTTCTCTACTTTGCTTATCACAAAGAACCTCTTTTAGGAAATGCTACTCTGGAGGTCTCTCTCATTTTCATTTTGAGTTTAAGCCTTTCCTGTTATTCTCAGTTTCTCGGTGTCTCTCTGTTTCTTTTTCTGTCTCTTTCTGAATCTCTTCCTATCTCTCTCTTCCACTTTAATATTTTTAACCTTCTGATTTTTTTTCATTTAAAACATGGGGTTTTTGGTTGCTTTTTGATTTAATACCACAGTTGGTAGTCATTTCCCCTTAACTCACTCATCATTCATTATTTAACCCTTTCTTGTAACAAAGAAAAAACTTAAACAAAGTCAAGGCACAGTAACTATGTCTAATTGTGTACATTCAATCCCACATCTGTAGTTCCTACCTCTCTACTGATAGGAGGTAACTATACGTCAATCCAACAATCAATCAACAATTATTTATTAAATGCCTACTATGTGCCATGCTTATTCTGTTGTCATCAGTTTCTCTGGATAAAGACCATTCTTTATAATTCATCATATTTCCATTGCTATTAAGTATCTTTATCATTTACATTATTATATTTATTGTGTAGTTGGCACAGCTAGGTGGCACAGTGGATAGAGCACTGGGCCTGGAGTCAGGAAGACTCACTTCCTGAGTTTAAATCTGGCCTCAGACACTTACTAGCTGTGTGACCCTGGGCAAGTCACTTGGACGTGTTTGCCTTAGTTCCTTCGTTTGTAGAATGAGCTGGAGGAAGAAATGGCAAACCACTCTAAGCTTTGCCAAGAAAACCCAAAAATAGGGTCATCAAGAGGCTGACAGGACTGAACAACAACCTGTGTATATCATTCTTGTTTCTACTGTCTTCATTTTGTGTTACTTCATATAGGTCCTCTTATTTTTCTCTGAATTCCTCATATTTGCCATTTCTCAGAGCAAGGTAATATTTCTCCCTTTAATATATTGTTCTTTCTTCTTCTTTTTTTTTCAATGATCTCTTTAAATTTCAACTCCTTTAGAAACTCATACCAGAAATAGCATGATTATCACTAGTTCATTTCTTAATGTGTATTTTCTTTTCTGTAAACAAAATACTGTATCATTCCTATTTCTATCTCCTTTGCCAAAACCTAGGCAAATACAGGAGAAGAACATCTAATCCTTTATTCATTCCTACAAAGGTGAGCATCCTCCTCTGGATGGAGTAGCTAAGGCTGCTACTTTATGTGTCAGTGTCCATAATCTACCCTGCAAACTGGGTACATGATGCTCTGTGACAGTATGGAATCCCAGAGCATTAGTGTATATTTCAAGGTGATTACAGCCTTGCTTTTCACAGCAGTCAGCAGAGATTGAGCACAGATGGCTGTTGACTGCCAGGGAAGCCTGACAGGATAGAGTATACAGTGCAGGATGATAAGCAGGGGAGAATGCACAATACAGCCATTTCTACTGCCATCATTGCCCACAAGAGTGTTTACCAAGCTCCCTGCTGGATATAAAAAGGATAGTAAAACTCTTCTGTGTCCTATGGCCCCATGATGTCTCTTTTACCTACTGAAGTAGACTAGGTTGTAACCAACTGTCAATATATCGTATGTTTCCCTCCATTGTGTGGTGATCAAACATCCTTAACAGCGTAAGAAAATATTCACCTCCTCTCTGTGTGTCCACAGAGGAGATGCAACTTTTTCTCTTGATTTGCTTGTACAGCTTGATAGAAAGGGCTACCTGGGAGAAGTTCTGACAATTTAAAAAAACATAGAAATCATTGAATTAAATTAAAAGCAACAAAGTGGATTGCAATTTATCAGGCTGCCAAACTGACATTGTTGGGGTCTGACAAACTTGCATTCCTGTAAATACTATAGAGTTCAACTTTACATAAGTCAAAGGGAGAGAAAAGAATATCCTAACTTCCCAAGGATTTTATTTTATGCTATCAATATGTAGTCCCAACTCTCCAGGACTCAAGGGATGTTTACACTTTGCCACTAAGGAATACTTGCACTTTATCACTATACTTTGGGAAAATGGATAATCAATAATCCAACCAATATACAATTGCAGGTAACTGGAGTCAAGGGGAATCCCCTATCCCCAAAGTCAATTCATAGCTATATATAAGTATTAAAATGAAAGAAAGATTTTTCACCTTGACTTTTGGCAATGTAAAATGTCAACTAAAATGATGAGATTTCTTATTCTAAAAACAATTATTAAAGAATGTGGCAGATGTAACCTGATATTTTAATATCAAATATTCTTAATAGTTATATGTTAAAGCCTGGCCTCCCCCAGACAGAGAATTATACCATACATGTCAAAGGTGGCACTGGGCCTAGTTCATCTGCAATGCTGACTCAAGACCAGTTTCCAATTCTTCTCACTTCTATTTATAGCCATTTTGCAAAGATGGGTAAATCATGTGTGACTATAAGGTAATGAGGCTAATTTGTAAATCTGAATAGATAAGAGAGTATATATACAAACAAGTTTTGACCCTTTCAAAGTAGGAAGGTTTTTGCTTACTCTCAAAATGCCATTTGGCACATAGTATTTATAGCCAAACCATCATCATTTCCTTTGAAAGTGAATAGAGCTTTGAAAAGAGTTAAAAAGAAATAGAGAAATAAATGGGGTAAACACTATGAAATATTAAGCTAAACAATATAGCTTATATGTGTGTGTACATTTGATATGCATTATATTACATTATATATAACATATAGACACATATATTTAACATTTACAGAATTGTATGAATATATACAAATCATATTTGCTTTGTTTTACATTCCTTGCTCACCAGGCTTTGTTAACCAGGTACAAATCACATAAAAGAGGCAATATGGAATCATGAATGGAGAGCTGGCATCAGAGTTAGGGAGATAAAGACTGAAGTGCTGCCTCTGCTACTTGCTGGCTAACAGATACAGGTGAAATCTCTTCGCTCCTGCAAATTGTTGGCACCTAAGACTGTAGGGTTGGAAAGAACCACAGCAGCCATTTAATCTCACCTGTAGAACTTTTACAGAAACTTGAAATTTTGCCACACAGCACTACATTATCTTTAGCTTTCAGAGTCTTATAATGATTACATGAGTGACTTTGATCACTGCTCAATTGATCTGTGATCTCATCAATTTGTATATTATTTACGTGAATGAGGATATTAACCAATCGATACCTCTTCATTCTGTGCAAATTTTGTCCATATCTTCCCATTAATCATCCCCAAGAAGTCTATCTAATATTCTGATCTGGAAGTGGTGGGGGTGGGGAAGAGTCGAGCCCAAGAAGAGAGGATTCTTCTAGATCCCTTGGCAGTGCTTGAGTACCAACGAAGCATGCTAACTCTTCATTTGACCTTTACCATGTTATGTGATTTGTTATGGAATAGCATTTGCAAAACTCTGCCTGTTTCTTTATCATCTCTTCATCATAGATGAATATTGAGAATGCATTCAAAAAAGGTTCATAGAAGTGGGAAAGTAGTGATATGAGTCAGTAGTTAATAATAGTTTCATGGAAACATTTTTGGCAATGATAAAGTCTGAGATTTCTCTCCAACTACCCTCCAAGGTTTGGTGTCTTCCTTTCTTTCAGATAACTCTGAGAATTAATCCCTCGATACACTCAAAACTGTGTTGTCTCCAGCATATTCTGTATATCCTTGATCTAGCTTAGTTCTCTTGTCACTTTTGATTTCATTAGTGCCATCTATAATTCTTTTTGCCACACACTGGGGAATGTGATGTTGAATCCAAAGCTTGTCATTCCACTATTAATAGGAAGAAGAAAAGGTTTTTTTTTTTCTTTTTTAATGAAACTTTTTGACAGATCTTCTCATTTTTCACTTAATTGTTGTCATCCTTCCACTTTCCTCTTTAAATGCACTTGGGATGATTTTATTTGGCTGAGTCTCAGGTCAAGATTGCCAAAACTTGTTTTTGACCTTCACTTTTTTTTTAATGAGGTAATACTATTCTTATTCTTGCTCTATCCAACTCTATAAGATATTTACAAATTAGCTTGTATGCTAAACTTGCCTTGCCCTTACGTGTCATCATCTGTGTTTGTCAAGAAAATTCAACATTTACTAGATAATGGGATTTCTAGGCCCTTTTGGTCTCCTTTTTTTCAAATGATTTACATTGGTTAACATTTTTTTAAAATAAAGTTTGTACTCTGTGTCCATTTGACCCTGTATCATTTCCTTTCAAAAAAATACCAATAGTTTATTTAAGGTCAGATTAGTGTTGACCCAATGGCACGTCATTATTCCTTTCTTCTAGTTTGGCATGGATTTTTATCTTTGACACATTCTTTGTCTGACTGCTCCCCATATCAAATGTGGAAAACTGCCTTGGGATAAAGGCATTTCACTTTTCGGGTTTTTATTTGAGGCTAGCTATGTCAGGTGCCTCTTAACTTTCTTCTTGAAATAAACAAAAACAAAAAAAAAGATTCATCCTATTTAGGCATAAAGAGTCTGTATAGTTTATAAGCCTTTTATTGTTTTCATTATTTTTAACCTGAACTACATTTTCTAACATCTTTTTTTCTACATTGTACCCTATGCCCAGTTTTGCACTTTGTGTTGTTTAATCACCTCAGTCCTGTCTGATTCATTGTGACCCCATTTGGGGTTTTCTTGGTAAAAATACTGGAGTGCTTTACTATTTCCTTCTCCAGTTCATTTTATAGATGAGGAACTAAGGCAAACAGGTTTAAATAACTTGATCAGGGTCACACGCCTAGTAAGCATCTGAGGCTAGATTTGATCTCAAGAAGATGAGTCTTCTTGACTTCAAGTCTGGCATTCTATCCACTGTGCCACCTCGCTGCCCCCATCTTTCCAATGAAGTTACTAAATATTAATTTATATGCTGGAGAATCTTGAGTTCCTCACATAACTTCTTTAACTCTTCTTTTCTCTATCTTTTTCCTCTCTGCTGTTCCTCACCAGCAACCCATTGCAAGTATTCAACTGCTCACAAAGGTTAGAACAATAAGGTAGGCGTTCCTAAATCTATTTCTTCAAGCAAAATGGAGGATTACCGGTTCTGCCTCAATGCCCTGAAGACCCCTTGGTATCTGTCCTGCTTATGTAACCTAAAGGTCCCTGGGCCTTGACATTTGCTTTTAACTGAACTCAATTAGGGTGTGAGTTTCTTTTGAGCAGGGACTATATTGTTTTTTTTTTTTTTATTTTTGTAACAATAGTGCTTGGTGCAAGAATATACTCTTAATAAATGATTTTCTCATTCATTCACTCATTCATTCATTCATATTGCAGAAATGCAGATTATAGAACAGTTCCTATTGAGCCTCTGTTCACAGCTAGGAGTCTCTTCAGATAATAAATTAGTTTTGGTCCTTCACACTGTGGTGAGCATACCCTGAAAAGTAGCCTGGCTATTCACATCCGTTGGAATTGGTGGATGTATGTTTAGTTATTAGTGTGTATGTATGTGTGTGTGTGTGTGTGTGTGTGTGTGTGTGTGTGTGTGTGTGTGTGTGAAAGGGAGATTGTTACCACTGAAATCATAGTTAACTACTGCAACATGTTATAGTAAATGCTGTATCTGGAACTTTACCAATATAAAACATCTAAAAGACGAAATTTCTAATGTCCCTTTATAAGATTTTCAATCTAATGCCTACAGAGTAGATAGGCTGCATACCAGTATTTGAAGGGGATCTGGCAAGACTATCTGCCTTTCAATATCAAATCTTCTTCCTTTCTTTCTTTCTCTCTTTCTTTCTCTCTTTCTTCCTCTTTCTTTCTTTCTTTCTTTTTTTCTTTCTTTCTTTCTTTTCTTTCTTTCCTTCTTCCTTCCTTCCTACCTTTCTGTCTTTCTGTCTTTGTCTTTCTGTCTTCCTTCCTTTTCTTTCTTCTTTCCTTTTCTTTCTTCCTTTCTTTCCTTCTTTCTTTCTTTTCTCTCTCCTCTTTTCTTTCTTTTTCTCTTCATTTCTTTCTTCCTTCTTTCCTTTTCCTCTTATATTTTTATTCCCTATAGTTCTGAAGTCTTTTTATGTCTTCAAGAATCCCAAATTAAAAGGCAAATATCCTGGGAGAGATCACACCTTATGTTCTTATCAATTAATAGACAGAAAGATATAATTTCAGAGCTGAAGAAGACCTCAGTGACATTTAGCTAAACCCCCTCATTTTAGAGAGAAAGAAGCTGAGGTCCATGGAGGCCAAATAATTCCTGTAAGGTCATACAGATAGTTAAATTCAGAATTAATATGAAAAGCAAGGTTTTGCACATTAGTTATCTTCTCTTGGATCTATTTTGTCCACTGGAAAATGATATTTAAACCAAATTGCAGTTGGTGAAACTGATCCTTTTGGGCAGAGGCCTCTGGCAAGGACCACCATCACTTATGAGCAGTGGCAGTCTGTTAACTCAGGCTATTCCCCAGGTCAGCTGGGCCTGGCTTCAGCCTGAGTGACAGATATTAGATTTGGATTTTGTATTGTAAGATATAACCGATAATTTTACTTGACACTGATAAGTAGGGACAGTTAGAAAGAATGTGACTGAGATAGGGGCTGGAGTTGGGGTTCCAGAAGGGTGGAAATGGATTACAATAGGGAAGGTAGCGGGTGGTCAAAGGCAAAGACAACTTCCATGAGCATCATCATTTTGCCTTGGTCCAGCCCAGCCTAAAGCCAACTGAAGTAGAGAAGTACATGGGAGTTTTGGTAGAGTTACCCAGAAGATTAGTATTTGCTGTTTTACTGCTTCTAGTAAAAGAAAAAAATAGATCTTTGCCTCAGAGGGTTTTTCTTTTATTAATAACAAAGATGTGTATATAGAAATTCACTTAGAGGTCTTAGGAGGTAACACCAGGAAACTAATTAAAGAAATAACACCTGGGGCTGCATTTGATATATACTTTTATATTTTTTAACTACTTGCCTCTTCCCATAATATCAACCTACTCTGGTTGGTATAACCATGCTTTTACTGTACATGTAGTAAATTATACACATACCTTTTGCTCTGAATAGTGCAAAGCAAAGAGAAGTGAAGGGAGTACTAAAATGGTTGAGCCTGCAAAGATCTGAGCCATTGATGACAGATGTAAGGGCATTGAGAGATTCAGAGATGACTGAAAACACAACTAATAACAGCACAAAGAACATTGAACAATTGTGGTGGGTAGCAGTCTTAGCTCTGTCTAGATCTAGTTATGTGCCTTTAAGCAAGTCAATTCAGGTCTCTAGATTTCAGCTTGCTTTTCTGTAAAATGAAAGAATTAGATTAGTTGAATTTAAAATCATCTAATAGTTTAATTTATATTTTCTAAGTCACCATCCCCTCCCCAGACTCAATATCTTTGTTAAAGTTATATTCTGTCAAGCTTCTGGCTGTTTTCGAATATTTGCTTCTACAGTCACTGGCTTCTCAAAACTCAGAACCTGATGCTACTCTAAACAATGCTTTTGCTCTTGGCATCTACTTTCTTTAAAGTCATGTAAATAATGAATAAAATAATATGTAAATATATATAATGTAAATAAATGTAAATAATGAATAAAATAATAGAAAATTTTGGTTTCTAGTGAACACTGCATATCTTTTCTTTGTGTTAATTCTTCTTCTATTTGGGCAGGGGAGGTTTGTGGACGAGAAAAGAAAAGGAAGCTTCGAAAAATGTTTTTCTATTCCATATAGAAAACTAGGGATGGTTTCAATACATCATTTCCATGTCACTAAGGAGGGCTGTATTCTTTTGTGTAAAATGCTATGGTTCTTGAGTGGTGGAGTTATGTGGATTATTCTGCTAGCATTGGTAGCTTTTCTTCTACAAAGGCTAAATCAAGCATCAGAGTCAATTACTTCTTGCCCCTAGATAATTCCCTAAATCTCCAAATCACTCTAGAGGTTGCTGGTAAGACAATATGGAACAGCATACTGTATGGCTATCTTCAACTCACTCATCTTGACCTATAAATAAAGAAACAGGCTTCCTGTCTCCAATACAAGAACAGACTTCCTATAAATCTATGGGAAATACATAGAAAATGTGCTTGCCTTCCCACATGCTTTCTTTTTAAAAATAAAAGCACCATAGGAAGCTCAACAAAAATTATTTCTAGCATTGCTCTCTTTAAGTGCCTAGGGAAGCATAAGTTTATTGCTGAATGCATATATTTATGCAGCAGGTGGAAGGGGGAGGGGAGAGGGAAACAACTCAAAATAATTAAAAGTCATGTAACTACAAAAGCAAGATGATGTGTATGTTGAAGATTTCCTCTGCAATATGCTGTGACACCGAGTAGCAGGAATCATTCCTTCCCTTTTTAATCCTTTTACCACTATGTTCATTTCTCCACCCTGAATCTGAGCATGCTATCCCCTATGTGTTATGCCTATGCAACTTCTTCCTAATATCTTCCTGACCTTTAGGATTACACTAGTTTCATATCAATTCTAGGAAATTCTGGGCTAAGACAATAGGTAAGTCTTGTCCTTTCTCTTGCCTCCCATTCCCTTCTCTTCCCTTCTTTTCCCTAGTCTCCCATTCCAACTCCCCGCCCTTTCCCTTTCATTTCACTTTTTCATTGTCTGGTGTTTTATTTGTCTTCCTAAAAATCTATACTCTGCACAAAACATGCACCTAAAAATGTTTATTGAACTGAGCAACAGACATTTCTTTATAAGAAAGGAGAATAGTTAAAATGTGGCATAGAGAACAAATGTTATACCAACTTCCTAACTTGCTTTACTTGGCAACAAAATTTGAAATAAATCATGCAATTTCCCTATGGACTAGGATAATCTGTTAAAATATTTATACTCCATTTTTATTTTGTTTATTTTGTTTTGGTGCAGACTTGTAATTTCACTGGGGCATTGAATTTCCCTGAGACAAAACTCTCTTTACTGAGATCCACAACTCATGGTTTTCAAGATTGGGGTCACACAGCCAGTATGTGTCAGAGACAGCCCACGAATGCACATCAACCTCTATGAGTCGAAGGATAGCTGTGTCCATTACACCATATTGCTGTTTATAGTTAATACTCATAGATTTTTTAAAAAATTATTTGAATAATTTTAAATTCTCAAAATTAGTCAATTCTCTAAAAATTGGTTTATAATGTGCTTTAAATGAAGACTAGAGTTAATGTTTTTTTCTAGCTTTAAATCTTTGCTTTTATGGTAAATATTAGACTGCTGAATGACTACCAAGTTAATTGCAGTAATTGAATTCTGTTCTGGAATGGTAATGGATAACACTGTTGCCTTATCTTATAGGGTCACTGTAGGATGCAAATCTGTGATGGCCAGGATTGGGGCTATGGGCTAGAGCTGAGAAACAGAATTTCCTATTTAAATCCCAGGAAACTTCTCTACTGATATAAAAGATGGAAATCAGAACACAGAGAAGAAAACCAGGAAATGAAGAAGCTATCCATCTGGATTTGGAATCAGAAGACTGGGGCCCCAGGATTCTCTCTGCTACTTGCTACTTAGGCAACTTTGAAGGAGTTATTTAACTTCTTTGAAAATCAGTTTCCTCATTGGTAAAATGAAAAGGTTAGATAACTTCTGAAGTTCCTTCTAGCTCTAAACCTATGATCCTATCAAATATGGATACATTAAAGTTTACTCAATCTGACAATTTCATTACAGGCATTTAGCTACTGGCAAACAAATTTGTATGATTAGTTATAAGTTCGTAACAAACATAATTAAGTTATGCACATTAGCATAGGTCTATAGTTCCAAGGCTTGCAGAAAATGAGATATTGTCAAGATGTACTTTTGAAGGGAATAAAGGAATCCACTGGCCATTGCACTAATGCATTTTTCCAGGTCTGTCCAGAACTAGAATACAATTATATGAAGGAAGGCTGGAGTCCATTTTCTTTGATGGCAAAAATGTTTATAATTGATGTAATAAGGTTCTCTAGAGCAAATATTGTCTTTTGTCTTTCTTTGTATTCCTTCTGCTTAGCACAATGTCTGGCACATGGTAGATATTTAAATGTTTATTTACTATCATAATATTTTAAATTATTTGTATCACAATATTACTCAGCATTAGAAATAGTAGTAAAGCTTGTAAGAAGCAAAGTTATGAGTTTCCAAGTTCTATTTCTTAGTCTTTTATGCCAATTTCATGCTAAAATGCATCATTTCTCCTTCTGGTGCTTCATAATTTGAAATGTAAATAATAAACTTCAAAACCATTATACTTTGCTATAAGTAAAAATGTTTGAATAATAATCCATTTCACTAATACAACATCACTTGGAATTTTTTAATCAAGAGTGCTGCAAAATCCATTTATGAAATATTAGAGAAAAAAGTTTTTTGTTCTTTTTATCCTAGAAAATGTTTTTTTCTCAAATGAACAATAGGAAACGAACCTTCAGATTCCTAAGATAGAAGCACAATATATACATATATACGTATATATATATATGTATATATATATATGTATTGTATATAAAATTTGTAAAGGGAACAGTTATATCAAGGTAATTCCTACAAAAAGTTAAAGTTAAAACCAAGAGCAAAACCAATGAATATATTGAAAAATCTGACTATATATGTGTGTGAGTGCACACATACACACACACACACACACATATTTAATGTTCCATACCCATAAACCCCTCAACACCCCCAAACCCTGTCTCTGCAAAGGAGTAATTAAGCTGAATTGAAGTATTGAGCAAAAGCTGAACCCTATACATTGCTTTAGCAAAAAATGGAGAGTTTTCAAGAGGATTCAGTGCCAGATCATTGCAACTAAGGATTACAAAAAGATCATCTTAAAAGGATGCTCAGTTTATAGAACAATGCAGATTATGTAAGTGATAGAGGCTAAGCAATACATCATCGCAGTTTGCTAATATTAATCACTTATCAAATGTTATGCAAGATGACAACCATAGGCAGAAATATAATTTCCAGGCTACATGGAACAAAAAATTTTCATTTAGAAAAAAAAAAA
>CM053622.1:271859513-271886437 GCA_028646595.1 Phalanger gymnotis | reverse complement strand
TCTGCTTTTATGATTTTCTTGAATCACTTTCATTTCTCTTCCCAATTTTTCCTCTACTTGTCTTACTTGCTGCCCTTCAGGAACACTTACTCTTTTAGGGTATATAAACTATGAGCCTACAGCTATCATTGTCTTTAGTCTCAGAGAGATGGCCAAATTACCATCCTTTTATTAAAAGTGTGCTACCCTCATAAATAAATGATTAAATTACCTAGGAAGTATGTCTCTTAAACCTTCTTAATAACCACATTCTTCATTGCCTTACAATCCTCCTTGTCCATCTACTCTCTGCTCACCACCCCCCTCCACTTCTAGAACCATGATCCATCATAAATTCAACTCTGCCTTTGTTTCTAAATGAAGTTTGCCACTTGATTTCCCTATAACACCAATTTTTGACCAAAGGTCCCTTCCTAGGTCACCATTCTGGTGTGCGTGTGTATGTGTGTATGAGCATGTGTGTGTGCATGTGTGTGTGTGTGTGTAGCCTCTACCTTAAACTGCATACAAACTCCTCATTGCTCCTTGAATCTCCCTGTCACTTCACTTTTGCTTATGGATTTGTATCTCCAGCACTTTGCACAATGCCTGGCAGATAGTAAGCACTTATTATTAAACGTTTTGCTTTTTTCATTCATGTATTTTTTTTAACTGGCACTAGATATGGAAAATGAACTTGTCCCAAAGTTCAATAAGAGGTTAGGCTACATCATCTCTCATAATGCTTGTGGTGACCCAAACATCTACTGAAAACACAGGCCAACTCATTAACACCAATATTCTTCCAATGATGCCATATGGCTGTGAAATAGGTAAAACCATAATCTCTAAAGAATGGAATTTGCAAGTACCCAAAGAGCAATGGAGAAGCACATGATAGATGTGAATATGCTACAGTGCATTATGGAAAAGAGAAACAACTACATGTAAGAAACAGTGTAAAAGACCATATCAAAGAAATAGATGCATGATGACAGAGTTCCATTGAATATCTCACTCACTTAAAGCTAATTACTTTTTGAAATAAAATCAACTTTATTGAATCAATCAAACTAGTGTGAACAGGAACTGTACACTTCCTTGAATACAACAACAGCATTTTGTAAAAGATTGTGTCATTTCTTAACTTATTTGTACAAAAGGATGATGTTATCTCAAAAAGGTGAAATGATTCAGAGCATCTGGATTAGAGAGTTTGGAGTAAGCCTGGAATTTCAAGCCACCACCAAGGAGCATGAGGATTGCACTGCAGTAAAGAATGGAAATATCAATGAATCATGATTCTACAGGGTGTTCCTAAAGTCTGAATACATAGGCAAAAATGCATATTTTCAAGAATGAATGAAATTTTCAACAACATTTTATTTAATTGGAATATCAACAAATAACATCTTCAATATGATTTCCATCATTTGTGACGCAAAGGTTGATGCACTTTGCAAATTCACATGAACTTGATGCAATAACTCAATAATTTCACATTGCCATCAATTTTTAGCATAATCACTCTTGGAATATGAATATGAAATCATCTGATTTTATTTGAAGTTGGAGATGTTATTTGTTAATATTCCAATTAAATAAAATGTTAAAAATTTTAATAATTTCATTTCTTGAAAATGTGCATTTTTGTCTATGTGTCCAGACTTTAGGAACACACTGTATATACATCTTAGAGATCCTCGCCCTGGCATGAAATTCCAATCCAGGAACTGGTGCTGGAAATCTGAGTAAATAAAAGAATATACTCTAAATAAAATGAAGAACTACTGTGGGTTAAGGGAAGTTCAAGAGGGTAAACCCAGAGGAAGAGAATAACTCCACAAAAAGTACAAGTTATACCTTGGTAAAAAATAAAATAAAATACCTGGCCATAACTACTCCAAGGATGGATGAAAAAAAGAAAGAAACAAGAGCTAAAATAAAGATTCTTAAGGGGAAAAATGCAACTAGGATAAAGATCTAAGGACAAAAGGCAGGGAAATAGAAGCGCAGTTGGAGATTCCTTCAAATATGGAACTGAACAAACTCAACTTAGTGTTTTCATGTGTCAACATGAAACACTGGGCAGGTATGCTTAAATTTTTAAACAAATAAGTATGTAATATCAAAAAGAACTGTCCCAGAAAACAGTTTAAGAGAGGTAATGTAAAAAAGCAACAATCTGAAACCCATGAGCTAAAAAAAAAAAAAAAACCTCAATGCTATAATTCAATAAAATTATAAAAGAAAACTTTCCAGGTATATTAGAACCCAAAAGCAAAGGTAAAAAATAGGAAAAAAAAATCCCTCAATCCCTTCCTGAGAGAAACTTGGAATAGAAAAATCCTTAGTAATATAATATCAAAAATTAATTTCTTTCTAAAGAAAAAGAAACAGCAAGTAGACAGAAAAAACATTCAAATACCAAGGAACAACAGTCAGACTCACATAAGACTGCAGTAATTGTAATAAATGAGAGGAAATATTGGAATACAATATTATAAAATACAAAAGATAAGGGCTTAGAACCAAATCTAACCCTATAGGGAAAAAAATGGAATGGTAACTGAATTGAGGAAAACACTGAAGACAAAAGCTGAGCATATTCTTCTTATTTTTATTTTTATTTTTCATTTGAGCATACTCCTAAAAAATACAGGATACAAAGAAGCCTAGAAAGGAGAATAAAATCAAGCAATTGTTAAATGTTTACCTTTAAGTGGTAAGGAAAGGAACAAATGTTACTCTAAGTATACTAACTCTAACTTACTAACTGTAAAGCTCACAGACAGAGTAAGACAAATAGCACCTGGGAAAGTATCTTTTATCCCCTCTTTCATAGGTTTTGAGGGGAGGAATAAAAGGTAATTAAAAGGAATGCATAAGGAAAGAACTCACTATTTTTCAAAACTGGTCAGAAGAAATAGTCTATAAACATAAGACAAGACAGAAAGGGAAGAAATATCACATAAACCTCACTCTTATCTAAATCTGCCAAAGGAAGACTAAATACTTACATATACACACAGAGTTTAGTGTAGAAATACATTTAATCCCATGGGTTGAGGACAAGAAGAGGAAATATTTAAGAAAGAATTTAAGAGGCAGGACAGAGTTAAGAAGACAATACTCACAAAGAAAACAAATCAGTTTCTGAAAGCAAATCATAAGAGGGTGATGAAAAGGATAGAAGTAAAGGATGAAAACCAACAGTTGGGGTGTGGGCTAAACAAAACAAGGAAGAAGAAAAGGGAAGAATCATACTACTTCAAAAATAGATTCAATCCTAAAAATGTAAAAAAAAATGAAAGTATGTTGTTTGCTACGAAAAAATGCTAAAGCCATTTTCAGCATGAAAAAGGGCAAAACAAGGATATCTACAACCACAATTTTAGTGTATTTCTAGAAAAGCTATCTATTGACATGACAAGAAAAAGAAGAGGAGGAAATAAGCATAAACAAAAATAATCAAAATTTTATTTTGCAAATAATGTTATATTTTACATATAAAACACCAGATATTCAACAACATGAAATCTAAAGTCTTTAAAATAGCATGATATATGTATTTCAACCCTCTCACTCATGCCCCCCCACCAAATAATCTGCTTTGATGAATATTGCCAACAAACCTCAACAAGAATACACACAAAACGACATTATAATATATTAGTGTGTGTGCATGTGTACACAATACATATATACCTATAGATAACATATGATATTACATTACAAATATAAAATGTATAAAATATCTATAATTATAAAATATATAAAATATCTGGCTGTCCATCTAGGAAGGCACACATAAAACTTATAGGAATCAAATTATAAAACACTTTATAGAAATAAAGGCAGACTAATATCTGTTGAGATATTAATTGCTCATGGTTAGATGCTGCCAGCATAACAAAAATGACAAAACTATCTTTCTTTTTGATACCCAACTGGATCTCCTATCATCAATAGCTGCTTAACATCAGTTATTGTTTTCTTTAGCCTTCTTGATTCCCACTTAAAAAGTATTTCCAATCATTTACTTTTCCAGGATTCTGCCCTCCTCAAAGATGATTTCTTTTCCTAAATAGAAATCAAATATACCCTCTACTGCTTTTGAAGGGCACAAAGTGGCAAGAAAATAAACAGAAGTTGCTAAGAATCATTTTTAATAATATAACTTTGGTTTAGATTTGATATTGTAAATATGCAATCCTTATCCAATAGGCAGTATTTAGATATAAGATATGAATATGGAGTAATGGGTCTGATTATTTAATAAATCAGACCTTTCATACCCAAATGAAAGTTCTTCAGCATACTCAAGGTATTTAGATGTGGGACATGAGTATACTGAATAGTGTATTCGACCTGGAATCTGCAGTCTTGGTTGAAGGTTTGGCTTTGCAGTTTGACAGTGTCAATTAGTTCATAATAACACTTATTAAATGCCTGCTATGTATCAGGACTATCCTAAGTGCTAGGGTTACAAAGGTTAAAACTAGTCTCACTTTGAATAAGCTCACAGTTTCACTTCAGACATGTGTCCCTTTAGACAAGTTACTAATTTCCTCATCTATAAAACTGAGATAGTAAAATTGCTCTCTGTACTTCACAGAGTTGTTATGAGGTTAAAACAATATGTCAAAGAACATTGTAAATCATAAAATTTTGGATATTTTTATTATCATGTTTATCATCTCTCAGAGATGTTTTAAGTATGGTCTTCCTGGAAGACAGTAATATAGTCAAAAAATACTCTCAAGCCTCATAACTATGCTATGGTATCAACAGGATAAAGTACTAACATACTCCATTGCAGTTTTTTTAATTTGAACTTTCTCTAAATCGACTATAAAACTCTTGATGACAAATATCATCTTATAGGCCTTGGTGTCCATCATAGCAACTAGCATAATATTTTAAACACAAAGTATGCTCAATGGATATTTATTGAATGAATGGATGAAAGAATAAAATGATTTTTCTGTAAATATTGGAAAATTTGTATTTTTTCATTCTTGAGTTCTACTTTTATAAATTTAATTGAGCTTTTTTCCACTTTTAACATTAGTTGTGTTTTACCCTAAAATTCAGTGAGTTAATTATATTAAGATACAGGCAACTGAATTCATCATCTAATCATGTGTCACACAGGAGATTTTGCCTAAAATAACCTCATACACATTTGATATAAACCCTTTCAAAGTACAGATGAAAGTGAAAACAAGTCCCAGAGCTACACTATGTGATTGAGAGAATCGTTTATCCTGGTGTCACTGAATAGCAAAATCAATTCATGCATTCTGTCATCTTTAGAAAGTGTTAACATGTTGTTTGAAATAAATTATACAGGCTATCCCAAAAGGCAATTGTTACCTTCACTTAGAATTATGATGGAAGGAAAGTTATTGTTTCTGTATATGATACAGAACTCAAGGGAAGGTATATACTTTATTCTAAGAATATTTCAAAACTGATTTTAAATGTCTTCCAAGGATAAGGTAGCCAGTTATTGAGATTCTGGCTTGAAATACACTCACACATATGGAATATACAAGTAATTTCTATTAAAGCTGTTCTCCAAAGATGTGAATATAACATTCTAAAAAGTGGATTAAGTGAAATCAGAGTCTTTCCTCACTAAAGATAATTGATATATTTAAGATTTAATTACTGTTAGCTCAAAATTCTTCTCTACAGTTTCCAAAAACCAATGATAACCTCAATTTTGAGATTTACACTAGTTCATTTTTACCAAATGAAGAAATTTACTTGACCAAGTTCTCAATATTACTGATACAGATCTCTCCAAGTATCAAACTTAATGGGTATTATATTATTTGGAATCTTCAACACCCACAAAAAAAAAAAAAAACAAAGTAAAAATTAGGATGTTTCAATATGCATCCAGACTCCATAGTCCTTTTCTGAATATGGATAGTATTTTCCATCATGAGTCTTTTGGAATTGTCTTGGATCACTGTATTGCTGAGAAGAGCTAAGTCTATCATAGTTGATCACCACACAATGTTCCCATTATTGTGTACAATGTCCTCCTTGTACTGCTCACTTCACTCGGTATCAGTTCACATAAGTCTTTCAAGGTTTTTTTGTTTCTTAAACCAGCCTGTTCATCATTTTTTATAGCACAATAGTATTCCATTAGTTCATTCATTCCCCAATTGATGGGCATTCTCTCAACTTCCTCAATAAATATTTTTGCACATGCAGGGCTTTTTCCATTTTTATGATCTCTTTGGCAGACCAAGTAGTAGTATTGCAGGATCAAAGGGTTTGGACAATTTGATTGTTCTTTGGGCACAATTCCAAATTGCTGTCCAGAATGGCAGGATCAGTTTACAACTCCACCAATGATGCAATACTGTCCCATTTTACCCATATCTTCTCCAACATTTATCATTTACCTTCTCTACCAATTTCATAGGTGTGAGGTGGCACCTGATGGTGGTTTTAATTTGCATTTCTCTAATAAAAAGTGACTTAGAGCATTTTTCACATGACTATAGAAACTTTAATTTCTTCATCTGAAAACTACCTTTTCATATCCTTTGACCCTTTATCAATTGGAGAATGATTTGTATTATTATAAATTTGACTCATTTCTCTCTATATATTTGAGAAATGAGGTCTTTGTCAGCAACACTAGCTGTAAAAAATATTTCCCAGATTTCTGCTTTTCTTCTAATCTTGGTTGCGTTTCCTTTCTTTGTGCAAACACTTTTTAAATTTATTGCAATCAAAATTATCCATTTTTCATTTGATAATGTTCTCTATCTCTTCTTTGGACATAAATTCTTTCCTTCTCCATAGATCTGACAAGTAAACTATTCCTTGCTCTCCCAATTTGCTTTTGATATCACCCTTTACATCTAAATCACGTACCCATTTTGACCTTATCTTGGTGTATGGTGTGAGATGTTGATCTATATCAAGTTTCTGCCATACTATTTTCCAGTTTTCCCAGCAGTTTTTGTCAAATAATGAGTTCTTATCCCAGAAGCTGGAGTCTTTGGGTTTATCAAATAGTAGATTACTGTAATCATTTACTACTGTGTCTTATATACCTAATCTATTCCACTGATCCACCACTCTATTTCTTAGCCAGTACCAAACAGTTTTGATGTTTGCTGTTTTTTTAACATAGTTTTGGATCCGGTACAGCTAGGCCACACTTTTTGTACTTTTTCCTCATTAATTCCATTGATACTCTTGACTTGTTCTTCCAGATGAATTTTTAAAAATATTTCTTCTATCTCTATAAAACATTTTGGTAGTTTTATTGATATGGTACATAATAATCAAATTAATTTAGGTAGAATTGTCATCTTTATTATTTTAGCTCACCCTACCCATGAGTCACTGTCATTTTTCCAATTGTTTAGATCTGACTTTATGCATGGGAAAAGTGTTGCTGTTTCATGATGTGTTGTGGTGGAATCATCTCAAAGAATCCAGAGTCAGACCAGCTCTAATCCAAGTATAGGCATTTATTGAGATTGATGACTCTCATGAAGCAGGCTAAGTTCCAAGAGGAACCAGCAACTTCAGAGAAAGCAAGATGGATTGTTATACAGTAAAAATGCAATTACATAACAGAAATTATGAATATTGAAAAGGCAGGAGGGGTTTGTTAAGGGATTAGGTAATAGGGGAGGGGTCCCAGCCACAGTGGAACTGTGAATGCAATTACCCACGATGCATACAGAAAAACCTGTTGGGGGTGTATATATGTATGTATGATGATATTATAATAAGCCTCTCTACATCATAAGTTCACTCTAGGTCAGTTCTTTACTATTACTGCACAGGTGCCTGCTTAGGGAAAGTCCCTTCTATTGTTTTGAGGTCTACATCCTGCTTGGGCATCCTGGTGGTGCTGCTTTCTGATTGGCTGAGTATTGTGGTCCTGTCTGAGACTAGATGAATGTGGTTATGGTTGAGTGCATGGATAAACCTGCTGTTTCTGTGGGAAATATGAGGAATAGGTCTGGGGGCAATGGCTAGTTAGAGGCAGTGACTGGGATCCCGTCACATGGTCACACCTGCTGTTCTATGAGAAATCTGAGTTCATGGACACACCTGTTGTTCTAGTGAACAGTGAAGCATATATGAAGTTAGGATATTGAATTGGGGCAGGGATGAAAGACTAGGTAGGAGCAGTGAGGTTACTGTTCAGTAGGGCCTATAACGAAGTTAGAGTATTGGGGTTGGAGCAGCTTTGTTAGGATCCCATCAAAACGTATTTTGTAATTGTTTTCATATAGTTTCCAAGTTTGTCTTGGCAGGAAGACTCACATATATTTTATATTGTCTAGAGTTACTTTAAATGGAACTTCACTTTCTACCTTTTGTTGCTGGGCTTTGTTGGTAATATGTAGAAATGCCGATGATTTATGTGGGTTTATTTTATATGCTACAACTTTGCTAAAGTTGTTAATTATTTCAAGTAATTTTTTGTTGATTTTTTAGGATTCTCTAAGTACACCATAATATCATCTGCAAAGAGTGATAGTTTTGCTTCCTCTGTGCCTATCCTAATTCCTTCAATTTATTTTTCTTCTTTTATTGCTAAAGCTAACATTTTCAGTATAATATTGAAGAATAGCTGTGAAAATTGTTTCAACCCTGATCTAATTGGGAATGCTTCTACCTTGCCCCCATCACAAATAATGTTTGTTGATGGCTTTAGATAGGTATTGCTTTTCATTTTAAGTTTTTAATAGGAATGAGTGCTGTATTTTGTCAAAAGGTTTTTCTGCATCTATTGAGGTAATCATATGATTTCTGTTAGTTTTGTTACTGATATGGTCAATTATGGTGACAATTTTCCTAATATTGAACCACCTTTGCATTCTTGGTATAAATCCCACCTAATCAGTGTATTATCCTCATGATATATTGCTGTATTCTCTTTTCTAATATTTTATTTTAAAATTTTATATCAACATTCATTAGGGAAATTGGTGTGCAATTTTATTTCTCTGTTTTGGCTGCTTCTGATTTTGGTATTAGAGAAATATTTGTGTCATAGAAGGAATCTCATAGGACTCCACCTATTTTTCCAAATAGTTTATGGAGTATTGAAATTAATTGTCCTTTAAATGCTTGGTTGAGTTCATTTGTAAATACATCTGGCCTTGGAGATTTTTTCTTAGGGAGTTTGATGGTTTATTTAATTTCTTTTTTCTAAAATGGTGTAATGTAAATATTGCATTTGTTCTGTTAATTTAGGCAATTTATATTGTTGGTAAATATTCATCCATTTCACTTAGATTGCCAGATTTATTGGAATACATTTGGGCAAAATAGCTCCTAATTATTGCTTTAATTTCCTCTTTGTTGGCGGTGAATTCACCTTGTTCATTTTTGATACTGGTAATTTGATTTTCTTCTTTCTTTTTGCTAAATTAAGCAAAGTTTATCTATTTTATTGGTTTTTCATAAAACCAGCTCTTAGTTTTATTTATTAGTTCAATAGTGATCTTACTTTCAATTTAATTAATCTCTACTTCAATTTTCAGAATTTCTAATTTGGCATTTAATTGGGGATTTTTAATTTGTTATTTTTCTACCTTTTTTTTAAATTGCATGCCCAATTCATTAATCTGCTCTTTCTCAATTTTATTCATTTAAGTATTTAGAGATATAAAATTTCCCCTAAGAACTACTTTAGCTACATCCCATAAATTTTAGTATGTTGTCTCATTTATGAAATTCTTATTTCTATGATTTGTTGTTTGACTCATTCTTTAGGATTAGATTATTTATTTTCCAATTGATTTTAATCAATCTTGACAATTAATTTAAATATTGATTATATGTAATTTTTATTCCATCATGATCTGAAAAGGATGCACTTAATATTTCTGCCTTTCTGCATTGGATTGTGAGGGTTTTATGCCCTAATACATGGTCAATTTTTGTGTATGTGCCATGTACCACTAAGGAAAAGGTATATTCCTTTCTATCTCCATTCACTCTCCTCCAGATGTCTATCATATCCAACTCTTCTAAAATTTTATTCACTTCCTTAACTTCTTTCTTAATTATTTTATGGATGGACTTATCTAGTTCTGAGAGGGGGACGTTGAGCTCCCCTACTAGTGTTGTTTTGCTGTCTATTTCTCCCTGTAACTCCTTTAATTCCTTACCTAAAAATTTGGATGCTATATCACTTGGAACATATATGGTTAGTATTGATATTACTTCATTGTCTATGGTATCTTTCAGCAGGATATAATTTCTTTTCTTCTCTCTTTTAATTGGGTCTATTTTTTGTTTTTTATTTGTCTGAGATCAAGATTGCCACCCTATTTTTATGCTCCAGCTGAAACACAATATAGTCTCCTCCAGCCCTTACCTTAATTCTGTGTGTGTCTCTGCTTCAAGTGTGTTTCTTGTAAATAACTCATTGCAGGATTCTGATTTTTAATCCATTCTGCTATCTACTTCCAATTTATGGGAAAGTTTATCCCATTCACATTCACTGTTATGACTATCAACTATATTTCCCTCCATCCTGTTTTTTCCCCATTTACACTTTTCTCTCTCCTTTCACCCTGTTCCTCCTGACCAGTGTTTTGCTTCTGACCATCACCTTCCCCAGTCTTCCCTCTCTTCTATCACCGTTTCCCTTTCCTTTTCCCATTCCCCTCCTACTTCTTGATTGTGTAAGATGTCTCTACCCAATTGAATGTGTATTTTATTCCCTCTTTGAGTCAAATCCAATGAGAGTAAGGTTCAAACAATAATCACCCCCTCTCTTCTTTCCCTCTACTGAAATAGATCTTTCATGCCTCTTTATGTGATATAATTTGCCCCCATTCTACCTCCCCCTTTCTTCTTTTCCCAGTATAATCCTTTTATTTCATCCCTTAATTACAATTATTGTTATCATCACCTCAAAGTTAACTTCTTCGAACCCCCTCTGTCTAAGTATATTCCTTCTAACTGCCTTAATGGAGATATAATTTTTAAGAGTTACAAGTATCATCTTCCTGTGTAGAGATATAAAGTTTAACCTTATTGAATAAAATGTTGTTGTTGTTGTTTTTCTTTCATGTTTAACTTTTTATGCTTCCTGTGTGTCTTGTATGTGAAGATCAAATTTTCTGTCCAGCTCTAGTCTTTTCATCAAGAAAGTTTGAAAGTCTCCTATTTCATTGAATGTCCATCTTTTTGCCTGAGAAACTAAGCTCAATTTTGTAAATAGTTGATTCGTTGTAATCCAAGCTCTTTTGCCTTCTGGGGTGCCATTTTCCAACCCCCTGATCCTTTAATGCAGAAGCTGCCAAGGCCTGTGTAATCCTGACTGTGGTCCCAACATATTAGAATTATTTCTTTCTGGCAGCTTGCAGGATTTTTCCTTGACCTGGATTTTGGCTACATTATTCCTTGGAGTTTTCATTTTTGGATATTTTTCAGGAGATAATTGGTGGAATCTTTCAATGACTACTTAACCCTCTGGTTCTAGGATATCAGGACAGTTTTCATTAGCAATTTCTTGAAAGATGCTGTCCAGGTTCTTTTTTATCGTGACTTTCAAGTAGTACAATAATTCTTAAATTATTTATCCAAGATCTATTTTCCAGGTCAGTTGTTTTTACAATGAGGTATTTTACATTTTCTTCTCTTTCTTCATTCTTTTGATATTATTTGACTGATTTTGATGTCTTATAGCATCGTTAGCTTCCACTTTCCCAGTTCTAATTTTTAAGGAATTATTTTCTTCAGTTAGCTTTTGACCTCCTTTTCTATTTGACCAATTATACTTTTAAAGGATTTGTTTTCCTCAGGGGATTTTTTCCCCATTTGGCTAATTCTGTTTTATTCTATTTTTTAAGCAGTTGTTTTCTTCAGTCAATTTTTGTATTTCCATTTCCAAGCTGTTGACTCTTTTTTCAGAAGTCTCCTGCATATTTCTCACTTCTTTTCCCAATTTTTCTTCTCAAATTTGATTTTTAAAATCCGTTTTTGAGGTATTCCAAGAATACGTTCTGGGTTTGTGGCCCATTCACATTCCCTTTTGAAGTTTCTTGTGTAGGCATTTGGACATTGTTGTCTTCTTCTGAGTTTGTTTTGATCTTCTCTGTCACCATAGTAGCTTTCTATGGTCAGGTCTCTTTCTGATTTTTTGCTGATTTTTTTTAAATTGAGCTCTACTCCTGGATTACAAGGCACACTGTGTCAAGTTTTTTTGTGCTAGGGGTCAGGGACCTGGCAACTGGCATCCTGTGCCAGGGCCTCTGTGGTTTGCAGCTTGCTCACTGCACCAGGGTGGCCCTGCATGGTAGTGTCTGTTGTGTCCTGGGTTCTGGGGCCTGGCAATTTGCCTGCTGTGTTGGGGCTAACCTGCTGTGCCACTGGCCTGCTAATCCAGAACCACAGGGCCTTGGTTGCTGATCTAAGAGCCTCCTATTGGCTGGCTGAGACACAGCCTGCACTGGACTGTGCTCCTGTTTTTTTCCTAGTGAGAGAGACCTTTCCTGAAGTCTTTCTAAGTTATCTTGGGCCAGAAAATTGTCTCACTCTGTCACTCTAGAATTCTTTTACAGGCTTTGTTTAAAGCTGTTTCTGAGGGAAATTGGGGAGAGCTTAGGGAACTTCCTGGCTTCTCTCTGCCATCTTGTTTTTGCCTACTAAAATGTGATTTTAAATAAAAATAAAGAAAATAATCCTAGTTTACATTTTTGTATTCATGAATGGGTATTTTTGTCAATTCCCTCTATAATAGAGAGAGAGACAGAGTGAGAGAGAAAGAGAAAGAGAGAGAGAGAGAGAGAGAGAGAGAGAGAGAGAGCAGAGAGGAAGAGGGAGAGGGAGAAGGAGATGGAGAGGGAGATTGAGAGAGAGGGAGGGAGGGAGGGAAGGAGTGAAGGAGGGAGAGGGAGAGGGAGGGAGGGAGAACCCTCCCCCTGTCAACGTAATAAATGTTTCTTGATGTGAGTCAGGAGCTCAAGAGACAAATCAGGACTGGGCATAGAGATCTGGAATTCATCTGTATAGAACTGACAAAGATATTAGAGCTAGTCAGGTTGCAAAGAGAGGAGAAGAGGACTGGAGACAGAACTTTGGAGTATATTACCATGAAGATCAAGAAAATGAGCCAGTAAAGAAGAATTTTTAAAAAGTAGAATAGAAAGGAATGAAGAAAACTAGGAGAGTATAATGTTTCTGAAATTAAGGCAATGTTTCCTTCATTTAGGCCTTTATCATCTCTAGCAGAATGCCTTTTGTAGACTTAATACTTGGGGTTGAAAGATGGCACAATGGATAGAGTTTAGGGGTTATACTCAGGAAGAATTGAGTTGAAATTTGACCTTAGACACTAGCTGTGTGACCCTAGGCAGGTCACTTAGCCTCTGTTTGCCTCAGTTTCCTCATCTAAAAGATGGGAATAAAAATAGCTCCTATCTCTCAGTGCCTGACCCATAATAAGCACTATATAAATTTAAATAATTTATTATTATTTATCATTATTATCAACTGGGTACTCTGCCTTCATTCTCTGTCCAAACTATCGGAAATTCCACAATGCTGTCAAAAGACTATCCTAATGTACAAGTTAAGACTCAAGTCAAATCAACAAATATTTGTTGTCATTACTAGATGTCCCACACTAAGCTAAGTTCTAGGGATACAAAGAAAGGCAAAAATCCAATCCCTTACCTCAAGGAGCTCACACTCTAATGTTGGAGACAACATGCAAATAACTATGTATGTACAAGGTAAGGTAATCTCAGAGGGAAGACACTAATATTGAGATGGAGAGCAAAAGTCTTTTTGTAGAAGAAGGGATTTAACTTGAGTCTTGAAGAAGTCCAGGGAAACTATGTGGAAGAGGAAAGGAGTGAGAGCATTTCAAGCATGAGGGACAAACTGTGCAAATGCATAAAGGCAGGGAATGGGGTGTTGTATACAAGGAACATCAAGAAAGCCAGCTTCACTCGCTATGTTGTAGAATATATGGAGAGGAGTAAAGTGTAACTGACTGGAAAGGTAGGAAGGGGCCAGGTTATAAAAAGTTTAAAAGCTAAAAAAAAGGATTTCATATTTGGTCCTGGAGATAACAGGGAATGACTGGAATTCATTGAGTGGTGGCAGGCAGAAAGTATTATGGTTAAGCCTGTACTTTAGGAAGATTGTTTTCAGAAACAGAATGAAATGGGGAAAAACTTGAGGCCGGGAGACCACTCAGAAGACTATTGTAATAGTCCAGGCATGAAGTGATGATAGCCTACACTACAGTGGTGGTAGTATCAGAGGAGAGAAACAGACATATATAAGAAGTGTTTTGAAAGTAGAATTGACAGGACTTGACCACAGATTGGCTGTGGGGAGAATGAGAGAGAGTGAGACACCTAATGAATGAGAGTGAGTGACTAGGATGACTGATAGTGGTACCTTTGACAATAATTGGAAAATTAGGAATAGTGGAGGGTTTTAGAGGAAAGACAAATTTAGTTTTGGATATGTCGAGCTTAAAATGTCTACAGATCATGATGTCTGAGATGTTCACTAGTTAATTGGAGATGTGAGGATGGAAGTCAAGAGATGGTTGAAAACTAAAGAAATATAGATCTGAGCCTCATCAGCATAGACATGATAAATGAATCTATTGGAGCTGGTGACATCACCAAGCAGGAAATAGTATAGAGAGAGAAGAAAAGAGGGTGTGGGTAATATCCATTTAGCAGATATAACATGGATAAAGATAAAGTAAAAAAAAAACGAGCAGTGGTCAGATATATAAGAGGAAAAACACAATTAATTTAGAACTAAATGGGTCAAATGTATCATCTGGATCAATACTCACATTTTACAAATGAGGAAACTGAAATATTGAAAGGCTAAGTGGATCTAGAATAGAATATCAATTCCTTGCAGGGAGGGGCTATTTCATTTTTATCCTTCTATCACCAGCAGTACCATAGTGGTTGGTACACAGAAGGTACTTAATATATGTTTGCTGATTAATTAACTGTCTAGGTCACATATTAATAAATGCCAGGGATGAGATTTAGATCTAGGTTCTTTTAACACAAATTTAGCTCTCTTTCAACTCTGCCATGATATATCACAATATACAGGTCTGTCCTAGTTCTCTCCTGCTCAAAAACACTTTGAGGTTTCTTTTGCCTGTAGAATAAAATTAAACTACTTACTCTGGCCTTCAAGGTCCTCCACACAATCTGGCTCTCAACTACCTTTCTAGTCTTTGCTGTTGTTCCATCATTTTTCAGTCATGTCTGACTCTTTGTGACCCCATTTGGAGTTTTTCTTAGCAAATATACCAGAGTGGTTTGCCAATTTCTTCTCGAGTTTATTTAACAGACAGGGAAACTAAGGAAAACAGGGTTAAGTGAACTACCCAGGGTCACAGAGCTAGTAAATATCTGAGGCTAAATTTGAACTCAGGAAAATTAGTCTTCCTGACTCCAGGTGAGTCACTCTATCCACTGTACCTAGTTTCCCCCACCTTTCCAGTCTTATTCAAGGTTCTTCATATTAATAAAGTCTATATTCCAGACAAAGTTATTTCAGAAGTATTCTCCATTCTCAACTAGGCCTAAGTTGTGACTATGCTGAATTATGGCCTATGAAGTGGAGTATAAGGCATTGTATAATTGTGGTTTTGGGGTGTTAGAATGTTATCATGGATACTGAAGTCCAAGAGTATAGTAGTAAAATGTTTCAAAACACCTGAGTTGCTTGTGCAGTAACTTCAACTAAAACACAGTGAGAGCCAATAGCCTCTTAACAATTAAAATAAGTATAAAAAGCCCACGTTTTATTTTGTTTTCTTTCAGACATAGAATATAGTCTAGGCTTTTGGCTTAGATGCAATAAATTCAACATTTAAACATATGCTTTCAGAGTATTTTTGGTGCTGGCATTATGTGGATTAAAAGGAGAAAAAAAGTAAACATTCTAGGATTTCCAAAAGGACAAGGACTTAGAAATCAATGACCCACAGACATTAATATTACTCCTTGAAATGATCTTTCTCTCTCTCTCTCTCTCTTTCACACACACACACACACACACACATTCATTTGAGAGAGGTATTTATTCTTCAAATGAACTGTGACATGAGACAGCCTTAAAATCATCAGTGTGGGTTCCCCTCACTCTGGAGAGCTCATCTTCCCCGAGCAGAGGGGAAAAAATAATTTCCCCAAAGGTATATGTCTGTTTTAATCTTTAAAGGAAAATTCTCTAGCTCCTCTCTGCAGCAATGTGACAGCATGTGGGGCAGTGAACCAAAAGCTCTTCATTCATATACATGTCCAAAATTCACAGTTATAGCTCTCCCAAGGGACACAGTGAGCTGGAATACTGAAAATGTTTTCTGCTTGGATAATTTACTCTGAGAATTGACTATTTGAATACATTTCTTCAATTTACAGCATGGCTAAGCTTGGGAGACTGTTGTGACTATTTCTTTGGAAGTAATGTACTACCATATTCTTGGTTCAAATGTTTTGATTAGCAATTTAAGTTATTGATTTCAATAACTATTTCATGTATCTCATGGACTCATAACCTGCATTTGGCCCACCTCTGTCATTCTCCTCTTTCAGACTTTGTCATAGGTCTCTATTAGGGTAGTATTATCTCTTCTACCCAAACAAAACTATGTACTGGCCATGTCAAAGGAAATGGGAAATACTCAGTAAAATAATAATGTTTCATCTAATGGAATAAGTTCAAATTACTTTATATAAGAATAGTTCTTCACTACTCCAGTGAATCTTGAGAATCTCATCAAATGAATATTCCTTGCTACAATGAAAATTATAATACATTCTGCATAACTCTTCCACACCCACCAATAAATTCACCATAAGGAGTAAACCCACTACACCAAAGTTTTTCACATTCTCTTGACATTGTCAAGGTCCCAGGACAGCACACTGGCTCTCCATCACTTACTATATCTTTTTAGTTTCATTTACAATAGAACTTCAAGATTGATGCTGTTCAGTTTCTCCATCTACTGCCCATTTCTCGATCCTACCAAAAGCTAATATAATTCTTATAAAAAGTCTGAAAACCACTTGATTCTTTGTACCTACTCCCCACTTTTTCTCCATTGTGCCATCAACACTGTAGAAGTGCATGAAAGTAAAACAAGATGGAGGATAACTTGGTATTTTTCAGTGGTTAATGAGCTGCCCTAGCCAAGAATTCCCCATCAACAGGGTGATTCATCTCAGAAAGCAGAAACGATCTGTCCATTTCAAAGTCCTTTCAACATGATAGTACCCATTAGAACTTAGACTTCGCTGAATAGTCCCTGACCTCAAGGAAATTATATCCACCTAGGAAGATGTGGTCTTCTTAAGAAACATACAAAGAGACATACACTATATCTCCCTGAGAGACATACAAAACATATACAAGGCAATTTGGGAGAAATGCTAATAGTAAATGTAAGAGTCAGGGAGAATTTCATGTAGAAGTTGATGTTTGAGCTGAGTTGAAGAAATAAGGAAGCTCAAGAATAATGAAAGTCTAACATATTTAAATATTTTTAAAGATACTTGTCTTTTAAATAAAAATATATTTTATTAACATAAATCTCAGGTATCTTCCAGTCAAAATATTTCCTAAAACTAAAACATACAAATATAGCTTCATCAAAGATTCAAAGGAATAGACAAAAGAAGGGCCATAGTGACTTCCCCTATATTTCTAACCAAGAGGCAAAGTGAAAATATGTGGCTAGTAAATTAGTGCAAAATGGAATATAAAAGCAGCTACTGACAATATCAACATGAGTTGATTTAAACTCATTTCTAATTTTAAATCACTGCCAATATTGCACCATGTGTACAGTAGATGCCTAATGATGTTGTTATTGCTAAATCTTAGAAGCAAAGCTGTGTTATTAAGATAGGATCAGGTGTTTGCTTTCTAAAGGTACAGGATGTGTATAGCTTTCTTTAGGTCTTATCCATTTAAACATGGCAACCAGTACAGGCCAATTTTAAAATCTGTGGGTGAATGACTTCATTTCACTATTTTCAGAAAAATACAAAGAAAAAATCATTTCAATTCTTCTTCAACCCTTTTAAACAAATGTTAAGCAAACCTATGGCTATTTACACTCCCCTTAAGTGTATCCCTCCAAGAGTGAAAATGCTGGCCATGGAAAAAATAATAATTCCAACAACTCAAAGGATTAGAACTTGTCAGAGAATGTAGCACTAAATGTATAGCCACTGTAATCCTCTTACATACATGATATGTCTATTACTATTCCTTCCTAGAGAGTGTGATGTTAACTCGATCTTTAGGTAATCTTGGAAATAAAGACCTTGCAACCAACAACTCATGTTCACAAAATCCAAGAGCTGGAAGGGAGCCCTTTAGAGAGGCAGTAAAGATACTTGAGGTCACTAGGTACCATTTAGAAAATGACACATCTAAATTTCTTAAGTCAGAATAATTAGTGAGATTTATCTGAATTATATGGACTACAGAGGAAGAATTATTATTTAATTGATTTTAAACCCCCAGAATAAATATAACATATATTGCAAATTAGATGTCCTTAAGGATTTTAACAAATACATTTCAATTAGTGTATCAATTGCTTTATGTATATAAGAATATTATTTCTAAAATATTTGATATTACTTGAAATTAGTTTGGTTTCTTAAGCAGTTTCAAACCTGCAATTGGCCTTTTATTTACAATGTATATTTTCCTAGTAATCCTTTCTTTATGAACAGTTAAAGTCCAAATTATCAAATTTCTCAAGTACAGAAATCCAAACTAATGAAGTTTTAATCTATATTGATACCTATTTTCTACTCACTAATTTGCTTGATTAGATGAAAGTATACACCATTTCATGGTACTGTGGTATTGGGAGAAAGCTAAACACTAAGAAACAATGAAAAATAACCAAAAACATTCCCCTTTTGTTTCCGATTTGACCTGGAGTGTTCAGACAATTAAAAGCACATATTTCGGGGGGGAGGGGAGGTCAGAGAGTCTGATTTGTGATTTCTTTGTTGTGGAGAAGCCCTGTCCAACAACAGAATTATGGGAATATTGAGAGTTGAAGTGATTTACTGAGAGTCACAGAGCTTGTATTTGGAAAAGGCAAAATTTGAACCCAGGTGTTCCTAACCGTGAAATAATTTAAAAAGTAGTGATTTTGAACAACTCTGAAGATTCTGAACCCACTCAAACTTAGTTTCTATCTTAAATGTAAATCTTTCTTGGATTTCTATTGCAGTAAGATTATATACACACCAATGTATGCAATCATCATATCTATGATTCCACCACAGATCTGACAGTTGGGTGGTGTTTGTTTTTCTAATATTCTACCAATCTGCAAGCATTTATGCAGCACCTAGTTTGTGTTCAGCACTATTGCAGGCATGGTAATGGATAGAAAACAATGTCTATTCTGATTTTAAGACATTTACAACCTAGTTAGGAAAAGAATAATTATTATTAATAATTACTATAATAATAAGTATTAATAAAAATATACTGGGAATGTTTACTTCCTAGGGAATTGATACTGACCACAAATATAATGAGCATTTAGGAAAGGTCAATTATGAAGGGATGGGAAGAATATTGAGAATCTGAAGAATTTCTTTTGAACTTTTACTTAAATAAACTTTACTTCTACACTCACCCCTTAAAAAACTTGGAGTGGGATGTGGAATTTGTCAGGTGGATTGGAACCACTGGAAAAAGATCCAGTTGGCACCTAGTCCCTTCTCTCCGGTACTAGAGAGCTTCAAGGCTTCACTCTTTTTGAGATCTTCTAAGATGAATTTGTTCCTGTTTTGCAGAAGACTGCCTAGTGGGAGTCACAAAACCTTTTCTCTTTATGTGAAGTAGGAAATAGTTGAGTGCTAGTCAACCTACCTCTCTTTAATCTGAAGGGGAAAGGGTTCTCCCTTTCTTTTTTCCCTTGTCTTTCTCTACATATTCAGAGCTTGGCCAGAGTTTGAATGAATGGAGGGAGAGGGAGAGCGAGAAGGAGAGGGACAGGGACAGGGACAGGGAGAGAGAGAGAGAAAAGAGATTTTTTTTTTTTACCAACAACTTTTTTTCCTTCCAAAAGTTTCCAAACTGTTTACTGTTAAACCCTCTTTTCACACTGTTCCTGCAAATAGATTATGCCTTTCTTGATACCCATGCTCCTCTCATTCCTATATGCTTAAACTTTCTTGCCTTTCCTGCTATCTACTTATCCCTCTGGTGGACTTTGATTAAAGCCCCTTTAAAAGAACAACATATCTTGTTTCTTTCTAATTCTTATCTAATTACCCTCCTCCATTTGCCTTTATCATTCATATAACCTAAATAAGAAAGGTTTCTTGCAAGGAGGATTTGGGGCCTTTGTGTGAATTTTGAAGATGAGTAGGATTTGAACTGGTACATATGAAAGGGAAGAATATTTAAAGAAAGAGAGAAAGTCTTAGGGATGAGAATTATGTATTAGGGATTTATACAAGATTTATACTATTGAGGTGGGGTAAGATGTAGAATAGTGAAAAATGAAGTTGGTACAGAAGGCATGAGGGTATGGAATAGGACAGTAATGGCAAAAATGAAAAAAAAAGTCATGTGATAGTTATTGCAAAAACTAAAATTACAACATTTTATGGCAAAAATTAAAAATTAATTTTAATCAGAGAGTAAAACAATACATTCAGATTTATACATAGGTTGAATACCAACAGTACTCTGTGAATTCTTTCTGTTCTATCTTTACCTCTAACTCTCTCACTTCCTACAAAAATGCTATGAGAATGTTTTTACAAGGATTTTTGTAATAATTTTAAATTATTTAAATCATATCTGAAAATTTGTTCCATTTACTTCTGAGGGTCTGCAAGAACCTTTTCAAGTTGTCCACAAAGTCAAAACTATTTTCAAAATAATACTAAGACATTATTTGCCTATTAAAATGATCTTTCCTTCTCCAATTAAATTTTTGAATAAAGTTGAATTTTCTTCATATACTTCAACAAAAGCAACATATCACAATAGACTGAGCTCAAAAGTAGATAGGAGAACAACAACTCTCCTATATTCAGTTTCAAAGAACCACGAAAACAAATCCTGGAAGAGCAGAACCAGCAAAATGGTGTAAAACAATCTATTAACCAAAGAAACTTGGAAAATCAGCATGAAAGGTTTGTCTCACTTGGGGAAAAGGGAAGCAAAGTCCAGGACATGAAGTTACCAAGCAAGCCCACATCAGCAAATCAAAGGGAGATGCTGAGCCCCAGTATGGTGGAGCAGGCAAACACCAATGACAGCACCCTAGCCTCCACCTCCATGCCTCATCATAGCCAAGGTAACAGGCAGACTCTAGCTCAGAGAACTACCTTGTACTTCAGTATGGTCCCAGGCAAACAGTCAACCTCCAGTGGCCAGAACTACACATGCTTCAGGATAGCCCCAGGGAAATGCAAATACATTGCACTGGCCTGAGCATATGCCAGAAATCAGCACTAGGAACCCAGCAGAGAACCAGATAAGCTGCCTGACCCCTATGATCTACAGCAGTACCAGATACACCCCCCGCCCCAATCATACCCTCTCAGCACAGCATCAGACACGCAGGTCCCCTGTGGGCCACAGGGCAACATCAGTGCAGTACCAGGGAAACAGATAGGGCCTATAGCCCATGACAGAAGAAGCCTGAGATAATGTCCCTTCTACTCCTGGGAGCAGCTCTTAAATTGAAAAGAAAGAGAAAAGGCCAAAAAAGATGAACAAAAAACAACAAAAACAATCTGATCAGAGAAAATGACAGGGACAAACAAGGAACAAACTCAGAAGAATGCAGTGTCAAAACACCTATGAGCAAAAATCCAAAGAAAAATGGGAAATGGTCTCAAGCCTAGAAAAAAGTCATGGAAGAGCTCAAACAGGAGTTTAAAAATCATGTAAGAGAGGTAGAAGAAAGAATGGGAAAAGAAATGAGAGGGATGCAAGAGAATTATGAAAAAAGAGCCAATTGTTTGGAAAAAGAAAACAACCACATAAAAAGTGGAATTGGCCAAATGGAAAAGGAGATACAAAAATCCACTGAAGAAAACAACTCCTTAAAAAGTACAAGGAAGTAAAAAATTTAACGGAGGAAAACAACTCCTTAAAAGTTATAATTGCGCAAGTGGAAGCTGATGACCCTATCGGACATCAAGAATCAATCAAACAAATTCAAATGTATGAAAAAAAAAATTGAAGAAAACGTAAAATATCTCATTGAAAAAAAAATGACCTCGAAAATAGATCTGGGAGAGACAATGTTAGAATCACTGGACTGCCTGAAAGCCACAATGAAAAAGAGAACCTAGAAAGCATCTTTCAAGAAAATATCAAGGAAAACTGATCTGATATACTAGAACCATAGGACAAAATTGGCATTGCAACAATCCACCAAATCACCTCAAGAAAGAGATTCCAAAATAAAAACTCCAAAAGCATTGTAGCCAAATTTCAGAATTATAAATTCAAGGAAAAATACTGCAAGTGGCCAGAAAGGAACAATTCAAATTGTTGTGGCTCTAGGAGTCACAGTCAGGATTACATAGGACATAGCAACTGCAACATGAAAGGATCAGATATCATGGAACATGATATTCCAGAAGGTAAAGGAGCTAACACTACAGCAAAAAATCACCTGCCTGGAGAAATTAAGCATAATACTTCACAGGAAAAAAATGGTCATTCAATGAAATAGAAAGATTTCAAGTTTTCATAAGGGGAAGATCAAAATTAAACCAAAGGTATATCGAGACACAAGAGAAACATCAACAGGTAAAAGTTGAAAAAAAAAGTGATTTAATAGAGCTAAACTGCTTACATCCCTACAAGATGATACTTGTTATTCTTAAAAATTATATCACTAATAGTATATCTAGAAGGAATGTACATACATAGAGGTTATGGCTATAAGTGAATTTGAGGGAATGACATAAAAATTTAAGGGATGAGAAAGAGTAGTATGGTGTGGAATGGGGTGGAAGAAAAGAATGAAGTACATTATTTCACATGAAGAATCACAAAAAAAAACCTTATGGTGAAGTGAAAGATGAGAGGGTAGACAATTGGCGTAGCTTGAATCTTACTCTCATCAATAATTGCTCAAAGAGGGAATAATATACACAATTGGTTGACTATAGAAATCTATTTTACCCAAGAGAAAAGTAGGAGAGGAAGTTAAATAAAAGTGGGAGAGAAGGAGAATTGACAGAAGAGAGGATAGAATGGGGGAGGTGGGGGACAGAAGCAAAACAATGTAAAGGAGGAAAAGGGTAACCAGAGAGGACAAAAAGAAAGAAAAAAAGGATAAATGGAAATACACAATTAGTAATCATAACTGTGAATGTAAGTGAGAGAAACTCTCCCCTAAAATGGAAGTGAATAAGAGTGGATAAAAAACTAGAATCCTACAATGTGTTGTTTATGGGAAACATATGAAGCAGAGAGACACACACAGAGTAAAGGTAAGGGGCTGGAACAGGATCTATTATTGTACTTCAGCTGAAGTAAAAAAAAATGCTAGGGAAATTATGCTGATCTCAAACAAAGTAAAAGCAAAAAATAGACTTAATTAAAACAGATAAGGAAGGAAACTACATCTTGCTAAAAGGTACCATAGACAATGAAGTAACATCAACACTAAACATATATGCACCAAGTGGTATAGCATCCAAATTCTTAAAGAAGAAGTTAAGTGAGTTACAGCTTCATGATCAAACAATAGAAAGAGAGAATTATGAAATGTAAAATAGATAATTTTGATTATATGAACTTATAAACCTTTTGCACAAACAAAACCAGTGCAACCAAGATTAGAGAGAAAGCAGAACGCTGGGAAACAATCTTGACAGCATATATCTTTGAAAATGGCCTCATTTCTTAAACATATAGAGAACTGAGTCAAATTTATAAGAATACGAGCCATTCTCCAACTAATAAATGGTCAAAAGATATGAAAAAGCAGTTTTCAGGTGAAGAAATCAAAGTTGTTTGCCGAAATGTGAAGAAGTACTCTAAATCACTTTTGATTAGAGAAATGCAAATTAAAACAACTTTGACGTACCACCTCACACCTATCATATTGACTAATATGAAAAGAAAGGAAAATGGTAAATGTTGGAGAGGATGTGGGAAATATTGGCACATTGATGTATTGTTGGTAGAATTGTGAACTGGCCCTACCATTCTGGAGAGCAATTTGGAACTATGACCAAAAGGCAACCAAATTGTGCATATCCTTTGATCCAACAAAGCCACTACTAGGTCTGCATTCCACAGAGGTAAAAAAAAAAATATAGCAGCTCTTTTTGTAGCAGCAACATATTGGAAATGCAGGGATGACCATCAACTGGGGAAATGGTTAAACAAGCTGTGGTATATGAATTTAATGAAATACTATTGTGCAATAAGGAATGATGGACAGGCTGATTTCAGAAAAAAATCCTGGAAAAATCTATACAAATTTATGCAAAGTGAAATGCACAGAGCGAGGAAAACATTGTACACAATATCAGCAACACTGTTGATAATAAATTATGAATGATTCAACTCTTCTCAGCAACACAATGATCTAAGACACGTACAAAGAATTGAAGAAGGAAAATGTTACCCACATACAGATAAAGAACTGATGAACTCTGAATGCAGATCGAAGCATTTTTTTTTACTTCATTCTTTATCATGTTTTCAAAAAATTTTTTCATCTATTTCTTTTTTCACAACTGTGACTAATCTGGAAATACATTTTACATGACAGCACATGTATAACCTATATCAATTTGCCTACCATTTTAGAAAGAGGGAAGGGGAAGGATAGAGGGGAAAAAAATTTTAACTCAAAATTTTATAAAAATGAATGCTAAAATTTGTCATGATGTATAATTAGAAACAAAAAAAATACTATTAAAACTAGGTAAAACCATTTGACTCCTCACTAATTTTATTTCATTTTGAAAAATATAATTATGTTAATAAAATATGTTATATTAACATTCAATTAATATATTGTTATTTTAAATGAATTAATAAACATTTAATTTTTGCAGGTTTAATTTCTAATATAATATGTAAATATAGATATAGCCTACATAAATAAAATTCTTTGAGATCTTCCATTATTTTTTGATGTGCAAGGTGGTCCTGTTGCCAAAATGATGAGAAATGCTGCTTTAGACTGAAAAAAAGAGGCAGTGTATATTATGGAAAGATCATTGGCCTACACATCAGGAGAACTCAGTCTAAGCTGTGCTACTGACTAGGCATGTTGTTGGAAAAGACACTTCCCCCCTCTCTATATCGTTTCTCTTATCTGTAAAATGGGTGGTTTGGAAAATGATTCCTAATATAATATTCTATGATGAAATAACTTTTAAAAGTTCAGGGGAGAATAGTAAACTATACATAAAGACATTGTGTATTGATAGAAATGCAAAAATTTTCAGTTCCAAAAATAAGTACCCTCAAGACTATCCTTAGAATATTTATTTCAGGAAGTCTTTTTTATATGATGTGTCTCACATGTATTGTTCAGCATTGTTCAGTGGTTACACATGAGTTTATTTGTAGGGATATTCATATGGATGGAGCTGAGACCAAATGATTTTTCCTTTTAAACAAAAGAATCTCTCCTCTTCTATTCCTTATCTTCCCAAATTTCAAGCAAAACAAAAAGAAAGTGTGTGTGTTGGAGGAGGGAAATTAATGGGATTTAAAAAAAATATTTTATTTCTAGAGTGAAATAGATTTCTCAGCCTGGCAGATATTCAAGGTTCTCTGCAATCTGTATCCAATCTACCTTTACAGTCTTTATTTCACACTCCCTTTCAAGTTTTCTGCACTTAAGTCAAATTGCCCTGGTAGGTGTTCCCCATACATAATATTTTATCACCTACCCCTCCATTTTGTGTTGTTGTTGGTGGTGGTCCCCATTGAATAAGATCTCTTCCTCCTCATTTTTCCTCTAAAAGTCAGCACTTCCTTTAAGAACAGCTTAGTTACTATTTCCTGCTTGATGCCTTGCCTGACATCCTCATTGTTAATGCACTCTCTTACTCTAAATTACTTCATATTTATTGTATGTGTAAATATTATATCCCTCAAATCAAATGTAAGCTTATTTATGAAAGGCTATTTTTTTTGTTTTTAGTCTTTATATCCCAGATACCTAGCATGGTATCTTGCATATAATAATTGCTTAGTAAATGATTCTCATGAAAAAAATTATATATATATATATATATAAATACATATATATATATATGTGTGTGTGTGTGTGTGTGTGTGTGTGTGTGTGTGTGTCTTATATAGTGGTTGTAGATTTTTTTACTTGCATTTCCTGCTTTTTCGCACTTGTTTTATGCACTCATTGTTGCAGATTTTTTTTATTTGCATTTCCTGCCTTTTTAGGCTTATTGTCTTTGCTTTCAATGTTTTGCATTTGTTATCAGTATATTAGTTTATGTTTTGTCACGTTCTGCCCAGAAATGGCTCAGAAAGGATTTTTGTACAATGCTGAATTCAAGCTAAAAGTGATCTAGTTCGCAAAAGTGAATGGAAATTGTGCTGCTGAATGTAATTTTGGTCCTTCTTCAAATGAACAATCCGAGACTGGCTACAGGAAGAAGAAACCCTACTGAAAACGCCATGGCAGAAGAAGGCCTTGAGAGGCAAGTCAGCAAAATGGGCTGATTTAGAGAGGGAATTGAAGATATGGATTAAAGAGCAAAGGGCAATTCAAATTCCTGTGTCCACAAAAACGGTTCAGCACAAGGCAAGAAGAATTGCTGATGAAAAAGAAGTTACTGATTTCAAAGAAGGACACAATTGGTGTTTCAGGTTCATGAAACAGAATGGACTAAGCATATATACACACACTAGACTTGCCC
>CM053622.1:271843721-271859013 GCA_028646595.1 Phalanger gymnotis | reverse complement strand
CCACTGTTATACAACATCTATAGTATGGGTAGGCCAGTGTGATATCATCATTGTAATAAACACAAAAGCAGTCCTTCCAGAGCAGACCTGATAATAATAAAACCATTAAAACTGTATCCTCTGGAACTTCATCTGGGATGAATTTTTTAAACAATTCATCCCAAAATCCAAGTAAAGAAAAGAATCAGGCTTTTCTGGTTTTGGGAACTGCTGATGTGGATCCATTTAGCGTTTTCATTAATGCTAATATCAAAGTCATTCTTTACTTACATATTATTTTTTAAAGAGTAACCTTTTTGCTGGTTAAAAGATGTTCCAAAAAATCAAATACAAAGGAATGTTCTGGATATTAGGTAATGCTGCCATTCCTTCCTAGTGATAATTTCTTTCAACATCCTTCTAATATTTGTTCCCTTTTTTCTCTCCCTATAGTTGTACGTTGATAGGATTTCTAACTAATTCCTTTTCATAGAAGAAAAGGACTGTTATCTTGAAGACCTGATTTTTCTTTGTCTTTTTTATTGATATAATACAAAATAATATAAGTAGGGAATTGATTGAATGTACAGAATTAGATAAGAGGGACTATATTTCAGATTTAGGTCTTTAGTTTTTCCATGCTATTTATTAATTTTAGATAGTTCAAGAGAGCCAATTGTCTTTCACCATAATATAATGGAATTAAAACAAACAAAAAAATGAAATAGTTGGTTAGACAATTCTAGCTCTAGTATTATCATACTCATACTTGTAACTTTATGAACCTATACTTTTTGAAATATTGCCTTCCTGTTGTGTGTATGAGAATATGGTATAATGGAAATAACCTGGACTGAGAGATCAGACATATGCGTTCTTGAATTTTGAATCAGCTACTTCATATGCTCATAAGATTTAAAGCTACAAGGGAAAATATAGTCCAAATGACTTTCTCAGAGTTATACAACTAGTGAATGATTGAGGCTGGATTTGAACTGAGATCTTTCTACGTTAGGTCTAGCAGTCTATCCACTGACCCTCCAATCTTCCTAGTGAAATAAATTAAGTGATAGTAATATTTTAAATCCCTACCTTACAGATATGTTATGAAAAACATTTATATAAATTTTCCATATAAATGTTGTGAAATCATAGAAATAAACTGTAACTTCAAGGACATATATTCCAACCCTCTCATTTTAAAGAGAAAACTGAGGCTCAGAGAAATTAAGTGATTTGACCAAGTAAGTGAATGAATGAATGACAAAGCATTTATTCAGCAGTTACTAAGTCTAAGTTATAAAATCAATTACCAAATACAAAGCCATGTGGTAAGCAATGGGGACAGAAACAGAAGTAAGGAGACAGTCCCTACTCTCCAGGAATTCACATTTGAGTGCAGGACAACAGCACACAAAAAAGGTTTCACCTTCAACTTAGACAGAAAGATTCACTAGTCCTTTGGGTTCAGTGGCAAAGCAGATGGTAATGCATCATTTTAAATGTTATTTTCACTGAAAAAACACTCTATTCTTAAATGATATCAAATGATTTGACAATGCCAAGCCATAGCTTCCTCTTCTGGGTCTTGAATAAATGTGGCTATAGAGAAACACAGCCTTTCCTTCCTGTAGGAGCCATTGATAGGTCACAATGCCAAAAGATTTGCTTCCTTGGATGACAGCTGTGTGAAATGGGCAGGGGTACTGCTACTCTGAGCTCTATTGTTCTCATGGTCCTGGTCTGTCTCCTTTGAGGTCCAAGAGGAGGTGTTGGTCCAGGTGTCAAAAATGCAACCTGTTGGCTGCATGTGACCTGCAACACCCCAGAGTGCCCCCAGATAGATTAATATGCAATTGGCAAATATGTAACATTAAATTATATGTATGTGTGTGTACACAAGTAAAATCTAATAAAACATGGATAATATAACATTTTAAAAATAAAGTAATATAACTTCTGCAGAGATCCTTATATATGAATTAGTGGCCCCATTTCTGTTTGAGTTTGACACCACTGGTCTAGGGGTAGCAGGAGCTTGACTTGCTACCTCCTGTTTTTTTTTTTTTTAGGATCTTTTCCTGGCAAATACTGGATTTGAACCCAAGACTTTTGCCTCCAACTCTAGCTATTTTTGTATTATACCAGTGACTATTGCAGTAGAAGAGTACTAGGCCTGGATGAGGAACCATAAGACTCAGGTTCAAATATCAAGTTTTACCATTGACTGGTCATGTGATCCTAGATAAGTCACCTAATCTTAAAAGCTTTAGTATCATCATCTTTAACATAATGGAAATAATAGTTGCATTACCTACCTGGAGTAAGGGAGAGTCTCTAATTATAAAGTTATGTGCAAATAGGAGCTATGACATTATTGTTTACTTTTAGAGTCATCTTCATTTCTTAGTTACAACATTTCAATAGGAAACATTAGGTACTAAAAGATTGCTTTTTAATTTGAGAAAACTCCCCTTCCATGCATATACTGAAGTTCTTTGGAGTGTCAGCTGTTTTATTCATTGTTGAGCTAAGATGTCTTTCATGCCTTTTAAAATACTCAATTCCATCATTGTCAATAGCTAGTCATGATAGACAGTTATTTCATATTTAATTAAATGGGTAACATTTACATTTTAAACTACTATAGCAAGACTTTTGATGATAATGTTTCGAATGGTGTAAAACAGCATAAGAATGTTTTTAAGTGACTGGTTATTATCAATTTATTTGGTATTCACTATACTAATGATAGCCATGGAAAACTATTGGAATGTTAATGAGATATTAAGGCCTCTTCAGATGTATCAATGAACTATGGATATATATTTATACATATGAACAATAAATGCTAGGATTTTTTAGCTCTATGTAGCCAACATGAAATAGTTACAAAATAATTTGGTAGTCTTGGAAAAACACAATCTTCTTCCTTCCTTCCTTCCTTCCTTCCTTCCTTCCTTCCTTCCTTCCTTCCTTCCTTCCTTCCTTCCTTCCTTCCTTCTTTCCTTCCTTCCTTCCTTCCTTCCCTCCCTTCCTCCTTCCCTCCCTCCCTCCTTCTGTTCTTTCTTTCTTTCTTTCTTTCTTTCTTTCTTTCATTCTTTCTTTGTCTTTCTGTCTTTTTTTCCGTCTTTCCGTCTTTGTCTTTCTTTCTGTCTTTCTTTCTCTCTGTCTTTCTTTCTCCTTGTCTTTCTTTCTCTCTGTCTTTCTCTCTTTCTCTTTCCAAACGCTATAGACAAAAATGCTCTAACTTATCAGAATGGGCTATCTGTCTTAACTAGCTATTTTCACCTTCAGTTATCAAAGGACAATATGACAATATCATTTTGCCCAAATTTTAGTGTGCCTACAATAAAAATGGTAATCAACTGTAGTTACCATTCTTAACACCTTACTAGCCAAAGTGAACAATAGCATATCAACAAAGCAATGTTGACTTGTATTTTTTCCTGTTATTGGGTTGTTATTTTCTAGCTCAAAGCCCTAATTAAGCAGTACAAATACAATACTAATTAGTTATTATAAGGTGGTCTCAATCCAAATATCTACCACATAACTCGTTAATGACAACCATAGGATTAAAATTGTGATCACCAATAATTTCTATGAGAAATAAAATGGAAGTACATCTGTTTTTAATAATTAATGTTTAGTTTTCAACATTCATTTCCATAAGATTTTGAGTTTTAAATCTCCCTCTCCTTTTCCTCCCCCCTTCCCAAGACAGCATGCAATCCGATATAGGCTCTACTTATACATTCATATTAAACCCATTTTCACATTAGTCATGATGTAAAGAATTAGAACTAATGGGAGGAACCATGAGAAAGAACAAAACAAAACAACAGAAGAAAAGGAGAGCAAATAGTATGCCTTCATCTGCATTCAGACTCCAAAGTTCTTTCTCTAGATGTGGATAGAATTTTCATTGAGTCTTTTGGAGTTCTCTTAAATCCTTGTGTTGCTGAGAAGAGCTAAGTTTATCAAAGTCAGTTATTACACAACATGGCTGTCATTGTGTATCATGTTTGCCTAGTTCTGCTCATTTCACTCTGCATAAGTTCGTATATACATACATACATATATATGTATATGTATAATATGTCTTTCCAGTTTTTCTGAAGTCCACCTGTTCATCATTTATTATAGCACAATAGTATTCCATTCCATTCATATACCACAACTTTTTCAGCCATTCCCCAATTGATAGGCATCTCCTCAATTTCCAATTCTTTGCCATCATGAAAAGAGCTGCTATATAAATCTTTTTGCACATGTGGATCCTTTTCCATTTTTATGATCTAAAGTGTATACACAGTATACTAGGGCTCTTATTTTATATGGTCCAAAGTTTATATTTAAAACCAAGAGGTAGCCTTATTTGCAATGGAACAATGTTTAAAGTATTCATAGTTCATAAAACAAGGATATCCCCTCTCTTCGCTATTATTTTATATAGTTCTAGAAATGCTTATTATAGCAATAAAGCAAATTGACAAATACTGTAGACATAAAAATGGGCAAAGAGAAGACAAAACTGTCTGTATCTCTAGATGGCATAATAATGTGTTTATAAAATCTCTGAGAATCAGCAAAGTACATAAATAAACCTACTTTAGACAATTGATAGCCAAAGGAGTGAAAATTATGACAGTATTTGAGCCACATTTCAAACCTACACAAATCAATTATTTCAGAGTTTTAGATTGATGTGACACTTCCACCTGTATTTCCACCTGTATGTTCCTCCAATTTATGAAACAGGAAATGTAGTTTTAAGGAAGTGGGCTGGAGCAGCATCTTGTGTACAATCATTGTGACAAGAGGTTTCCAGTTACCCAAAACCCTGCAATAACAAGATTCCTGAGATCAGACATAGTAGTTGAAGGGGACTTGCCATGTCACACACAGGATTAATCATGGAGTTAGAATTTCCAAATTGAAACTACATAATCTTTAATCATCTTTAATCCACACCTGAACAAGAGTTTTGTCTACAATAGCCCACCCACCCAATGTGAACCTCAATTCCTTTTTGGAACACTTTCAGATTATAAACAACTGTATCTCAAAGTTTACATTTTTGATAGCTCCTATTGGTAAGAAGCTTCAATTTGAATTAATTTTGGAAAACAAACAAACAAAAACATGCAGCTTCCACCCATTGTTCTTAATTCTTCCATCTGAGCCCAATTAAAACAGATTTTTCATTTCACAAACCTTGACATGCTTGAAGATAGACATTACATCCTTCCAGTATAAATCTTCTATTTTCCATTCTTAAACACCTTAATTCCTTCAAATGATCATGTATAACATAGTGCTGATTCCCCTCATCATCTTCATCATCTTTCTCTGAATAAGGTCAACAGTGCAAATATCTTTCTTCAAATGTGTCACATAGAGGTCAATCAATCAACAAACATTTATTGAGTACTTACTGTTTTCTAGACACCATGCTAAGTATTGGAAATGTAAAGAGAGGAAAAGGAAATCCTAGCCCTCAAAAAGTTTGCAAACTAATGGGGGAGATAAAATGAAAATAAATATATACAAAGCAAGCTATGTTTAAGATAAATAGATAATAACAGAGGGAAGGCACCTACATTAAGAAGACTTGGGAAAAGCTTCCTGTTGAAAGTGTGATTTTAGTTGGGACTTAAAGGAATACAGGGAGTTATGTATGTAGAGATGAAGAAGACCATTCCAGGAATGGGTGACAGCCAGAGAAAAAGCTCAGAGTTGAGAGATGGAATAGTTTGTTCATGGAATAGACAGGAGGCCAGCATCACTGGATCGAAAGGTATGCATTAGGGAGTAAGGCATAAGAAGATGGGAAAGGGAGGAGTGTGCTAGGTTACGAAGGCATTTTAAAGCAAAGAGAGCATTTCATATTTGCTCCTAGATGCAATAGGAAGCCACTAGAGTTTATTGAGTAGGAATGTAACAAGATCAGATGTACACTTCAGGAAAATCATTTCAGTAGCTAAATGGAGGATATTATTATGGGGAGAGATGAGGCAGGCAGAATCATACGCTGACTTATGGCAAATTTAATTAAATTCAGTGGAGCTGATGAGATTACCAAGTGAAGTAGTATAGAGGGAAAGAGAAGAAAGCCCAGGATAGAACCCTGAGGCACACCTATGGTTAAAGAGCATGAAGAGTGGTCAGATAGGTAGGAGGAGAACCATAAGAGAGTGGTATCCCAAAAACCTAGAGAGAAGAGAGTTTCAAGAGAAGAATGTGATCAAAAGCATCAAAGACTGCAAAGAGGTCAAGTAAAGTGAGGACTTAGAAAAGTCTATTGGGTTTGACAAGTAAGAGATTATTGGTAATTTTAGAAAAAGTTGTTTTGGTGGAATGATAAGGTTGAAAACTAGATTGTAAGATTTTAAGAAGAGAGAGTGAGGAGAGAAAGCAGAGATGTCTATTGTGGTTCTTTGAAGGAATTTAGCTACAAAATACAGATGAGATATAGAACAACAGTTAGTGGGGATGGAAGGATGCAGTGAGTTTTTTGGTTTTTTTCTTGTTTGTGTTTTTTGTTTGTTTTTGGATAGTGAATAAATGAACATGTTTGTAGCATTAGGTAATTAACCACTAGTTAGGGAAAGATTGGAAATAAGTGATAGAATTAGGATGACAGAGGAGGTAATCTATTTGAGGAGATGCAATGGAATGGGATTGCTGGAACAATGGGGGTTGGATGTTACTAGTTAGCTTGGTTTAACGTTAGTCTGGTTTAATTATTAATTATTAATACATTTTGCTAGTTCTTAATCAATACTTCTCTTGGTTTGTATGTCATCTTTTGAATGATACATTTTAGCATTTTTCAGGGAATCAAAGTAAAGCTTATTTGCATATAAGATCATGGTTTCAAGTATCCAACTTCCTCACCTTTTTTGAGTATTGCGACAGCAGTACATCTCTCATTCTGTATCAGTGGTCTATGATTTTTTAAAAGATCACCATTAATTGTGTCTGTCTCTGTTGAAAATACATCTAATCATAGTTGTGAAAGATATATGATCTCTTTTAATTATGTGGTAATATTTTTAACACTATAGTAATTTCCATTTTGAATTTATTATATGATATGGGCTAAGGTGTGGTCTAAGCCTAAATATTCCAGACTGCTTTCCTACTTTTTCAGGAGTTGTCTTTATCAAATAATGAGTTCTTTCCTAAATAATTTATGTTTTCCACTTTATAGAACACCATGTCATTAAATTCTATAATTTTCCAGTGATCTGCTTATATATTTTTAAATTAATACCAAATGGTTTTGATAGCTGCTACTTAATAATATATTTTGAGGTCTGGAAATATTATTCACTCCTCTGTCATCTCTCTTTTCATTATTTCTTTTGATTTTCTAGATCTCTTGTTTCTCCAGATGCATTAGGTTATTTATTTTATTGAGTCCTGTTAAGTATCTTATTAATAACTTGATTTGTTTGGCATTAAAAAAGCAAATTAATTTTATCACTGCCATTTTGCTTATATTGGCATAGAACAAACATGACCACTGAATATTTCTCTAGCTATTTTAATTGCCTTTATTCTGGAGCTAAATTTAAAATTTCCAGTTGGTTAATGTCACCACTTAGGGGGAAAAAAAGAAAAAGGTCAAGAATCCTGGTAACTAATAGGATCCTATGTGAATACATTCCTCAATCCTAGGACCTTTTGTTATGCATGAGATTTATAAAAAGCCCCCTTATTTTTTTTTCCACATCAGAAAATCTACTAAAAATTGTACTTTGGTATAATTTCTAATTTCTATGGGACTTAGAAGACCTTTTATCTTCTAGTATTCAATTATTCTGAAAAAACACAAGTGAGACATTCACTCCCATTATTATTCATTTCCATTACCTAATCTATGGTTTTTTTTTTCACTTTTAACATAGGAAACTATTTAAATCCTCTTTCGACTTGTCATGCCCCTAAAAATGATTATAAAATCACTGTGGTCTAGAAAACTCGGGTTCAAATCCTACTCTTGAAACATACTAGTCTATAACCATGACCAAGTCATGTAAACTCTCAATATATCAAATAAGATTCTAATATTCAAAATCAAAGATTTGTAGAAGTGGAGAAGGTTTTCACACCAGGAATTTACTATGCTAATGAAATCATAGGACTTTGTAACAACAATGCTGCTTGTAGCTGCTGTGGAGGTTTAAGGTCAATAATATCAGCACACAAGAGAGCTGCCAGCACAGATTCTTTGATCTGCTTTTCTAAGGAAAGCAACTTTAAGGGGTTTATAATCTCACTTTAATTAAACATATATATATATATACATATATTATATATACTTTATATAAATAAACATATATATATATACATTTTAATTAAATATATATATATATATATATATATATATATATATATATATATATGATTCACTTAGTTCAGAGGAAAAAGTCAGCACCCTGAACTTCAGAGAAAACACAAACGGAAATTACAAGCAGAAATTATATAAACAAAGCAAATAACACAAATCAGCAAACAGGATTTCCAGCTGTCTATCCATAGCAGTACATACACAGTTACCAGAGACAGAAGCACCAACATCTGGGTTTTCAAAACTTGGGAGGCTCCTTAATGGCTACGCAGAGTCTCATCTAGCCAAACCATGCGAACACTCTTCCAATGAGTGAGCCCCAAAGCAAAATGCTAACCTCAGATTATATATACACTTCTTCAGGGTCAACCCACAGAGGGCATCACAACCATGTGACTCAAACGCATGTGACTTAGGCTTTCTTGTGACTTAAGCAGGTCATCAAAGACTCTTGATTGCCTTAGTGCTGAGAAGCACTCCAAAAGAAAAAAAAACAACAACAAAAAGTCCCACTTTGCTTGCTATTACAGACCTTTATAATTTATATAGTTTCAAGATTATGGAGGCCAAAGGAAAATAAAAAGTCAAATTATAACTTTGCTAGGAAAAAAGAGCCAGTTTCTCATAAAAGCTTATTTTCTTTGGTTATAATGTGCCATTATTTAAAAGGTTTGAAAAATGCCCATTAGCAATACGATGGGAAACATTTTTTGAAAGCATTAGTTTTGTTAGCTTTCATGTATTGGGTACGTCATTACAATATCAGAAAATCTACTAAAAATTGTACTTTGGTATAATTTCTAATTTCTCTGGGACTTAGAAGACCTTTTGTCTTCTAGTATTCAATTATTTTGAAAAAAACACAAGTGAGACATTCATTCCCATTATTATTCATTTCCATTTCCTAATCTATGTTTTTTTTCACTTTTAATCTCCTGTCTTAAATCAATAGCCACATTTTATTATGTGCTTTTCCAGTTATTTTCTCCTTTACTGTATTTTAGCTGCAATGGGAAGGAAGGCATTTGTCTATGTTGCTGAAGATTTTAATTTAGATCATTTTTCTGACAACTCCCCCACCCATACTTCTTCAGGTGGTTTTCTTGCACCTTCCCAGCCTGGGAAGGGAAAATATACCTCATTATTTATTAATGCATGGAGGGAAGATGAACAAAAAGAGGAAATAAATATAGGTATGTGGTTTACCACTCAGTCTTTTCATGCATCACTTAGGAAAGGTGGTATGGATTGCTAAAGAAAACTAATAAAAACAGCACTTCAGCTATTTTACTAAAGAGGAAGTGGAGTCCTAAGCTACTAGTCAAAGAAAACAGATAATATAGACTATGTGCTTATGCACATGTTGACAGTAAGCTTTCCATCTATGACAGAAAAGTGTGAATGTCACAGCAAGCATTTTTGTATAGTAACATTTTTCCTCCATTATGCACAGTAAGAAACAATCCTCCATGGGTAGGTTAGAATGACCTATTTGTTCTTTTCCATCTCAAAATATCTACGGTATTTCATCAATGACACCAATCACATGGACAACACATGCTACCTTATAATAAATGTCAGTCCTGTTGATTTCAACAATGCAAATTTGGCTTTTAAGATCCTGATGAGTCATGGCTTCCAGTTTTCCATTTTTATGCATAGGTGTTTTTTTTTTTTTTAATCAACAAGCATTTATTAAGCCCCTACTATGTGCCAAGCACTGTTCTAGGTACTGGGGATACAAATATCCCAAATAAGCAAATAAATGAATGAATGAATAAATAAATAAATGATTTGATCTCTGCTCTTAAAGAGCTACTATTCTAAAGGCATCAGGTAGGGTGGTGGGATGTGGTTGTACAACATATATAAACACATGCAGAATGAATAAAAAATAAAAACAAAAAATTTAGGGCGGAAGGATACAGACAATTTAATGGATCAAGAGAGACTTTATGTATAAAATGTTGCTAAAGTTGTGTTTTGAATAAAGAGTGGAATTCCATTAGGCAAAGATAAGAATGGAGTAAATTTCAGACATGGGGGATGGCCAGTACGAAATCTTTGTATAATGAAGAGAGAGAAGGTGGCTATAGTTTAGTAAGAGGAGTATACTTAGTGAGTGTAGAAAGATAGGTTGGGATAAAGTTATAAAGGGCCTTAAAAGTCAAACAGAGAAATTTATATTTTATCCTATTGGCATTTGGGACCCCCTGAATCAGAACTATGGTTAAGGAAAATCATTTTGACAAATATGTGAAGAAAGGATTGGAATAGGGAGAGACTTGAGATAGGGGATGAAGTTGTAATAGTCTTCCAGGCAAGAGGTAATGGAGGCTGGACCTGAACTAAGCTGATCACTTTGTGAGTAAAGAGAAAGGATTGGATGGGGAGATTTTAAAAATAGAAACATGAGTTTCCTTTTTAAAAGTAAAGTTCCTCTTCTTAATCTCTAAGTGTGGAGATAATCTCACATTTATAACTGTATATTAAATATTTCTATCTCGATATCATCTTGGCACCTCCAACTTAACACATCCCAAATTGAACTCATTATCTTCCTCCTAAACATTTTACATGTTAGGGTATTACTCTCCCCCCAGTAATCCAGATTAAAAAGCTCAAAGTTTTTAGCCATCTTTGGCTCTTTCCTCTCCTCTACCCCTAGAAGCAGATGGGTAGACCATGGGGCTTATAATTAGGAAGACTCATTTTCATGAGCTCAAATCTGGCCTCAGATACTTACCAGGTGTGTGACCCTGGACCAGTCACTTAGTCCTGTTTGCCTCAGTTTTGTCATCTATCAAATGATTTGGAGAAGGAAATGGCAAGCCACTCTAGTATCTTTACCAACAAAACCTCAAAATGGGGTCACAGAGTCAGACATGACTGAAATGACAGAATAACACACCTGAATTCATTCAGTTGCTAAGAATTTTCATTTCTACCACTCTAGGACCTGTTCCTCCTCTACATTTCATTTACACCACCTTTGTTCAGACCTTTCATTCCTTCTTGTCTGGATTAGTATAATAGCTTTCTAATTGGTATCCCTGCCTCCAGTCATTATCTTTTCTTCAATCTATCTTTAACATAGCTGCAAAATGATCTTCATAATATGTTGGAATGATCATGTCACTACTCAAAAACATGAGTGGATTCCAGTTGCCATTGCCATAGGATAAAGTGCATATTCCTTTGTTTTCCATTCAAGACCACCCCAAATCAGATTTTTTTTAACATGTAATAGTATTGTTTTTCAATTACATGTAAAGATAGTTTTCCTAATTTTTCTCCCTCTCTTCCCTCCACCCTTCCCAGGACAGCAGGTAATCTGATATAGGTTATACAGGAACAATCATATTAAACATATTTCCACATTAGACATGTTATAAAAGAAAATTAGAACAAAAAAAGAAAAATCACAAGAAAAAAAAGTGAAAATAGTATGCTTTGATCAGCATTCAGACTCCATAGTTGATAGCATTTTCCATCATGAGTCTTTTGAAATTGTCTTAGATCATTGTATTACTGAGAAGAACTAAGTTTATCGTAGCTGGTCATTGCATACTCTTCTCCTGGTTCTGCTCTCTAGAATGGTTGAATCAGTTCACAACTTCATCAACAATGCACTAGAGTTCTAATTTTCCCACATCTTCTTCAACATTTACTATATTCTTTTTCTGTCATATTAGCCAATCTGATGAATGTGATGTGGTACCTCAGACTTATTTTAATTTATATTTATAGACAATTTATTTTTTTGTATAAAGATCTTCCATTTCACTTAGATTATAAGATTTATTGACATATGGTTGGACACAATAGCTTTTAATTATTGCTTTAATTTCCTCTTCATTGGTGATGAATTTACCTTTTTATTTCTGATACTGGTAATTTGATTTTCTTCTTTATTAATCAAATTAACCCAAAGTATATCTATTTTATTGTTTTTTTTCATAAAATCAGCTGTTTATGTATTAGTTCAATAGGTTTCTTACTTTCAATTTTGTTACTCTCTCCTTTGATTTTCAGAATTTTTAATTTGGTATTTAATTGGGCATTTTTAATTTGCTCTTTTTCTAGCTTTTTGTTTAATTGCATGCCCAGTTCTTTGATCTGCTCTTTCTCAATTTTATTCATTTAAGCATTTAGAGATATAAAATTTCCCCTAAGAATAGCTTTGGCTACATCCCATAAATTTTGATATGTTGCCTTTATTCTCTCATTATTGTCATTCCTTTTGATAAAATTATTGATTGTTTCTATGATTTGTTGTTTGACCCACTCATTCTTTGAGATTAGATTATTTAGTTTCAAATTAATTTTAATCTATCTTCTAGCACTTTATTACACAAGATAAATTTTTATGCCCAACTAAATATGTGTGTTATTCCCTCTTTGAACCAAATCCAATGAGAGTAAGGTTCAAACAATGATTACCCCCTTTCTTCTTTCCCTCTACTGTAATAGGTCTTTTATGCCTCTTCAAGTGATATAATTTACCCTATTCTACTCTCCCTTTCCTCTTCTCCCAGTGCAATCCTTTTTTTCACCCCTCCTGTTTTCATCACATCAAAGTCAACTTATACCCATACCATCTGTCTATGTATAGTCATTCTAATCACCCTAAGAGAGATACAATTCTCAAGGAGTTATAAATATCATCTTCCCACGTAGGGATGTAAATAAGCAATTTAATCTTATTGAATAACATGTTTTTTTTTTCTTTTTAACTTTTTTATGCTTCTCGTGAGTCTCGTATTTGAAAATTTAATTCTCTGTTCAGCTGTGGTCTTTTCATCAGCAAAATTTGAAAGTCCTCTATTTCATTGAATGTCCATCTTTTCACTAGAAAGATTATGCTCAATTTTTCTGGGTAGTTGATTCTTGGTTGTGATCCAAGGTCTTTTGTCTTCTGAAATATCATATCCCGAGTTCTCCAGTTCTTTAATGTAGAAACTGCTAAATCCTGTGTAATGTTGGCTGTGGGCCCTTGATTTTCAAAGTATCTCTTTCTGTCTGCTTGCAGCATTTTTTCCTTGATCTAATAATTCTGGAATTTGGTTACAAAATTCCTTGGAGTTTTAATTTTGGGATCTTTTTCAGGAGGTGGTCAGTGGATTCTTTCAATGATTATTTTACTCTCTGGTTCTAGGACTTAAGGGCAGTTTTCTTTGATAAATTATTGAAAGATGCTTTCCAGGCTCTTTTTTTATCATGATTTTCAGGTAGCCCAATAATTCTTAAATCATCTCTCCTGGATCTATTTTCCAGGTCAGTTGTTTTTCCAATGAGGTATTTTACTTTTTCCATTTTTTTTCATTCTTTTGATTTTGTTTGACTGATTCTTGATGTCTCATAGAATCATTAGCTTCCACTCACCCAGTTCTAATTTTTAAGTAATTTCTTTCTTTACTTAGCTTTTTTACCTCCTTTTCCATTTGGCCAATTCTATTTTTAAAGGAGTTTTTTTTTTCCCCTATTAGGCCAATTCTATTTTTTTATGCAGTTGTTTACTTCAGTCAGTTTTTGTGATCCCTTTTCCAAGCTATTGAGTCTTCTTTCATAAGTCTCCCACATATCTCTCATTTCTTTTCCCAATTTTTCTTCTATCTATCTTACTTGGTTTTTAAAATCCTTTTTTGAGATATTCCAAGAATACTTTCTGGGTCTGAGACCAATTCACATTCCCTTTTGAGGTTTCTCATGTAGGCATTTGGGGGTTGTTTTCTTCTGAGTTTGTGTTTTGATCTTCCTTGTCACCATAGAAGCTTCCTATTGTCTGAGCTCTTTTTGTTTTTGTTTTGTTTTTTGTTTGTTTGCTTGTTTTTGTGCTGATTTTAAAAAGTTGAGCTCAGTTCCTGAGGCACAAGGTGCACTGTCCCAAGCTTTTATGTTCGAGGCCAGGGACCTGGTCCCTGGCTTTCCATGCTGAGACTTGCAGTTTACTCACTGCTCCAGAGTAGCCTTGCCTAGTAATGTCTGTTGTGTTCTGGGTTCTGGGGCTGGCAATTTGCCTTGTGGGATGGAGCTGGAGGCCTTGTAGATGACATGCTGTCCCTCTAGCCTGCTGAGCCAGGACCAAGCAACCTTGGCTGCTGATCTATGCTGAGGCTAAGAGCCTCCTGCTGGCTTGCCCAACCACCATCTGCACTGTGTGACATTCCTCTTTTACCCAAGTGAGACAGACCTTTCCTCAAGTCCTATGTTATTTTAAGCTGCAAAATTGTTTCACTCCACCTTTTTGTGGGTTCTATCACTCCAGAATCCATTTAAAGCTTGGTTAAAAGTTATTTCTGAGGGAAAAGGGGGGAACTCAGGCAACTTCCTGGCTTCTCTCTGTCATCTTGGCTCCATCTCCGCAAAATCTGATTCTGATGTACCGCTCTAGCTTCATTTCATATTAATTTCTCTTTCTAAACTCTGTTATAGACAAAGAGACATTCTTGAGATTGAATTCCATCCAGCCCCACCTTTCTGTATTTATATTTGTGCATGCCATACTTCATGCATGTAATAGAATATCTTCACACTGTGGAAATATTTTCCATCATTCAAGGCCCAGTACTGTGAAGTACTGTACTGTGAAGCCGTCACCATCTCCCTAACCCAGTTAAAAGAAAGTCATTGTTCTTCAAGTCTTTCACATTGCTCTGTTTTGTTTATCTCTAATACACTGATCTCATGATGACTTATGAAATATATTATCACTCTACTGCAATTATAAAGTGCTTGAGGATAGTGAACTGTATTCTTTCATACCTTCATTTTGTCAGGGCTTTTAATATAGGAGGCCTTTGATTCAATTAAGTTCCTGTGGATATTTACTAAATACAAGGTACTGTGCTAGGCATTGGTAATAAATACAATGAAAAAAGCCATAATTTCTATTTCTGCCCTCAAAGGACTTAACAAATGTCTGTTAAATATATTACACACATACACACA
>CM053622.1:271820571-271843221 GCA_028646595.1 Phalanger gymnotis | reverse complement strand
CAAAAATACTCATCTATTCAACAATAGGGAAAAAGCAAAAATGATAAAAATCATGGTTTTTAAAAAGAATGAAAATGCAGTAATAATCAAAACATCACAGATTATACATAAACTTGGGTCATGCTCTCCCACTGCTACACACATTATAGTGAAAGAAATTATAATTATATAACCAATTATAATTATATAGAAATGACAATTAATAGCCCATTACAATTGGGGGATGAAGGGTTTTTTTCCCTATTTCCTCATTCAAAGTCTAGCCTCTCAAGGGCATTTCTGACCCTGCCCAAAGAATTCATCCCACCCAGACCATATTATCTCCTGGAATTCATACCCCACCATTGTTCACTGTTAACTGACTGGGTGGAGGTGGATTCCTTTTGTCTAGACTGTCTGCAATGCAGAGTGGTCTGGCTTGAGATGAGTCTTTTTGTCCAAGAATGACATGATCAGAATCTCATTCAGCCCCAGCCCCTCATTAGAATAAGTCTACCTCTCATTATAATATTAATTCTCTCATTAATTTTTTTATTCTTTATTTTTCTTTGCAGGGTGCAAGGCAGAGCAATTGGGGTTAAGTCACTTGCCCAAGGTCACACAGCTAGTAAGCGTGTCAAGTGTCTGAGGCCGGGTTTGAACTCAGGTACTGCTGACTCCAGGGCCAATGTTCTACTCACTGCACCACCTAGCTGCCCCTTTCTCTCTCTCATTAATTTTTAAATTTAAATTTAAATTAATCTCTCATTAATTTTTAACCAATCAGAATAGACTTGCACCAGTCAGGAAAAACCCCTTCTCTAAGTAAGGGTATTTAAGCATTCAGGGGCCTCCAATGTTCATCTTTGGCTTTCAAAAGGACCACTGACCTCAATCTATTAATTATTTGCTAGCCATAATTAACAAAATAATTATTGATTACTCAGAAACTATGTCTCTTATATTTTTAATTCGTAACAGTTGTAAAGAGAGACTATATTCATATGGAAACATGCCAAGTAGCCATATGAATGTGAAAACCTGCAACTTTGGGCTATAGACTTGATGTTCTTACAGTCATGATCTGTACCACTTCATTCTTAACTGTTCATTTTCTGGTCTCACCACTCTCTTACTGGGCCAAAATTCTGCTCCACTACTTTCAAAGTGATGAAGTGGTGACAAGCTCTATTAACTCATAATAACCCTTAAAAGATAATGAGAAAATGTTATGGTTTTATAATGACAAGCAATTTTCTTAAACCAGAGGACTGCCAAGGTCCTCAAGATGACTCTGTAGACAATACAAGCAAACCCAGTTAACTCTTCACTTAAGAGGAGCACGTCATCCTATTAGCTCTCAGCCTATGCTTATCCTATATAAGCTACCAAGCTTGTGTATGATCCTCTTCTTTTTGCTCTCACACCAGAGGGAACTAGGCATCTCTGAAGGGTTCCATCTGATTCAAGTTGTAGATGATTCTGAGAGGTAGTAGCTCAAGTACAGCCGAGTTAGCTTGCTTCCACTTAGCAGGCTTTCAATCTTTCCTTCAGCCAATCTGCAAGCCAATGATTCTATTTCCATCATTTCTTCTATCAAATACAGCAGCTGAAGCTTTCCTTTCCATTGACTATTGCTACTAGGTTCTTCTTAACTCTTATCCTGTCCTTCTGGGCTCTTCACTGCAACTGATGATACAAGTCAGAGACTCCTAGTGGTAGGTGACTTCTCTTTCCTTTTCATGGCAAAACTCATGAAATTCAACTTTATACCCTTATCTAATCTTCCAATAATTTAAAAATATTTATTTATTACTTTGTAAATCTTAACACCTAAAGCTTTTTTTTTTTTAAAAAAAAGAAAGCCATAAGTAAATGAGTGGATATAATACTACTTCAGAAACCTTCAATGTCATTACTTTTTAGAAATTATCATCCTACATTGATCAAGATAACTACACGAAGTTTATTGTTTAAATAAAATTGTTTACTTTAAGAATCTGTAAAAAAAAAAGAGTCCTTGGTACTATTAAACTCTGACCACATTAAGTGTTAAAAACAAAGAGTTTGTACTCATAGGAATACTTTCAATATGTTCTGGTAATATGATCTGCTATGCCCTTCAGCCTTAGTCATTTATCAGCCCTTAAGTCTGCCCCCAGCCAATTTTTCTGAGAGGGACTTCTTTACCATGTTTTCCCAATAGCCTGTGTCTCTCCTTACAATTTAACTAAAAATTGTTTCTTCATTTCTAGATTTTATAGCTTTTTCTAATATATAAAAGTTGTTTTTTCCTGTTCTTATTAGCGACCAAATTGTTCACATAGCAAAGGAGGTAATAGCTTTCATCCTTGAAAAGTTAATTTCATTCTTTTTCTTTTCACAAAGATTCATTTTCTTTTCCCCAAATTTCAATTTTTTCCCACTTAACCAAGCAACACGTTCATATGAGAGGGGATGCACATTACGCTAGTAAATATGGACTTACAGTAAAGAGGAACTAAAAGTACATACAGAGCAGCACAAAAAAATATCACTACAAACATGTTTTTGTTCATTTTATAGGTAGTTCAGGCAAGTGTTAAGACACTGATCCATTAATAATTCAGCTTACAAATGTTGTGGAATGTGAGGGTGATATGAAAAACCTTGGTAGTCTTATGGTCTAGTCTCTTGCTACAAGATGCTTCAGGGCTTTCTTCATAGTTGGTACTATCCTCTCAGCTCAGATTTTTGCTCAAGGTAATGAAGAACAATGGTGACAGCTCAGTTAATGTTCCTGTACATAAGTTCCTTAAATTCAATGGGGGCATGTGCAGACCCACTGTCAGAAATCATCATATCTGACAGTCCATAGGCTGCAAGTAACTGGCTTAGAGTTGGGTGTGTTATACCATAGGTTCTACATGAAATAAGAAGTACTTTGAGATATTTCGATCATGTGTCTACCACAACACGTAAGTTCTTTCCCCCTGCAAATATCAACTTTGGAGGCAATAACTATAAAGTTCTCCCTTTCCTACCACTCTACTGGCCCTCAGTAATGTGGAAAGATGACTGAATTTGCTTTAAATCCTGACTATCACTTAGCAGTTTGGGGACATGAGAGGAGAAATCTAAACTCTCTGAGTCATTTTCATTATTTTCAAAATGGAAATAATTATGTCTATGCTATATACCTCACAGAGGTGTTACAAGTGAAATGCTTTGTAAGCCTTCTTTGTTTGTTTAAAAAAAAAAAACATGACCTATTATTCCTACTTTATTTACTACCAATTATTTCCTGCCACAATCAAGTCTGAGAGAAAGAATTTGTCAAGGCTTTATTACATTAAAGTTCTATTTAGAATGTTGATACTGATACTGACACAAACATTTAATAAACTCCTCTTAATTTCACTCTGATTTATATTGTCTTGTTCCAAGGACACTTCCATGACATCTTAAAAGACATTAGCAACTGAAAGTTTTCCTCTATACCTAAACATTCACAACCATTCTCAAAGTCCTTAATACTCAGATTGATAACCTCGACCTCTCAGGTCATCAACCTCATCACCTTCCATGACCTCCATCTCTGCTCTACTTCGGTTCAGTTAATGGTGTCACCTGAGGCCTGAACACCATTTGATTAGGCTCTATTTTTCAAATGCTGAACTACAAAGTTCCCCCACAACCACATGAAATTATCTTTCCATATGTTTTTTTTTTTACCACCTCTTCCTGATCATACTGGCCCCGAATGTGAACTATGGTCTTACAAAAATAAAACCCAGTTTGATCAAAATTTATTCTGCAAACTCAGTTCAATAAATATTTACATCTCCATTTTTCAAGACACTCTGCCAGGCTCTAGGCACAAACCATGGGTGTGCTATAGCCAATTCAAATGGAAGAACCATTGTTAAATTTTCAGAGCAAACAATTACACGTCGGAAATCATCAAACAATACAAATCAGGACTTGGTTTATTGTTTAGTGATTGTCTAAGTTTAATAAAGTAATGGAGAAAATGTTAATAATGCAGAATAAACTTGAAAGTAAGCCCAGAGAGCCATTTGTTATAACATTTTCCAGAACACCAGTGTGATCCCTCTCTGTTAGTATTGGGAGCATCTTTAAAGGCCATTTAGTCCATCCTCATCCCTGAACAAGAATCCTCACTACAACATACCTGACAAGTGAGTATCTAGACTTTGTGTAAGGAACGTCAGGGAAATAGGACCCACTACCTCCCCTAAAGCAACCCATTGCAGTTTTTGGTAGTTCTAATTGTTAGGAAGATTTTTTTCCTTACCTTAAAATCTAAACTTGCCTCTTTGAAATTTCCACATATTACTCTTAATTGTTTTCTCTTAGTCCAAACAGAATGTTTCTAATTCCTCTTATTTTTGTCCACCTTTCAAAGAGTTGAAAAGAGATATCATATGCATATATGCCCTCATTTCAACAAGGCATTGTCTTCTATTCCTTGTCCACCTTTTCTTCTCCCACTCCTTCATACCCTAGTCCTCAGTTTTGGTTCACTCTCACCAACTGGATTTTTCTGCTTCTAATTTTAAAGAATCTGACACTGCTAATGTAAGTTGCATACCTCACAAGATTTGTTATAAATTCATCCTGTCTAATTTTAGATGTGCATCAACAGCTACATAGGAATACTTCTACTCATTTCTCGTTGCCTCAATATTTCACTTCTCCACAGTAGATATTCAAAAACTTCTCTCTCCTAACACCACATCAAAGAATCTTGACCTTGTCTCTTGCTTTATTGAGAAGGCCAAGGATACCAATTATGAATTCCTTCACATTCCCTCTATTACACTTCAAAAGCTCCCTGTCTTTATTCTTCATTCTCTCTTGTCTCAAAGGATGATTTAGCCCCTTTTCTTGGCAAGGCTAAACTTTCTGCTTGTATCCTTGCTCTCATATCCTCCCATATCCTCTAGGACTTTGCCGTTTTGAACACTCACATCCACTACTACCCCTCTTTCTTCCCCTCATAACCCCGGGCAATAATCTTTTTCAGGTCTCACCATAAGAACATCTGGATTAAATTTCTAGAACTATTACTAACTGTGTATACTAATTTCACCATTCTGGGCTTCAATTTCCTCATTTGTAAAACATAAAAAAATTGGATTAGATGTCCTCTAAGTTCCCTTCTAGTTCTAAATCTATCAAGTGCTAAAATTACAAAATTATTCTAAAATGTCACTATCTTTCCCTTCGCTACTTAATTTCTCTGGATAAATTAATTACTCTCTCCATTTTTTTTCATCATCCACTCATTCTTCATTCACCTTTAGTCTGGCTGCTATTCCTACCTCTTTATTGAATACCCTTCCCCCCCCCCACAAAAGGAACCAATGACCTTCCACTCTCCATCTTTTCACTCCCTCACCTTTATTCAGCATTTGACACTGTTTCCTAGTTCCTCTTTGATACCTTCACCTCCCCGAGGACCATGACAGTGTTCTCTGCCTGACTGTTCTTTCTACGACTCTTTCATGAGTTTGTCTGTCTGCCTACTGCCTTCTGAAAAAGTCAATATTCATGGAGATGGTACTATAGACCTTCTGTATATATCCTGTATTCCTAGGTAATCTCATCTGCTTTAATCTCTGTTATTGTTCAAATCCAGTTGATTCCTACATCTACCTGTCCCTGATTTCCCTCCTAAACACTGTCACTATATTTCCTACTGCTTGTGGAACATATCCACAAAAATGTTCCAGTGGCCATCGAAATAAATTCATTCATCTGACATGGGATCAAGTATTTAAACCTGAAAGGATCCACAGAGCTTATCTAGTCCAACCTCTTAATTTTAAAATATGGTAACTAAGGCTGAGGCATGTCATTGACCTGTGTCTTACAGTGTCTTACAGCTAAGAAGTGTCTCTGGCAGGATTCGAACACAGGTGCTCCTGACTTAAAATCCAAAATTCTGTATGATTTACCTCCTAACTGACTAGGTTTTCCTTACCTATCCTTTTGACAACTGTAGTAGACTCCCTATCTCTACTCTCTACTGTTCTTCATTTTCCACACAGCTAAAAAAATAATCTTCCAAATGCAGAGGTCTGACCCTATGACTTTTCTTCTCAGAAACTTTCAGGCACTATGTACTGTCTACAGAACAAAATACAAAGTTTTATACTAGAATGTAAGGCCTTCTGTAATTGAGAACCAACTTAGTTTTCCAGCCTCATCTTATCCCCTTGTATTAAAACAATCCATATCCCAACTCTTTATCGTTTCTGATATTTTTCAGGCCTCTCTTACCTCTCAGGATTCATACGGACTTTTTCTCCTATCAAAGTTCATTCTCTCTCTACATTTTTAGCTATTGAAATTCCTTTTCTGATTGCCTATTTATGTTTAATGTATAGTCTGAATACAAATTATTCCATGAAGTTTTCCCTGATCTTCTCAGAAGTGGGCTTTGAGGTTCTGGTAGTTCTATGTAGATATTCCCTTGTCCTTATTACAGTCTCTTTTACATCATACATATTTGTGGATACAACACATTCCTCCTCAGTTCCTCCATTGCATTGTATTCTGCTGAAGGAAAGAATTAGCATGATTTTTCAACTTTGTCTCCTTGGTGCATAGCATAGTGTCATGCACCCATTAGGCAGAACAAATAACAAATATTTGTTGAATGGAGTTGTATTCTTGATCAAAGCTTATAGATGAACTTGGTGCCTATGGGTGATTAAGCCAATCTGGCATGTACTAAACTCTATTGTAAACTTTTCAGTATAAAAATAAACCCCTGGCCACGAGATTTAGCTTCTAGCTAATCCTTTCATGTAAACTATTCCTGGATGAACTACTCATGGTGCAGCCAAGGTAGAGCATTGACAGCTTTTCTGGAATGATGATGTGATTTCCCCATAAAAGGCATTTTCAATGTGCCTCGGTTTTAACATCTCTTAAATAAGGAAGTTGGAGTAGGATCATAGAATCATAGATTTATAGCTGGAAGAAATTTTAGAGATCATTTAATCCAGTTCTCTTATTTTATAGAGGAAGAAACTAAAGCCTAGAGAAATTTAATGACTTGTTTAAAGTTCTACAAGGAAGTAATAGGTGCCATAGTTGGGAAACACATTCAACTCCTCTGACACCAAATCCTTTCAAATTTCAGCTCTGCTTCACAAAATGGATCAGGAACTTATGGAATTTTGCCTATAGAAATAGGACATAATGGCTTAAAATACATTCACAAAAGGCTTAAATACATTGTGGTTATTCAGTCATATTGGACTCTCCATGATCTCATTTGGGGTTTTCTTGGCAAAGATACTGGAGTGGTTTGCCATTTCTTTCTCCAGCTGGTTTTACAGATGAGGAACTGAGGCAAACAGGATTAAGTGACTTGCCCAAGGTAACACAGCTAGTAAGTATCTGAGGCCAGATTTGAACTCAAGAGAGATGAGTCTTCCTGACTACAGATCTAGCACTTTATCCCCTGCACTACCTAGCTGTATATTAAATACATTAATGAATTTTAAATATTTATATTTATACAGAAGTAAAAAAAACACATTTATACATATTTTAAACATATATATTAAATACATTAATGAATTTTAAATAAATATATAGTATGTGTATGTATATATGTATATATATTTTTAGTATATATAGATATCTCTATCTATCTATCTATCTATCTATCTATCTATCTATCTATCTATCTATGTATCTATCTAATAGAGGCACTAGATGACTTAATCAATCGGAGCATCAGACCTGGAATCAGGAAGACTTGAGTTTAAATCTGACCACATACATTCAATAACTGTGTGATCCTGTGCAAGACACCTAACCTTTATTTGTCTTAATTCACTGGAGAAGGAAATGGCAAACCATTACAATATCTTTAGTAAGAAAATACCATGAACAGTATGGTCTATGGAGTCACAAAGAGTCAAATACAACTGAACAGCTACACAACAAACTCATGTAGGTTAGACAGAATTTGAATCCTTTGGGGGTCAAACTTTTTGAGACTGATGTTAGAAAAGACAGGTATGCCTCTCCATAATTGCTTTCTTGGTATTATAAATTAAGGAAGATAAATGCTTAAAATGCTAATTCTTATTTTCTTATAATATAGTCATTAGTAAGACTCTTTATAGACTGAGGTGAATTACTAAACAGTAACCACACTGTCTTGAAAACATTTCATTATCTTTCCAAATAATTATACTCACACTGTCTGCAATTTAGCATTAAAAATAAAGCAATACGTATTAACATAAAATACTTCTGCTGTTCAATTCCAACTAAACTGGCATCCACTGATTATAGCAATCATTTTGCTACTGCCTGTACTACAGAATACTCTACTGGCTGTCCTCCAATCACCTTTTATACCCTTGCTGGATTGGATGGGTGGCCTTTGTAGAGACGTTCCCCATAACATAGCTGGTTAAGGGACAGTGCTAAAAGTACTTCCAGCAGGTGAAGTGTGAGTTCAATGGCACTCTAGATGCTGTCAGAAGAGGTTGAAAAACCACTTGATTCTGTCACTTTGAATTTGTGCTGAGTTTCAGTTAAATTTTGAGTGGAAGCTTCAGGAATCAAACTGCCAAGCTGAAAAACCCTATTTGTCAATAGTTTCACTATCAATGGAGGTCAAGAGTTGTTTGTCAAGCCAGAATAGGGTTGATAGGTTCCATCCTTTCCCCAGATCCAGGAACAGTTGAGGTTGTACTTACTCACTACAGCAAGGGTTCTTTTTCTTCTTTTTTTATGTCACAGACTCTCTTGTCAATCTATTGAAACCACTGGACCCCATATCAGAATAATGATTTTAAACAAATAAAACAAAATAGATTTGATTACAAAGGAAACCAATTATATTGAAATATCATATAAATATGCATATGTGTGTATGTACGTATAGATAGATAGATACATAGATATACAGACATTTAAAGTTCATGAACCACAGGTTAAGAATCCCTGTTCAAATGTGAGCTCATATAAGTTAGAATCACAGAATTTGAGATTTTTAGAGGAACGATTTATCACTGCCTTCATTTTCTCGCCACCCACTGATTCCTCAAGTGAATAATCAGCAGTCACCTAATACACCCATACGTGAAGGAATCCTTACTATACAGAGCACATGTTCATTCAGTCTCAGACAGAAGACTTCCCATGAATGGGACCTCCCCATCTCTCAAGGCAGTTCATCCCACTTTCAGACAACTCAGATTATTAATAGCACTTTCCTGAAATCAAATCTAAATTTACCTGTGTGTAATTTCTATGCTTTGCTCTACATTCTGCCCTCCAAGACCAAAAAGAACAAGTTTAATCCCTTTTCCAAATGACATCATTTTTTTACTAACTGAAGATATCTATAACATCACACACATACACACACACACACACACACACACACACACCCATCCTTACTTTTCTTTTCTAGAGGTTTCTTTAAATTATCTTCATTTGTCATGAACTCCAGACCCTTCACCATTCTGGTTGCCCTCCTCCCGATACTCAGCTGTTTATCAATATCCTCCCCAAACTGTGATATCTAAAACTGAACAAAATACTCCAAATGACATGTCAAGGAGAAAGTAAGGGAGAACTATCACCTTGCTATTCATAGAAGCTAGTCCTTCTTTATGAAGCCCAAGATGACATTAGCTCACTCATTTTGAGCTTACAGTATACTCAAGTTTTGAGATCCTTTTCAGAATAACTGCTGTCCATCCATTCTTTCCTTTTCTTATATTTATGAAGATGATGCTGATGCCGATGATAATTATTATTTTTTAAATGTAGCAACTTCACTAGGAGTCTGGCTTATACCATTATTTCCACCTTTTGTGAGCAGGTACATTTAGGCAGGAAAGGGATTATCATTGCCAGCTATACTCCATACTCACTGCTTTTCTTCATGGGAATACAGGTTTGATAGTTTCTCTGGGTGATTTTTCATAGGTTGAGAAATTTGTGACCACGTAGACCTATGCTTATAGCACCCAGATGTAAATCCAGAGAGACTTTGGGTAATCTTAATGCTTATAAAAAACCTGCTTTTATAATGACTGTTCCTAGGTGTCCTTTCTGCCATCATTACTACCAGTATCGGTTTCTCTCCAGAGATTATTCGGTCTTCTTGGATTTAAGGCAGAGATCTCTTTGTTGTGATATTCCTTGGGGTTAAAGGATTTCGGGGGAATTCCCTGGTTTCTGCTGCCATTTTCAGAGGTTCACTTTTGTATTCAATAAGTATTTATTGAACACTTACTATGTACAAAGCTAGGTGTTATAGATTAAGCAAAGAAAAATAATACAATATCCTACTTCTTATTGGTGTTTAAATTTCAGAAGTGAATAGAAGACATATACACTCATAAATATAATATAAAGAGGACTATTCAGGTGCCATAAGAGTGGTATAAAGGAAAATAATAATGCGGAAGAGACATTAACTCCTGCTGCAGCGAATCAAAAAGAGATTGGGACAGGTCTTTGTAAATGATGTTCTAATCTCCTATCTATGTACCTTTGCCCAAGTTGTCCCCCACATCTGGAAGGTAATTCCTTTTTACTTTCATCTTTTGTGTATGATGATGTGATTCTATAAAACAAAATTGGGTAGGAAAAGGTTAAAAGGAGAAATTATCTCATGAAAATGGGATATGAAAGGAAGAGGTAACATAGAGGAAGCAAGTGGGGGTGGAGGGCTGATAATATTGGAACCTAACCCTCAGCTGGATTGAAGAGGAAACAATTTATATATCTGAAGAGGTTTGGAGATCTTCTGTAGGGAGGTGAGAAAATGAAAATAGGGTTGGGGAGGGACTTTCAGAAAATTATATAGATTAAGATTCAGAGAGTGAGGTGAATAGATGAGGAAGGGGCTTTTAGAAGGGTGGCTAAAATAATAAGAGGGTAAAGAGAGAAGATAAGGTAACAGGGGCAGAGTGAAAAGAGAGGCTGAGAAGGAAAATGGGGATTAAAAATAAGATAAAGGGAAATTCAAAAATAGTAATTGTGAACTTAAATGTTAATTAGAAAAAATAATAACAAAATTCATTTAGAAAAACAAAAAGTCAAGAATATCAAAGGAAATAATGGGGGGGAAGTATAAAGGAAGGAGGTTTAGCAATACCAGATCTTAAACTGTATTATAAGGCACCAATTATCAAAACTATCTGGTGCTGGCTAGGAAATAGCAAGAGGTAGATTAATGGAATAGAGTAGACATAGAATTTACAGCAGCAAATAAATATAATAATCTTGTATTTGACAAGTGTAGAGACTAAAGATTTGAGGATGAGAATTCATTATTAGCTAAAAATTGTCAGGAAAAAAAGAAAGCAGTATGGCAGAAACTGGACATACACCAATACTTTACACAATTTACCAAGATAAGGTCAAAATATACACATGACCTAGATATAAAGAGATATTTTACAATAAAATTAGAAGCACATGGAATACATTACTTACCAGACTTATGGATAGGTGAACAATTTATTAATAAACAAGAGATAGAAAGCATCTTTAAAAGTTTTGTACAAATAAAACAAATACAGCCAAGATCAGAAGAAAAGCAGAAAATTGGGAAAAAATTATAGACAGTTTATCAGATAAAGGTATCAATCTAAAATATACAAAGAACTTTGTCAAACCTATAAGAGTATGAATCATTCCTCAATCAATAAATAGTCAAAGGATATGAACAGTTTTCTAATGAAGAAATCAAAACAAGTTATAGTAGTATGAAAAAATGCTCTAAATCATTATTGATTAGAGAAATGCAAATTAAAACAACCTTGAGAAATAATTTTGTACCTACTAGATTGGTGACATTGAGAGAAGGGGAAATGACAAATATTGGAAAAATTATGACATTGATAGATTGTTGGTAGATTCATGAACTGATCCAACCATTTTGGAGAGCAATCTATTGAACTGCCTACATACCTTTTGCCCCAACAATATCGCTACTTGATCTAGTTCCAAAAATAATTAAGCAAAAAGGAAAATAACTTATATGTTGTAAAATATTTATAGCAGTTTTCTTTGTTGTGGCAAAGAACTGGAAACTGCAGAGATGCCCATTAATTGGGGAATGCCTGAACAAGTTGTGGTAAATGATTGCGTAGAATATGACTGTGCTATAAGAAATGATGAGCTCACAAGTTGTGGTATATGAATGTAATGGAATACTATTGTGCTATAAGAAATGGAGAAGATACGGACTTCACAATAACCTGGAAAAACCTACACGATATAATGCTGAGTGAGCGGAGGAGAACTAGGAGAACATTATATACAACCACAGATATATGGATTCTGTGATGACTAACCTTGATAGACCTCGCTCTTCTCAGCAATACAAGGTTCAAAGACAACTCCAAAGGACTCATGAGGGAGAGAGCTATCTACAGCCAGAGAAAGAACTATGGAGTCTGAATGCAGATTGAGGCAAATTGTTTGCTCTCCTTTTTTTTTTCCTTTTGTTTTTGTTTTTGTTTATTTGGTTTTATTTCTTCTTTGTCATGATTCATTCAATTTGTCATAATTCTTCTTTACAACTTGACTACGGTGTAAAATAAGTTCAATGTGAAGTTATATGTAGAAGTTATATTGGATTCCATGCCATCTTGGGGAGGGAGCAGGGGGAAGAAAATCTGAAACTCAAAATCATGTGCAACTGAGTGTTGTAAATTAAAAATAAAAAATCTTAGTTAAAAAAAAGAAATGATGAGCTCAATGATGATAGAAAAACATGGAAAGAACTGCACTAAATAATGAGCAAAATGAGCAGAACCAAGAAAACGTTGTATACAGTAATGGCAATATTGTTTTAAGAATGACTTTGAGTAAGTCATTTTGTTTATTATAAATACCCAAATTAATTATAAACAATATATGAAGAAAGATGCTATCTGCATCTAGAGAACGAACTAATAAACAGAAGTATTTATAGATTTATGGGTGTGTATTTCTGTCATATGGTAGCCATTGCTAGGGCAGGGAGTGGGGAGAAGGAAGAAAAAAAAAGAAATTTATATCAAAATTTTGTCTTATATTTGAAAGGAATAGCAAGTTGAGCATAGTAGATTTACAGTTTCATGTGCAATCATCTTTTTTATTGTGCTATGTTATGAAAATGCTTCTTTTATTCTATAAATTAAAAATAAAAATAATATCTGGAATCCCCTTTACAATATTTTTCAAAGCTCAGCTCAGGGGCTACCTTCTATATGTAACTTTTCCTTACTCCTTAGCTCTTAATGCCTCCTTTGTCCAATTACCTTGTATTTTCCTTAGTCTACATTTAAATATATTCATATATGCATATAAGATTTCCTTCTATAGAATGTTCCTTGTGAGCAGAAATAGTTCCTTCCTTCCTTCTTTCCTTCCTTCCTTCCTTCCTTGCTTCCTTGCTTCCTTCCTTCCTTTCTTCCTTCCTTCCTTTCTTTGTTTTTGTATCCCTAATACTAGGCATCTAGATGGTGTAACAGCAACCACACTGTCATACCTAGGATGGCTGCTAGCACAATTTTACTTTAATTAAACATGTATATCAATCACTTAGTTCAGGGGAAAAGTCAGCACCCTAAACTTCAGAGAAAAAACAGAAAAAATACAATCAGAGAAAATAAAGATCAACAGACAGGGTTATACATTTTATATACCTCACTGGATTGAGAGAGCCTTACTTCTGAGCAGACAGGGAGCTCTGAACATATGGCTACTCGGAGTCTCGACCAGAGAATCACAAAGGCCTGTTAAGTGAGCTCCCAAAGCAAAACCTCACCTCAGAGCCAGAGGGTATCACAGCCCTCTTGACCCAATGTCTAAAGAGAAATTAGCAAAAGGTGTGAGCCTTCCTACAAGTAAGCCTCCCCTAATCAAGCTTCCCTTAAATGGCTCCATGAGGCCTATTAATGGGCAGGGAAGATCTTCCCATTTCATTAACATTACAGATGGCAAGGTAGATAGAAAGTTGACTTGGAGTCAGGAAGACCTTAGAATGAATACGACCTCAGATTCTCAGTAGCTGCGTGAACTCAGAATAGGCTGTAAAGATTTTTCAGTTTCCATCTCCTCATCTGTAACATCGAAATGTATCATAGCACTATCTACCTTACAGGACTGTTGTGAGGATTACTTGAGCTAACACAAGGAAAACTATACATAAGTGTTAATTCTTAGTGCCTGGTACATAGTAGGTTCTTAATACATGTTCATTGATTAATTCATTTATAAAGTTGTACTGGGCAAGCAAACAACAATCATACTATTTTGTGTGTGATTTTTTCCCAATCATATAAAATAGCCTGTTGAGCTTTCAACTCAACAAAACAACTACTTAGTAAATGTCAGTTGATTAACTGACACACACATTTTATATCAGTGATAAAAAGGCAGCAAATCTAAAGAATATAAGGAGGCATATTTTCAAGGTTTTACTTTGATTAAAAAATTAAATGACGTTACCTAGATTATGTGGGGGAAAGATGAATGTCTTCAAAATAGATAATTTATGACAAGAAGAGAATAATTAATAGTAGATGAAGCCATTTTTAGCCTGTAGAATCTGTTACAAAAGGACAAAACAATGATAGAATCCGAAAATCTCAACAAAGACTAATTCACAGACTCAGGGATGTGGAGAATCAATTTTTATAAAATCATGAATAGAGTTCAGTTAAACATGAGAGATTTCCTGGAATGTGTCCTGAGCAGAAGGCCCTCCTGGGCACTACAGCTTAGTGTAACAAAGTTTGCTACCATGTCACATATTTCTCTCCATTTTTTAAAGTACCTTGGAAAACGTTGTGTCTGGCCAAAGCTTGAGCAATGTGACTCATTGTTCAAAATTTGTGTAAATTCACCAGATTGGAGAATCGAAGAAGTGGAAAGGTGTGTGTGTGTGTGTGTGTGTGTGTGTGTGTGTGTGCATGTGTGTGCGTTTATGTGTGTATGCAAAGGCTTTGCTTACTCACCAACCAGAAAGGAAAATCGGGAAGACATATGTAATAACAATTCCTAAACCTATATTGAGAGAAAATGCACATAATTCTCTTTTTCTCTCCATATTTTTAACCACCATTTCAAGACCTTTTATACTTACTGACAAAAGGTAATTCCTTATTTTCAAACAAAGTCACATCTCTTCCATTTTTGTTCTCTGTTCTCATTATTTATGTTTCCATGTTAGATAATTCCCTTAGGGATTCGGATTCTCAATTTACTAATGAGGACCAAGTATTCAGTCAATAGTTGTGGTATTTATTTGGTTTAACACATTCTATACTCTGTGGTCTGTAGGACTGATCTACCCACAGCTCCCTTTGAAAGCAGTAGGGGACCCCTACTCAGAACACAGCCTTCAGAGTTCTGAGAAAGATGGTAGTGGGGGAGATGGGGGGAGGGATATGGCCAGCTGAGAATAATGGGCTTTAAGAATTGCTTTGATGTGGAAGGTTACTTAAGAAAATACATCTTAGTGAAAAAGTGCTACAGATATATAAAAATAATTATACAAAATGGTTACTTTGTCAAAAAATATACACCATGCAAATTAAATACCAGCAATGAGATTTTAAAATGGGCTGCTGGATTGCCAGTGATATTCAATGACCATATTTGTTCTTCATCTGCTGGGCAGGTTTTGTTTATACATGTGGGTATTTGGGGTGCAGGATCTATTATTATAAACAATAACCAAAACTCAACATAGCCATTTTCATAAATGACTTTCCTCCAAACACACATTCTTTTGAATGTAATTAAAGGAATAATTTTCTTAAGTAATGCCCATCTGCAGTTCCAATTCAAGCAGACACAAGTAATAATTTATTTCCATTTAGCAATGAACAATGCTTTCATTTTCTTTCTTTTCTTTTTCTTTTCTTTTCTTTTTTCTGTAATGGTAATCTTGTTCAATTCAAGTCATTGAAGAGCTACATGATAATCTAGAGTTGAGTTCTGCTTTCTATGTCACTTACCCTGTTTCCTGTGTTTGGTTTATTTAGCTCACACATTAGATTGCTGAGAACTCTGGGGAACTGAAAGCTGGAGAGCAAGCTAGGTTAAATGTGTTGCAAAGTTAATTATTTACTGATAAATAAAAGTCCATAACTTTATGAAATATTAAATAGCCACACTAGTTCCTCAATAGAGTTATTCACTTGTTCATGGTCTCCTTGTTATAGCAATTATGGCAGATGTGAGGAAAAAGCCTGAGCTTAGCTATAGTTCCAGATGTTTATGATTTAGAAATGTTATGGTTCTGGTCCCTTTCCAGGCATTTTATGATTTCAATACTGAATGAGCTAGCATCTATTCAATGTCAAACAAACATGTTGGGAAAGAACAATAAATCAATGAAACTGAATTTTTCCATGAATTGTTTCATTGAAACATTTCTATTAAATTACCTTTTAAAAATATTTTATTTTATGAAAAGGAAAAGGGAGAAAAATAAATACATCCAAATATAAACAATCTCCATCAAATGAAGGGAAAGTGAATCTGACACAAAAAATGTGGTAGAGATATTTGCTTCCTCTTCTCTGAAAAGTAAGTAAGAAAGGACACACTGTTCTAGTCCATGGTCACAAGTAACTTTTTAAGGCTTGGTGGAACAGAATTGAGAAGTGTAACTAGTGTGCGAAAGTTTAAAAGGTAAAATGATTGACAAGTACATTGGAAATGGTACTATTTTAAGTCAGACCTCTATAATCACAGAGCCATATATTGATAGGTACAAGTGATATCAGAAATCATCTAGTTTAAAACTCTCATTTTACACATATGGAAATTAAAGACAGGGAGTCTGAGTGACTTGTCCTAGGTCATGAAGCTAGTTAATGGTAGTGGTGGGATCTGAGTCCCTTGTAGAGCCAATGCTCTTTCTTCTCCATGCATTCATACGTGCATATACATATCCAAAGAGATGAAATCAGAAAGCTTACTGTGTTCTGTTATAGGAAAGAAGAATCTACTGCAGAAAACCAGGTTCAAAACAAATTTGCAAATGGAAACCCAACCTAATTAAAAATCTCTCTTCAACTAGAGATTTGGGTGGTGTGAAGAATCCTTTCTTTATCCCCTAACATTAAAAATACAATTACAAAATGCATACACCTAAACACAGACATGCATAGGTAAATGACAACAGAAAGGTTGTTGATTAGTGAACAATGAATCACTTTAAGCAGTTATACGATTAGGTGCATTCTAATTCATACCTTCTAAAGTTAAAATTATGTAAAGTAAGGTAACTGGTTCTAAGCCATTAGAAATATTCAGTGCAAATTTTAAAAAAAAATGTTGACCACTTTGGAGGATTCATCATTTGTACTAGTTGGAAACAAGTTATATAATCAATATATTATTGACAAATTATCATTTTTATATTTAAATATGTTATATATTTATATAATTTGTATATTCTGAGTTACATATATGCATATATTCTGTCATGGAAATTAAAATATCCTTTTCAAAGCTAACATTTTTATGAGATTGTCATTATTCTGCAAATATCTGTGATTGTTCTTGTGGGTTTTCCTGCTTCTTACAACATTTCACAATCCTAGAAGACTTTAATAGACGGTCTCCTGGAGCTGTTGAGCCAAAAAAATCATAATCTTGCTTCCAAATTAGTGAAAAGCTTCTCCAAACTGAGCTATACTGGTCCAAAGCAGTCCAAAAGCCAAGCTGTACTGACAAAAGTTGGGTGAGCTCTGTTAGCAGATTCTTCAAGAAAGAAAGGTTACTTCACAACCCACAATGAGGCATTGGAGCAGGACTCTGGCGAGGTTTTAATTTCCTCATCTTTAAAATCAGGATAGTTATACCTAACAGAGTAGTTATGGTTATAACATGAAACAATGTGTGTAAGGCACCTTTCAAACTTTTAATTGTATTTATATATCTGCTATGATAATAATATGATGATAATTATATAGTCTTCAGTTTATGAATTGATTATATCCTAAAAGTTTACTTGAAGTCAAGTTTGGAATGTGACATTTTTACTCTAGAAACAAAGCTTTAAATAGTGGCTAGAGTAGATCTTTAGATCAGACTACAAAAACCTATGTAACACAATGTACTTGAAGCATGGCACTAATGTTATTATTTTAATTTGATCTAATCATCACAGAATTTTCAAAGAAAAATGTATTACAGGTTACAATTCAGGAAGCCTACAATATTATTCCACAATATGAAAAACAAAAACGTTAATTTCCCCAGTGGAAAACACTGAGGTATTAGCTGGGATGAATCGTGAGATAATCAGTGAAATAATCTGTTACAACTTTAGATTTTTGTGAAAGAAAGTAACTCTCTAGAAGATTCTCCAGCTTCTAAGAACTGAGGAAAGATGGGGCCCCAAGGCAAGGAAGCCCTGGGGCCAGGGATGTTAATTTCATTGTGTGTCACAGATCCCTTTGGCAGTCTTAAAAACTCTATACCCCTTCTTAGAATCATGTTCTTAAATTGATAAAGTATAAAGGCTTACAAATAAAGCCAATTATATTAGAATACAATTATTGTACCTATATATGCACATATGCATGTGTATTGAATTTTCAACCCAGTAAAATTTCCAGAGTTTTTTAGTTAAATTGTTAATTATTCATACTACGCCTCCAATTTTATTTGAATTTATTTTCATCCACGTGTTATAGTTTATATTTATTCATATTAAATTTCACATAAAAATTCACCTTATTAGAATTGGATCTTTTTTTTCTTATATGTATATGAAATAATACTTATATATCCTATTTAACATATGATGGACATTTATAAGTGTGTATATGTATGCACACATAGACACAGACATACAAGTTTTGAATCCCAAGTTAAGAAATGTTGCTGTAGGAGTTTCTAAGTTGGCTAAAAGTAATGAAGCAAAAGCTAAAGGTCTGGAGCAGGGGTGGGGAACCTGTGGCCTCAAGGCCACATGGCCTTCTGGGTCCTTGGGTGCAGCAGCCTTTTGATGGAGTCCAAGTTTTACAGAACAAATCCTTTTACTAAGGGGATTTGTTCTGTGAACTTTATATTCAAAGGGCCATGCTCGAAGACTTAGAGGGCCACGTGTGGCTCAAGGCCACAGTTTCCTCATTCCTCATAGAATATCTAAAAGAAAACAATTCTGAAAAATAAGGGGGAAGACCTACACACAGAAAAGACATTCCCCATCCCAAGAAAAGTTATGAAGCTTTAATAATTCAATTCTATATGAAGAGGTAACCAATTCAATGATTTTGCCCCTAGGGCACAGAATATATTAATATATTTGTACCTAGCCATTCATCTATAGAAAATCCCCAAAGGAATATAAGAAGTAAAATTGACTGAATTAGAACTGACCCCCCCCCCCCGCCAAAAAAAAAAACAATAAGACACCTAGGTGGCACAGTGGATAGAGTGCCAGACATGGAGTTAGAAAGACCTGAGTTCAAATCTAGCCTAGACATGTACTAGCTGTGTGAGCCTAAAAGAATTGCTTAACCCCATTTGACTCAGTTTCCTTATCTGTAAAATGAGCTGGAGAAAGAAATGGCAAACCATGCCAGTATCTTTGCCAAGAAAACCTCAAAGGAGTCATGAAGACTTGGACATGACTAATCATTAACAAAAAGAATAACAAAAACTTCAAACAATGTGGAGTACCTTTCTTAGGAAAGAGGTTTTGATCCAGGAAAAATTGTCAGACAGGAGACACAAAACCTCTCCCATCTTGATCTCTTGTCTGGAAGTATCAAAATGTCTTGCAGCTAAGACACTAATGGAGTTAAAGGGAAGAGGCTTCTGCCCATTCTAAATTAAGGGCAAGTCTCCTACCTGAAAGAGCACTAACAAAGTCCAACTGAAAAGAACACAATGATGCACCAGCTGCTGCAATAACCCTGTCAAGCCAGAGTCTGAAAGTGGAAAAGAATTTTAACTGACCATCAAAAAGCAAGCCCAAGGAGACCAGCCAGTTGACTCCTCCAGAAGAGACACTGTGCTCTTAGAAAAGCCAGAGAATCTGCCTGACCTAGAATGGCAGTTATAACCCAGAAGTAGGGGCCTGGCTACAATGTTCTGTCAGCAGATCCCTAGCAGCAGTTTTCCATCCAGGACTTTTTGGCAGGTTCTACATAGTGGCAGAAGAACTGTTCAATCTAGTACAGCAACATCCAAGCCTACTGAGAAATGAGCACAATCAATGAATGACCTGTTTCGCCCAGAAGCAGATTGCCCCATACTACCCAGATATCATGCTCTCCGAGGAGTAAGACTAGCTGATCCATAGAAAAACTCAGCAATCACTTACAGCTCGTAAAGGACACCATGAAGACCTTCTAGAAATATAAAAGCCATTAAGTCTGCCATTCCAGAGTTATAAGTTTTCTTGATCAAGTATTCCCAAATGCATTTCTAACTATCATTTTTCCTTTATGTTCATGCTTATGCCCACTCACATCTCACGGACTCTGTAATTTTGGGACAGTGTATCCCTGATATTGGGGAAGATATGATGTAACTTCCATCCTCACTATGTCATTGGAGTAAGTTTCTTTTTTTAAAGAAATGAGCCTATTGACTGATTGTAAAGGGAAGCAAACTGGTAGGGGCTCAAAAACCAGTGTTGTAAGAATTGACACCAACAGGGCTACCTCTAAACCATGAAATTAGTAGCAACTACATCTCTAGGGTTGCAATGGGAGTGAAATTTGGTTGAGTGAGCCCTGAGGGGTGTATCATGCTTCTATTAAAAAAAAAACCTGAGTTAGAATACTGACATCATCCAGAAATGCAGACCAGATGTGATTGTCACTCTTAAATTATCATGAATTGACTCCACTTTAGCTAGCTATTTATGGCCCAGCAGAACATAGGAACCTGGAAATCATTATCCAAAGAAAGTGGTTGACCAGGGTGTCTTCTACCAACCCCTGAGGAACTTTCTAAGTGCTTATATTTCATGTATCTTTGCAACAAGTCTATCCTGCTGACAATTGTAAATCATCTGTGCAAATTTCTTTCCTGAAAACCCCCAAGTTCACTGAAAGGAAATCAAGCCAAGTCAGCATTCTAGTGATGCTCTGTTAATGTTTCATTGCCACTTTATAGTTTTACCATAATTTCTTTTCTGCTCAGCTATACCTGTCCCCAACCCTATATTGATTATAAAAGTCAAAAGGAATGAATGATATTAATGAGTGAGTAGAAGAGAAAACAAAGAAAGTTAAGATTAGGGCCTTGAGGAGTATAATAAATCAAAATGTATTATACATATACACATTTTATTTCATCACTGTCTTCACTATGGACCTACTGTTCTAGGTTCAAATAGCTCATCTAAATCTTTGATTTCCTTTGGAGTCATGCCCCATCTTAAGTATCCAAATTTATTTCCCACAATAGAAAAATCTCTGTTCCAAGTCAGGCTAATCCATCTTTTGTCTCACAAGTGTGCCGTGTCCTTTCTGGCTTCTGATATTATTTCTGTTTCCTGAAAGCCTTTTCTTCTCTACTCCATCTATCCTATACTCTTAGGGAAACCCCAACCCAAGCTTGTGGAACTAGATAAACTGTATGTATGTGTGTATGTATGAATGTGTATGTGAATCAGTATATACATATATAAATAGCTCATTTTTTAAGGAAGTGGGTAGTTCAGAAACCTCAAAGTGAAGTGATTTTTACCATTTTTATATAATGTGAATTTGCCTACAGTTATGGAAGAGTAAGGGAGGCAAAGAAGCTTAAAGGGGCCCATGCCCTCAGAGACGGAGGGGTCCTGCACAAGGTTCAAGGACTCATGAGTGAGAGAGCAAGAGGAAAAACATACAAAGTAGGGAGAGACTAGCAGGAAATGGGCTGAGCAGGGCAAAGGTCTCAGAGGTTGTTAGGTGCTGTTGAGGCCCACAGCCGGTCCCGGTGGGAAAAGAGTGCTACATCTGTTCCCAGAGTGCTGCCTCCGTTCCCACTCAAGGCCATACAGGCTGAGTCGGGTCTCCCACGCTCAGCGACGCCTGGACAAGAGACTGTGCACAGGGTGTCCACGAGGACATACACAATATTAATCTTTTCATGATTGGACACTCGCTTCCTTTCAGGTGGCAAGCTAGCATATGATTAGCTGAATTTGCTATAAAACCTTGCTACTTCCAAAAATAAATGAGACTTCTTCATTCTTGTCTCTCTGTCTCTTCATTGTTCCTGATCGGGGTCCCTGCCAGCCAGAGACCCCTCCCCAGGGAGCCAAGCAAGAGGTCACAAGCCAACCCAGTGATCTAGCCATGTCCCTGATCCTGCATCAGAGGCTGGGGGCAGGACAGGAGAGAGAGAGAGAGAGAGAGAGAGAGAGAGAGAGAGAGAGAGAGAGAGAGAGAGAGAGAGAGAGAACAATATTGTACGTTAAAGTTAACATTAGTGCTTTTGGGACTGTTTTTTTTTTTTTAAATACAGGCTTCTTTCAGAATTCTTTAGGTAAAGTCAAATTTGCCTAATGGGAATTTACACAAAGTGAGAACTATCTGTATGTGTATATACATATATACAAAACATCTACTTATTAGTATTCAATATTCAGTTATTTTTACCTGGTTAGATATGTAAGTCATAATGAACTTAGAAGCATAGGCTCTAAAATAA
>CM053622.1:271749928-271820071 GCA_028646595.1 Phalanger gymnotis | reverse complement strand
TTTTCCCACTAACCTTCTCTGATGTCTTTGCTCTTTGTGGGTTGAGAGGTCTAGTACATGCCACAGCTCAGTATTTCAGGATGCCAGGGCACTTTCCTCTCGTCTCCTGGTCTGGTAGGTCCGCGTCTAGTCTGTTCGCGCCGTGCGCGCTGGGCTCAGCTTCGCTCCCTGGGGGCTGGGAGGTCCATGTGGGACAGACCTTACCCAGAGACCATCCAGGCTGTCATGGGTTGGGGCCCTGCTTCCCTCTGCCACTTTGTGGGTTCTGCAGCTCTAGAATTGGTTCAGAGCCATTGTTTTATAGGTTTTTGGAGGAACTTGGTGGGGAGCTCACGCCAGTCACTGCTTCCCAGCCGCCATCTTGGCTCCGCCTCCGACAGTCTATTCTTTCTTCTTTTATAGAATATATTAGCTATTATATGTAGAAGTCCAAGCAGGGGGAAAAAAATCTATAAGAACTTTTATCAAAGGGCTTTGCAAAAAAAAAATAATAATCCATTGCCCTCTACCCGAAAATGTCGGGATAAAAATAGAGAACAAATTCCTTAGCAATATTCATGCCCCTAATATCTTAATATCCCCATATACCTTTATTGCATCCCCTTGTATTTGGCTTACATTCCTAATACAAGCCATGACTTCTTGTCTCCACAATTACATAGATAGTTATCAACCTGGGCCAAAAAGTAGCAAGCTGTCTGGGATCACAGATAAGACTTTCCATCATCCTAAACCAATTACAAATATTCAGAGATCTCAAAAACCTATTTCTGGAATCAGAGGTAATAGATAATCTCCTCCTGCCCCCATCAATCACTGAAAAGCAGGGAAGTACTCCTAAACTATATCAGAGATAAGACTGCCTCTATGAAAAGGGAAAGTTGGGAAGATATCTTTGGGGGCTGCTACATCATCACTTCTGTCTGGACACTAACTTGTAGGACCAAAACATTCATCTCATCTTCTAGCTATAAAGACTATCCTTTAATAAATTTTATTTGGAAGGGGCAAAAAAGGTACTTATCAGATATTTACTATGATATGCCAGGCACCCATATCATCTCAATTGTTCTTCATACAAACCCAGTGAGGTAGGTGCTATTTTATGGTTGAGGAAACTGAGGCAAAATTTAAGTGACTTCCCCAGGATCATACAAATAGTAAACATTTCTGAGGCTGGGTTTGAATTCAAGTCCTTCCAACTTCAGATGCAAGGCTCTATCCACTGCATCATCTACTGCTTCTCTTTGCAACCATAAATCTTGGATATACTTTCTTCCTTTCCCCACCCTAATATGAAAGAATGAATTAAATCACATTTTCTAAGGGCTTACTTAATAAGCCCTATGCTTTAAAGCTGAAGATATAAAAACAAAGATTATCCCCACACTCAACAAGCTTGCATTCTAATGAGGAAAAACAACACACATGTGGGAGTGGTAAAACTTTAATATAGTGGGATACTTTAATATAGATAATTACTGGAATGGTGAATGGGGCCACTCAATGATAGAGCTGACTTGATCAAAGCTCATGGTTCCAGAAATGAGAAGAGGGAAAGGAAAGGATACAAGCCTCTGGGCAAGGCAGTTGGTGAAGAAGAATTGGTCAGAGAGTGTGAAATGAATCAAGACATGGTCACTTGAGTTTTCCTCAAATAGTAATGTGGAAGAAGAAGTCACCAATCTGTACAGAAAGATTTTAGGGCAGAAATATCCTTAGGGTGGCAAGAAAATTGTTGAGGAGGAAGTGAAATGGATGATAATTTCATACATGATCATTCATTTGGAAAAGCCTTTACTGCCAAATGTAGGAATTTCAATAGCTGGGAGAAACTTATCAAGTCTCATTTTAAATTCCTAGAATTCACAAAAATACTTCTCATTCAATACCCATCTGTGAATGGCCCTAATTTAATAAGTAGTAGTTTTCTTAAAAAAAAAAAAAAAAACAGAGACAGACTGACATTTCCTGGTGTTACATGAATCAGTGAATGAATAAATTAAGAAAAAATCACTTATAAAGCAATTGTTGTGTGCCAATCACTATGCTAGGAAATGGAAAAGGGACATAGTCCTTTTCAAGAGACTCACATTCTCATTTGGGGAGATAATATGTAATGAAGGGTTCAAATCCAAGGTAAATGGATAGGCCTGGTATTCCTCCACATGCTTCTCAGAGAAATCAGCAAGGCCCAGGTGTATATAAGGTGCATTTTTCAGTTCAGATGGCAATGTCTGGTAGTCTCACATATGGAGAAGCAAGAGAGTTGGTAAGGTCTACTGGGCTAGCAAGAGTAGTAACAGGGAAGATGATAAGGCCTAGTTGTCCTCCACATCATTGTAATGATTTCAATTGACTTTTTGTTTTTCCAAGGAGTGGGAGTGGCCCTATCCATCCAATGAAGTGTTGGAGGAGTCTGGGCTAGAAAACAAAGTGTAAGCCCAAAGGTCAAAGTAGAGCAAGGGAACTGAGTTCCCTCTGGAGGAGGTGGGTTTAGGTAACTGAGATCCATTCAGGAGGAGAAAGGAGAAGGGTGGGGGAAAAGTATACTCCTATTCTGACCTCAGGAACCCAGAGGGATGTACAGAATCCAATTTGTGGCATAGCCAGCATCCAAACTCTGTCACTAAAAAAGTTTCAAGTAACTTGGAAGAATGCCGACTTAATTTTTAATCTTTTGCATAGCAAACTGTTGACTTTTGTTTCTTATCCATTTGCCACTCCCTTTTGCTTTATTAGAGAGTTTAATCTATGCATATTTGAGGTAAATGTTTGTAAGTTTTATGTTTTTTTTTCCATTTAATTGTTTTACATAGATTTTTTTTCTATTTTTCCTCTTATTTTAAGATGGTAAAGAGCCTCTGTAATTTATTTTGTTTGCACTGCTTTCATCTCATACTCTTCCCAAAGTCCTTCTCCCACCCAACTACCTATTCCTCTCCCAAGTTCCATGAGTTTAATGTTTTTTTTGTTATTATTTTCTTCCCCTCTCTCTCTACCTCATCATTTTACGTTTTCCACTCTATATTCCACATCAGAGTGCATTTCATTCAGAATCCTTTCTAGCCTTCCTTTTCAGCTCTATTCATTTTCTAAATTTGGAAAATATTCATTGGTGATTTTGTGATACTCTTTTTTGAGAAGGGTTTATTTACTCCATCCTCATATTTACTTCTTTTACTTTCTAGAATGCTAGTTACACATCTCCCTTCCCTATCTCTTGTTTGTTTGTCAAAGATCCTTTTTAGAGAATCCTTGAATCCAGGAATATTAATTCTTGAAGGAGGCCAAATGCTGTGGTGAAAGGGACTCTGTAAGCAGTGGCCAAGTTCATTGTCAAATACCTGGCATTGTATTAAGAAAAAAATAATTGAACAGATTACAATATCAAGAGGCTTTTTTAGTTCACCTTCACAAAGAGACATTAAGTCACAGATATATACTTAAATAACAATTATACAATATATTTAGAAATTATAGCACTCACATCTATTTCTGGCTTTGATTACCACCTCTTTGGTTGTCTTCCTCACTAATTTGGTTTATCAAGCTCTTTAAGGATTGGATAAAACACTTGGTAATACTTATCCTGGCAAATGGATGATTTAGAGAAGACATGCTAACTATTTTCTAGTCTTTGAAGGGTTGTTATATGTAAATTTGTTTAGACTTGCACACGAAACAACTGAAAGTGGTCTCTGCAAAATTATAAAGAAAAAGCATGGTTGCAAAGAAGATAAATGAGAAGGTATCTCCCCTATACCATTTTGCAGCAATAGGGGAATTCTTGAATGAGGAGCATTGCACATATTTTCAGATTTTTCTAATTTATTGATAGGTTTTCTTGATTGTTTTTTCTCTTCTTCCTCTACTTTTTTTTTCATTAAATATGTTCCATGTTATATGGGATAATTTTCTGAGAGCAAAAAAATTATGCAATACCAAAATGAAAGTGCTTAATAATTGTTAAAAGGAGTGATTAGATTTGTTCTATTTAATCCCAGGGGACAAAATTAGAAACAGAGCATAGAGTATCAGAGAAGGAGATACAGAATTTATTTCAGAGAAAACTTCTTAATAATCAAGACTATTGAAAACTAGAATGAGTGGCCTTGAGAGGGAGAGTGGTTCTCCCCATCAGAAGTCTTTAACTAGAGGCCGAGTGACCACTTGTCCAGTATGTTTTAAAAGAGATCTGTCTTGAGGTTTAAGTTTTACTAGATGATTGCTGTTATATCTTTCATCTCTAAGATTTTAAAATTCTGACTTTTAGGGCACTTGATCCATCTTGAACAAAATTGAGACAAGGGGTGGCCGTATTTTTTTTCACTAGTGGGGCACATCAATCATTTTCATTAATAGTGATAAAGTAAAACTTGTTAGCAATCCAAAAAATATGAGGTTGTTTATAAGCAACAAAACTCAGTCCCAGATCCTACTTAATTATCATTAGCCATGTAAAAGTACAAACATAAGCCCATTGTGAGTTTATTTTATCAATATTTATCATACAATAGGAATACACATATATAACAGACAAATACTCTTGAGAACTGGGGAATCTAATTCAATTAAGGCACATTTCTTCTTTTTTTTCAGAGGGGGAAAGGCAGGGCAATTGGGGTTAAGTGACCTGCCCAAGGTCACACAGCTAGCGTGTCAAGTATCTGAAGCCATATTTGAACTCAGGTCCTCCTGACTTCAGGGCCAGTGCTCTACTCACTGCACCACTTAGCTGCCCCAATTAAGGCACATTTCAATTGTGACTCTAGGATTCCATCCATGATAGTGGCCCTTAGCTTCAGTTTTAGTAGTTTCATGAAAGACAATACCTGTTCATTGTCAGATAAACACCAATAGTTTTGTCACATATATAGAAAGTCTTCCTTGCTATTAGATCATGTGTTCAGGCTAACTAAAGGCAAAAATTATTATACTAAATATCTCACATACAGCACAACATTGTATCAGAGGATGCATTTTGTCAAGGTAGAAGTCAAGATCCCTACATTGAGAAGATGATGCTTGTAATTCTTAAAAATTTTTTATCACTAATAGTATAGCTAGAAGGGTTATACATAGGCAGAGAGTATGGGAATATGTTGAATTTAAGGGAGTGATACAAACGAATTAAGGGATGAGAAAGAAGAGTGCACTGGGTGCAGTAGGAAGGGAGAGGTAGAATGGGGCAAATAATTTTATGTAGAGGCATGAAAGACCTATTATACTGGAGGGGAAGATGGGAGGGTGGGAGACAAGCATCACTTGAACCTTACTCTCATCAGTATTGGCTCAAGGGGGCATCATATAAACAATCAGTTGAATATAGAAATCTATCTTACCTAACAAGAAAGCAGGAGGTAAAAAGATTAAGTAAGGGGAGGGGGTGGGACTGGCAGAAGGAAGGTCAAGTCAAAGGCTGTGGTAGACAGAAGCAAAATACTGGTGAGAGGGGGAAAAGGGTGAAAGGAGAGGGCAAACAGGAAGAAGAATAGAATGGAAGGAAATACACAAATAGTTATCATAACTGTAATGTGAATGGGATGAACCTTCCCATGAAACAGAAGTTTCCCCTGAAATAAAAAAGCAGAGGTAGCAATCCAGATATCTGACAAAGTAAATGCAATATAGAACTAATTAAGAAATAAGGAAACTACATCTTGCTAAAAGGTACCACAGACAATAAAATAATATTAATACTAGACATATATTCACCATGTGGTAAAGCAACCAAATTCTTAAAGGAGAAGGTAAGTGAGTTTCAAGAAGAAATAGAAAAATTATACTAGTGGAGAAACTCAACTGTCCCCTCTCAGAACTTGATAAATCCAACAAAAAGTAAACAAGAAAGAAACTGAGGAAGTAAATAGTGTAAATTCTATATTATTCTATAAATTCTAAATAGGAAGTAAACAGATGTGATAGACCTTTGACATGATTTAGACATAAAGGGTGACACCATAAACAAATTAGAGGAACCACAGTCTACTGGTCAGATCTATGGGGAAAGAATTAATGATCAAACAAGAGATAAAGAGCATTACAAAATGTAAAATAGATAATTTTTATTGTACTGCTGGATTAAATTTTAAAGCTTTTGGACAAAAAAACCCAATGCGACCATGATTAGAAGGAAAGCAGAAATATGGAAAACAATCTTTATAGCAAGTATCTCTGATAAAGGTCTCAAATATGTAGAGAACTGAGCCAAATTGTATAAGAATACAAGCCATTCCCCAATTGATGAATGGTCAAAGGATACAAACAGGCAGTTTTTAGATTGAAGAAATCAAAGCTGTTTACAGGAACATGAAGAAAGGCTCTAAATCACTCTCGATTACAGAAATGCAAATTAAAACAACTCTGAGGTGCCACCTTGTACCAGATTGGCTAATCAGACAAAAAAGGAAAATGAAAAATGTTGGAGAAGATATGGGAAAATTGGAACACTAATGAACTGTTGGCAGAATTGCTAACTGTTCCAACCATTTTGGAGAGCAATTTGGAACTATGCTCAATAGGCAACTGGACTGTGCACATCCTTTGATCCAGCAATACCACTACTAGGTCTGTATCCCAAAGACATCATAAAAAAGGGAACAGAATCTACATGTGCAAAAATATAGCAGCTCTTTCCATAGTGGCAAAATACTGGGAATTGAGTGGATGCCCATCAACTGGGAAATGGCTGAACAAGCTGTGGTACATGAATATAATGGCATTCTACTGTGCAATAAGAAATGATGAACAGGCAGATTTCATAAAATCCTGGAAAGACTTGTACAAACTAATGCAAAGAGAAATGAGCAGAACCAGGAAAATATTGTACACTGTATCAGCAACATTGTGTGATGATCAACTATGAATGACTCAGCTCTTCTCCACAATGCAATGATCAAAGACAAGTACAAAGGACGCTTGAAGGAAAATGCTAGCCATATCCAAATAAAGAACTGATGACTCTGCATGCAGATTCAGGCATAAATTTTTCACCTACTTTATTCTTTCTTGTGTTTTTTTTCTTTTGATCTGTTTATTCTTTCACAGTTGTGAGTAATATGAAAATTGCTTTTTACATGATAGCACATTATAAACTATATGAACCTGCCTACCATTATCAGAAGAGGGAAGGGGAGAGAATGAGTGAAAAAAATTTGGAACTCAAAATCTTATAAAAATGAATGCTAACATTTTTCTTCACATGTAACTGGGGAAAAATAAAATACCATTAAAACATTATATAATAAGAAAGAATAAAAAATATTTCTAATCCAAATTTATTACAAAGAAACAGAATAGTTATAGAAAGAAAAAAATATTTAAAAAATACTGAATGTCACACCTAAATATCATTACCGTTGTTTGAAATATTTTAGCAGCATAGACCAAATTGTCTATTCTTTCTTTAAATCTTCATAAATATACTGGTAGATACAGAGAGCTTTATCCACATTTCAGTAAATTTGCAAGCTCACATTCTCATAGAATGAACCAATTGTAGTTGGATGACCTGGGCCATTATCTAAAATCAGTAATACTTTAAAGAAGATATTGTCCTTGCAATAGTTTTTCAATACATGGTCTAAGATAACTTGAAAACAGTCTTTTATAAAGCCTTCCTACTTGACTATCAAAGAACAGGAAGGAATTGATATTTGTAATCTTTTGAAGGACAAGGATTTCCATACACATAAATAAGCAGTGGTTTTAATTTTAAGTATCCCTCTACCTTACCTTCCAATAAATGTGTTAGGTGATCGTTAGGCATTTAAATACAATTTGAGTATTTTTCACTCTTAGAAATGCAAGCTCAGGAAGGCATACTTTTCCAGAATAACCTTGCCCGATCAACATTAAAAATTTGTTGATTAGTGTATCCACCTTTTTTGATTATTTTCTTCAAAACATCAGAATATTTAATTGTCAAATCTTCATCAGCACTGGCTGCCTCTGCAGTAATTTTAGCATTACTCAACTCAGTTTAATTTTTAAAGTGATTCAACCAACTTTTACAGTAAAATTTTCTTTACAATACTCTTCATTTCTATTTTCTTTCACTGCCTTAAATAAACGAAGCTTTTGGCTGAATGCCTGCTCTGCTAAGAGGAATGCATTTTTTACTGCCATCTTCAATTCATACAACTAAGAATGTTCCATTTCCAACACTACTGTAGCAATTCTATTTCTTATAGTTGCTTGCCAGCTGCAAAAACTGGTAGAACTTTGCCCTTTTAATTTATTTGCCTTCTTGTTTTACTGTGTTCCATAATGTATAGTCAGGTATTCCAACATTTTTTCCAATCTTAGAGTTACTGTGACCACATTCATGCCATTCAATTACATAACACTTTTGTTGATGTCAAAATAAGCTTTTTCCTTTTTTGAGTTGGAAATTTTTCCATCTAAATTATTCTTCCTTTTGCCTCTTTTGCTAAGGGTTCTTTAAAAAAAACCACACAACTTTTGATAAAATGGTAACAGGAACACATCATATCTACATGTAACAATAAGCAAGTATAAGCTGACAAAGTGGCTTCATGTCAAAACTCTCCAGTACCTCTCACAAATCACATTAATTAAATTTGTCTTACATTAAATATGGACTGGTATCATCTTGTAATTGGAACTAAACCAAATTTTGCATTATTTAAATATATTAATTATATTCAGCGTGTAAAAACAAAACAAAATTCCTAAATGCAATCAACTTACAATTCTAATAGCTGAGATAAAATACATATAAAAATATTGATGAAATATATAGACAGCATAATGCAACTTTTGGAAAATATGGACCCTGTCCTTTCCATTGGCCATGATAGTTGCCCATATATATTTCCAAAGGAAATACAATATGTTAAAGAGTAATTCATCCCTTCCTATGGAGAGAGTCCATGCATTCCTTAATCCAGCAAAGTCTGAATGTGTGTGTACTCAGAATGTTTAAATTATATATCTTAAACCTGCAAAGATTTTTAATAAACAACAACTATTCCATATAGATGTGTTTGGAAATGTTCAGGGTGGGGCGAGAATATCCCTTAAAATTAATAATAGATCTCTTGCAGGAAACAGGCTGTAAATGGCAAGATCAAATTTACGTTCTTTTCAACATAAATTAGGTATCCATCATGAACAAGTATGGGAGTTAAGTGAATCACAAGCACAGTTACCAGGGAAACCTTTTCATTATTGGCAAGAGACCATGATGAAGTTTTATAAAGAATGCTAAAATTTCATAGTTTGGTCTTTCACTTCTTTCCTATTTTACATCTGGAAAGGAAGAGATAAAGAGACAGTGAAGAGAAGGAAGATTGACTTAAGGCCTTCCTTCATATTGGCAGAAAGTCAGTTACTCTTCATAAAAATGGACAGATTAAATAACAATAACAACAACAAAACCTCAGGAAAAGAAGTTCCCAATATAAATCAGAATTCTAAGAGAAAGGTGGAATTGACACCTCAATTAAAATAAATTTCAAGCAAATAGACTAAAATTACTCTGTAACCCAAAGCTTTCAAAGAAAGCTCAAATGTCATATCCTCAGGAATTTATGCAGAGACCAAAGATGAAGTTTTTTATAGCAAAAAAAAGACCACAAGCAAGTAAATTTAAAGATATTCTTAAAGCAAAATTTTAAAAATAGATTAAGCAATGATTTGTAACAGTTGATATTTAGAATAAAAATAGGATATTTTACGTAGATGTTTATGTTTCTTTAAACCTTGCTCTAAGTTTTATGTTGTTAGGAAAAATTACTTGTCAAATATTCATAGTTTATTTTAATAAATATATATTTCCTTTGGGAAAGCATAAGATCTATGCCCTTTGTATTATTAAAGGCTAAGGAAAGGATTTTTTTGGCTTGTACAATCTTACTCTATAGCATCTTCATTTACCTAGTGGCAGCTAAGTGTCTCAGCACTGGGTAAGAAAGAAAATAATCATTCTCTGATAAGCTAGCTTTGCAAATCTAAACCTCCAATTTGATGTTAAATCATACCCTCAAAAAGAAACAACGTTAAACCAAGATTATAATTTCCCTAGGGACCTTTATGTGTATTTGATCAAAAGACTCCAAGGGGAAACTTCAGTCCTCTATTGTATTTAAGTGTAAGCTTGTTACATATAACTTTTTAAAAAATCCATGAAAACATTCCTATTTTAGTATTACTTTTATAATTTAACATTACAATTTTATTTTAAAGAAACAATGATTATTCAGTGTACAATTACTATCTCAAAATATTCCCTGTAGCACCCTCAGAAATTACATACTAGGTGTAAATGGTATCCCTACTTGAAGTTGAACTTGTAACCAAATCTATTTTAACAGATATAGATACATAAAGAATGAGTTGCCAAAATTTATTTTCTATTGTGAAAATTAAGACTAGATTGTCTTGGAAACTGCCTTTGATAATCGGTTTCAGCTTCCTCTTCTGCTTCTCTTTGCTCCACCTGGTGGTGGTGGTGGTTGTCATTTTAATAACTCAAATTTTATAATTATTTCAATGAAAAGCAGAAATAAGAGACAACTTGTAGTCTTAATGTAGACTTACTACTTAAAGTATGACAAATTTCATGTATTTAGGAAGGTAATCTGATAAGAAGCAAATGCCCACAGAGATCATGAGTAAGAATGCATAGCATGCTGCAGTTTGCAGCACTGTTAAAATATCAAATGAATCAACGTTAAACAAGAACTTGAGTAGAAATCTGGTGAGGATTTATGGAGGCTGAGGGTGCTTACCTACCTGAATTGCTTAGGACTTAATTCTCAAAAGATTTTCCAGGGACTGTGAAAAAGCAATCATCAACAAGATCGAACTAATTTCATCCTACACCGGAGGACCGTAATTTCACACACAAAGCAGTAAATTGGACTCTAGTTGCTATGTAATTTGATAAAGCTTTTGAGTATGTACTATAGTAACACTCTCAAAAGATTTTCTTCTCTGCACTTTTGCAAGAAGAGTTAGAAAAAGTCTGAATTTTTTTTTAAAATCTAGCTTTTAGCCTAAACTAATTTTTATCTTGTGTGTTGTTAATTCCTGTTGCTTCCTTCATACTACTCCCCAAGTGAAACTATATTGTATTTAAAAGTTTTTTACCAATTGATTCTCATCTAAATATGGGGGAAGCGGGAATCATTAAACAAATATAATAGTTTCTTTTCACAATCATAACATATGCAACCCACATGTTTTAGTGGAATCGAAAATATTTAATAGACTACTGAGTAAGCTCAATGATGTGAAGCATACCTTTGGTACATCTTAATAGTGACAGGAAAGATCAGCTCCCATCCCTCCTGCACACAGGTAGTCATCAAACTTACACTACCAAAAATAAGTCATGTGGAGCTGAGTGCACAGTGGTGGTGATTCTGCCATTGGTAAAGGAAGCTGTTTTAGTGTACAAGGCTGCATCGATTAATCCATAACATTGTAGGTGAGTAACAAAACAGTACTATTGTGATTGGGCTACTCATTCTCAAGCCAGTTACAAGGGGAACAACAGGAGGGCTAGGAATTTGTTAAGTACCTACTATGTTCCAGGCTTTATTGTGCTAAGTGCTTTAAAAAAATTATATTTTCTCATTTGATCATAAGACTGTGGAAGGGAAGACAAGAGAAAGGAAAGAGAGGCAAGCAATTAGTATGCCCCTAAATCCAAAAGGACAGAATCTAGCCTGCATTGTACGGGGACAAGAAATTACTTTTATGAGAATGCGAAGCCACTGTTCATTCAGAAACCTTCAATTTTCCAGCATATTAGAATATGGTAAAGCTTCCTGGGAAACATATTCTCCACTGCATTCTTTTTCTCTGACAAGTTGAAAGGATAAAGAGTATCTTGAGGACCATTTTTCAACCCTGGAGATGGTTTTCAGTATTAGAAGAGTCATGTTCCTGTTGAAATTCTTGAGCCTATTATTCCCAGGGAGCAATACTTAATATTACTATTTTTTATTCCTTGTGTAATCTTGAATTCATGACAATTCTAGCAATACAGATAAGTAGAAAGGATATTGGGCTTGAAACCAAAAGTTAAGAGCTCAAGTCCTAACTCTGATATGTACTAATGGCGTCACTGTGGTGTTACCTCCATGTTCTTTCTGAGTCTCTATTTCAAAGATTTGGACAAACTTATAGATTACCAATATTTTCTGAAGATGACAGCCTATTTAAGTACAGAGGAAAACGTCATGAGTAATGGTGTCGGCGGGGCAGAAAATGAAAGAGGGTTTCAATGAATCACCAAATTTTTTGCATCTAAATATTAAATATATACACATAGGTATTTATTAATATAGACACACATGCATATATATGTATATATAGTAAGCAATTTTGTCCATATAGATGCATATGTATGTATTGTGTGTATGCATAGCCATATATTGTATGTATGCATTATGTGCATGAAAATGCTGCTTTTGCTATAAATGATTGTATGTGCTTGTCTTTTCAAATATACATATGTGTATATGTATATAACCACATGCAGACAGGTAGATAGATCAATATAGATATAATATTTGCATGCAAAAATTTAATGATTCATTGAAATCCTATTTCATTTTCTGTCCTCTGTCATCATTACTGCAGAAATGGAAGAAGAATAGGGGCCCGGAAAGATTATAAATACCTACATACAAACATGCTCACACAATATGCTTATGATACTTGTTTCGCAAGATTTATTGTGAAGATCACGCTTTGTAAACTTTAATTTTTGAGATATATTAATCTTGAAATTCTTATGATAAATTAAACTAAAAGGCAGAAGGGGGTTATATCAAAACAGAAGTACGACTTATAGTTTCTTCTCAGAGTAGCAAATAAAAGACTTGCCTGTGTGGGTTTTATCATGGATCCAAAGGCAACAAGAAACATCATCTCATGGGACATTGCTCTGCTTATGATAAGCAATTAACACAAAGACCACAATTGAAATAATAGTAGTTTATATGCCAACATCTGTTACAGAGTCTGGAGAAGCAGAGAAATTGTTTGAAGAACAGTGTTAGACACTCTGAATTAAATAAAATAAATGTTTATTCTTGGTGAAGATAGGAAAGATTAAAAGTGGCAAGATATATGTTGAATAACATGAAATAGAATATGGAATGAAAGATATCAAAGACTTGGAGACTACAAAGAAGTTTCATGCCTATAAGAGATAAATACTTGGAGAAAGCAATCAATAGATGTTGAATATACCAAGTATTTTTTTAAAAATCACAAAAAAGGAAGAAATTGTGTATAACTTAAGAGAAAAGGTATCACTCATTAACATACTAGTAATGGGAATGGAAATAAGTTTTGAATCAGCTGTACCTGTATAATCAAAGTACTAACTTTTTAAAGCAAAGATCGAAATTTGTATAAAACAAAACAAAAACAAAGGCTTGATACCATGACACTATGTTGTGATGTTTAAGAATGCAGAAAACAGTAAAAAAAAATGTAAATAAATTTCTTTTCCATTTTATTCTTCTTTCATCTTTTGTTTTATCTCTTTTCTTGTTCCTTTATCTTCTCTTAATGATGTAAAACTTCTTGAAACAAGGACTCATCTTTTAACATTAACATTCTTTAGCCATTATTTTTTGACTGAGAGACATTGAACCCTACAATCTCAGAGGAATTGAAAATGTGAATCACTTAGAGAGTTCATGATGGGTTAAAACTGGCTGCAATCCATTACACGAAAAGAAAGAAAGAAAGAAAGAAAGAAAGAAAGAAAGAAAGAAAGAAAGAAAGAAAGAAAGAAAGAAAGAAAGAAAGAAAGAAAGAAAGAAAGAAAGAAAGAAAGAAAGAAAGAAAGAAAGAAAGAAAGAAAGAGAAAGAAAGAAAGAAAGAAAGAAAGAAAGAAAGAAAGAAAGAAAGAAAGAAAGAAAGAAAGAAAGAAAGAAAGAAAGAATAAGGGGAGTCACCAAAGAAATATGAACAAAAAATGAATGATCACACAGCGAGAGTCAAGAATAAATTATGACTTGTAATATTCTAGTGGTATTCTTATAATGTCAATATAAACAAAAGAAGGTCCCCAAAACATTGGATAGAACCCTTTAGAGGAATTTCTCAGAAGAAATAAATGAGTTACATAGAATGAGTAGGGGTGGTTATCTATATTGTTGGAGGTAATCTGTGATGAGATTATAGATGCCTTTGAGCATTTGAGAAATGTTATTATTATGACACTGAGTTCTTGAGAGGCAATGAAGTATAGTGGACAGGATAATAGCCTTGGAGTCTGGAAAACTTTGGTTCAAATCCTATTGCTGAATTATAGTAATTATGTCAACATGGACAAGTCACTTAACCTCAAAGTGCCCTAGTCACCCCTCTAACATTATACATGGCAATAAGATGCCCATGTTAAACTCTTGAAGGGATTTCCAGACCTCAGACTCTCTATAAAAATTAAACATCAGGTCTAAATCCCAATTCCAAATCCTACCCATTCCTGGTCTGCAAAAAAGCAGATCTTAAAAATAAGGTTTTGACAAGTAATTATAAATATTATGTTATATATTACCAATTTTTTCAGAATCAAGCTTTGTACGTTTTAAGATTTATAAATTCATTATACTGACAGCAATTTCATTTTGTTTTCTTTTTTCCTTTCCTTTTCTTTTATTTCCTTTCCTTTTTTTAAAATTGTTTCACATCAGAAGTGTGGTAGCCTATTCACAAGCTTGGTCTCCTCCAATTGGTACAGGAGGTTTCACCTCTACTACTTCTCATCTTGTTGGGATGTACACATTGACAATGAGGTTGATGCTCAGTGTTTGGGAGGCTCCAAGGAAAGTATGGGAGAGAAGAGGTATTGATGACTGACTACCAAACTGAAGGTCTATGAGCCATTGTACTGACTTCACTATTGCATGCTTGTGAAACGTGGACAATATACCAGCACCATGACAGGAAACTGAATCACTTCCATTTGAATTGTCTTAGGAAGATTCTGAAGATCGTGTGGCAAGGTAAGATACCAAACACTGAGGTCCTTTCTCCAGCTAAACTGCCAAGCATTCAAACTCTACTTCAGAGAGCAATGGGCTGGCCATGTTGTTCAAATGCAAAACGTATGCTTGCTAAAAGGACTATTTTATGCAGAACTCACACAGGGCAAGCATTCACATGGTGGTCAGAAGAAGTGATACAAGGACACTCTCAAGGTCTCTCTTAAGAATTTTAGAATTGATCGTGTAACATGGGAGTCACTGTCACAGGACTGCTCAGCCTGGCGTGCCTACAATAGAGAAGGTGCTGTGCTCTATGAGCAAAGCAGAATTAAAACAGCTCAAAGGAAACACAGGATGAGCAAGTATGGAGAATCCACTCCAAATGTTCACACAGACTATTTGTGTCCAACCTCTGATAGGTAGAGCAATCTGAGCTCACATTGGTCTGATCAGTCACAGTCAGATGCATATCTAGCATAGTGATGTCATTTTGGTTCTCATCGAGAATGGACAACAACCACCCAAGATTTCCCATCTATACATACTTAGGCAGCCTGGTACCCCAACTTCCTTGGGGGCTTACCATATTGGTGCTAGATTGCCTCTAGACACCTAATTGGCTTAGCACACTGCAGCTCAGAAGTACTAAGGTCAAGTGATCCACCAGCCTCAGTCTTCCAAGTAACAGGGATTACAGACAGGTGCCACCATACCCACCCAGCTCAATGTTTGTTGTTTCAATGCTTTTTTTTTTTTACTGATAAAAGCCATAATATTTAAACCAAAATAATACATAACAACAATTTGTTGTATGTGCTTTCACAGCATGAAATCTACTTTAGCTCAGTCTTCTTTTGAGCCTTAGAGTTGTTATAAGAACTAAATGAGATTGCGCTTATACAACATTATAACTTGAAAAACAATGTGTAAATGTGAACTATCACTATTATAGACGATACACCAAAAGAATATGGAGAAAAATTGAAATTTTACCTGTCTGTGATAATTGGAAATATCTTTCAGAACCATGAACTATAAGGTTACACATACATGGCATGTTACCATGCTGTTTTTTACCCAAGACTATATAAAATTACTTCAACTCTAACATTAGGTATATGATTTCATGCCAAAATTATCAAAATTACTCAGGTAAAAGATGTCACACCTAAAGTTTAGCCTAGTTTGACTACTATAAACAACTTTCTAATCAGAGAGTTTTGTTATAGGTGAGTATTTCCAAACTATTCTACCCCCAAAATAGTCTTATTTTGCAGGCTTATAAAAATCCTGGTAAAACTTAATGCTAGTGTTTTGAAAATTAAACTGAAATTTCAGAACTATATTCTTTGGGTTTATGGCCTTGAAAAATAATAATATATAACTAGACTTTACATAAAGCTTTAAATTTTTCAAAGCACCTTACAAATAATATCTCATTTTACCTCACATCAACCTTGGCAGGTGGGTGCTATTATTATCCCCATTTTATAGGTGTGGAAACTGAATTAGAAATAGTTCAGATGAATTGCCCAGGGTTACACAACTAGTAATTGTCTAAGGGAGGATTTGAACTCCAATCTTCTCCTCTTCTTCCTCTTTCTTCTCCTCTTCTTCCTCCTTCTCCCTCTTCTTCTTTTGAGATGACAAAACAGCCTTTTGTATTTTGGCTCTGATGTCTATGAACAGCAAATAACCATGCTGAGTCTCAGTTTACTCAATTATAAAATAGAGATAATAATAAAATGGAGATAATTAAACTTTTATGAACTACTTTCAAGGTTATTATAAAAAAAACCAATTTTTTAAAATTCTCTATTCTATGTGAAGTACTATGATTAGCTACACAGAAACAAAAACAAAAGCATCCCTGTTCTCAAAGAGGATACATTCTATTAAGCCTCCTTGCGACTCATTTCCCAACTCCCACTGACATTCAGCGGTTCACATCCCTACTTGTTGTCGTTCCATCATTCATGACCCCATGGACCACAGCATTCTAGACCCTCCTATCCTCCCCTATCTCTCGAAGTCTCTTAAACTTAATTTTTTAATACCCTACTTATTCCTTTTATTTAGTATATTTTTTTAAAGTATGCTTCAATCTGTAATCATATATCTCTAGGGATGGATAGCATTTTTCATCATAAGGTTCAGAGTGGTCTTGGATCATTGGATTGCTGAGAATAGCTAAATCATTCACAGCTGATCATCTTACAACACTGTTGTTACTTTGTACACAGTACGTTTCACTTTGCATCAGCTCATGTAAGTCTTTCTAGGTTTTTCTGAGAGCATCCTGCTCATAATTTCATAGAGCACAATAGTATTCCATCACAATCACATACCACGGTTTCTTCAGCCAGTCTCAGATTGATGTGCATCCCCTCAATTTCCAATTCTTTACCACCAGAAAAGAGTTGCTATAAACATTTTTGCACACATAGGTCTTTTTCCTTTTTTAAAATCTCTTTTAGTATATGGAACTAGTAATGGTATTGCTAGGTCAAAGGGTATGCACGGTTTTATAGCCCTTTGGACATAGTTCCAAATTGCTCTACCAAACAGTTGAATCAGTTCCCAACTTTACCAACAGTGCATTAATGTCTCTTTTTTCCCACATTCCCTCCAACATTTGTCATTTTTATTTTCTGTCCTGTTAACCAATCTAGTAGCTATGAGTTAGTGCCTGAGAATCATTTTAATTTGCATTTCTCCAATCAATAGAGGAACTCAGGTCTTCTTGATTCTAGATTCCCCTCTCTATCCACTAGACTTGTATTTGACTGCAAAGCATCAGGAGGCAAAACGTGAGTATATTCCCAACACTTACACACATACACCACCCCAACGAAAAACCATTAAAAAGCACATGTAATTGAGCATTTATATTACTTGTAAGTTATTTAATATTTGAAAGTATAAAAAAGTAAGTACAGCTTCCCATTGTTTTTATGTTCATGAAATTCAGTCAATCATAACACAATTATAGTTTGGAAAATGATAGTCAAATGAATGTAAAATTAGTCTGACTGCTATCCTTTATCCTGTATCAAAATAGGTTATTGAAGTTAATAAAAAATAGCTGATATTTATATGCACTTTATTTCTTACATAAATACATACATTAAATCCATTATCTCATATGATCCCCACAATTCCATATGTTTACTTTCCTACCAGGTCTACCCTATATAAAATTAATCAATAAACTAATTTTTAAATTTTTAAGTGATGAGACTTTTTATTAAATATTCTATACTTTTTATGGTTACATTTTAAGTAATATTCCTTGTCTTTACTTGTCCCCTCCACTTAATATTTGTTGAATTGGCATGAATTCTGTACCTACCTATAATGCTTATCCTTGCTTGTTACTGGCCTCTCCATAGAGTCTGCTCTGACACTGTGCATCTCTGTCTACTTTGTGTACTGGTCATCATCCTTATGACCCTGTTAGCTGTCAGTCAAGCTGTGGATACTAGATTTAAGAAATGACTTAAATCCATGGTACATACAAATCAGTGAATTAAATGGCTATTTTCAGAGGATCATAGATTGCAGATGAACGGAGCCATAGAGATTTGCTGTAAAAAGGAAAACACCCAAGGAGCCGAAATGAATTGCCAAAGCTACATGCATATCAAGTCTCATAATTCATTTCCACATCTTCTTACTCCAGATCAGCTATTTACCTCTTTCCACTATTCTGCCCTGCAGGCAGAACTGTTCCTATAGAACAGGGATTTTAAGAACTTCAGATACTATTATACTACTTCACTTCATACACACAGATGAAGTATTACTCTTCTTATTACATTATACATGACATAATAGAAAGAGAGCTGGCCTCAAAGTAGTCTGAGTTGGGTTCAAATCCTAAGCCTGATTCATATTTGTCTGTATGACTCTGGTCAAGTCAATCAACCTTTGACTGGCCCAGACAACTCTCTAAGATACTACATTGTAGAAGAGTTGTTGATGTGCATAGGTAGTGAGAATTTTCTCATCAAATCTCCTAAAATGAATAAACTGCAGGTCTGGACAAATAAATAAACAAACACAAATAAACATCATCACTATTTCTAGGCTAATTAATCAGAGTAGGATCCTCGAACATGGCTTTCTGCCTATCCTTCATCACCAAGATTTACGATGAACACATGGAACTCTTTCCTGGGAAACGCATCTAGTTTCCACATAAACATCCCCTCTGCCAATCTAGGCCAGAGTCTGGCTCAATTACTCTGCTCCACAAGCAGGGACAGTTGGCAGTAGTGATGGTTTAGCCCTTTCCTCTTTGGGAGTTGGAGAGGAAAGAGGTGTGTCCAAGGGGAGGGCCTCTGGCTCCAGGGCTCTGTCATGGTAACTTTCTCCTGAATCCCACTTCCCCATAGAAACATACCCTTCAGATGAGATATCTATAAAGCACTTTGCAAAAGTTAAAGCGCTAGGTAAATGCTAGCTATTATTTATTATCATTATTATTATACCCAAGGAATCTCCCTCTGCTAGTTTCACTGTACCTGTCATTGGACTGTCCTCTGAATCACCTTGACCTTCAATTGTATTTGCCACAGGAGAAAAAAAATACCCAATTACAAGTCTATTCTTTGTTATCTCCTTATTTGTATGGTATAAACACTATATTTCAAATTAATTAATTATCACAAATCACTAATAGCTTTTCTAATGCCTTCAATGAACTAAATGTTGGGTTGGATTTAATGAAATCAACAACATGTTGAGAAACACGTGTGAGTCTTTAAAAATCCATGGTTTAACAGCAGCAAACAAATTATTAATCATTATTACATACCCTCATAGTGTGCCCTTCCTACCACAATCATTTCAGCAATTCACAGAAATGGAACCTCTACTTGACCTTTTTATATCATTTTCCAGTTGTTCCTGTGAGGAAGTATATTTCTGAGTTCTAGTACTTATTTATTCTGTAATCTTGGACAAATCCCTTCCCTTCTTGAATGAATGAAGCCTGGAACTATTTACAAAGCCTCATGAGTGAAATCTATTATACTACAACAGAGATTGTTTTGACTATCTAGATTTGAACGACAACAACAACAACAAAAGGATGAAATACACAAACATATTTGTATATATACATATATGTGGGCATATATTACATATTGAGAGAGAAAGCTTTGTTTGAATTTTCAACATTTGTAATTTCTCAAGAAAAAATAAAATTTGCAAAATGCCAAATATTTGACAACCAACAAGCTTCAAAAGTGAATTTTTATCAGGTTCATATTGGTTTTCCTGAGTAATCCTTTTAACTTTGCAGGGACAATACATATATAAATATGTCACACTTAAGGCATGTACATTTAAATAAATAAGTCTGAGGGGCGGTGTTATGTAATATATAGGGGAGACAGAAAGACAGTCAAGAAGATGTGATGTTAAGCCTTGTCTCTGACCCATAATGGTATATGGCTGTAGGCAAATCACTTAATGTACTAATGTACAAGTAACTCTCTAAGACTTAAGTTTCAACGAGTTCCTGACTTTCATTGGTAGAGGGAGTTTCCTCCAGAAATATCTACACATACAAACACACCCATACCCACTCACACCAGCACCAAAACATTCATATACACCAAAAATGTGTGTGTGTGTGTGTGTGCATGTGTGTTTATAATCTCCAAATATTAGTCTAGCAAACACCTGGTCAGACAGATTTTCAAGTTAGTCATTCTCTCTCTGTTCTGTATGTATATGTGTGCATGTACACAGCTACAGACATATAATGAGAAGTAGAATGATTTAAATAGTCTTTAGATACAGTCTTAAAATCACAATGACAAATATCCAATTCCTCCCACTGACACATACTTCCTCTATGACCTTGGAAAAGTCACTAAAAGTCATATACCCAAAGACATATATACATCACACGTACAATATTACTAGTCAGATAAATTGATTGATTGATTTAATGGAAAGGTTTGAAATGAACTAGGCCCAGAATTGAGCAGTAGGAGAACACTAGGTTAGATCATACTTTTTTTAAATTTATTTTTATGGCAAATTTGACAAAACTCAACAAAATATACAATTCCTTACAAAAGAACAGAAAAAAAAAGTATTTTATACAAAACCATGAAATTCTATTATGCAATGTACATCCTAATTGTATGCATATATATTAAATGTAATACAACAGCAGTAATATCTACCTGCTTCTCTGTGTCCCCTTCAGAACTTCATTCTGCTCTTTATTTTTAGATGTTTCATTGCTGTTTGTTTCTTTTTTGTCTTTTTTTTTTAAATCACTATGGAGTCTATGCCAGTAGAGAATTAGCACCGGCAGTTTCTTCCAGGCTGGAAGTTTTCAGTAATTGTTCCAGGAATGGAACTGAACCAAATTAATCTTAGTGATAAAAAGGTACATCAATAGCATCTTGACCAACATGTCATGAATTGTCTATGCCAACTCATGAAACAAATAAACAAAAAAAGGGCCACAAAATAACCCTCAATCCTATGAAACCCTGTTTTCTCTGTTCATGGTGTAGTGGCAAAAATGGGGTAAAGAGGTCTAAGATTCATAGATTATTCTAGCTTAGATCACTTAAGTCTACATTAACTATATCTTCTGCTTAATTCTCAGTATCTCATCAGTTGCTAAATCTTGTCAATTTTACCACCACTTCAGTCTTTCATATACATTTTTTTTTCTCCCCTTGGTTCAGATGTTCATCAACTCTCAAATGAACTTATACAGTAGCCTCTTAATTGGTCTCCTTACTTTGAGTTTCTTCTTTAAACAATCCAACCTAAGACTGTTGCCAAATGTATATTCTTAAAACAAAGATCTGACCAGAGGACATTTCTAATAAAAACCTTCATAAAATATACAAAATATTCATCAAGACATTTTAATCCTCCCCTAACTTCTAGCTATATTCTTGTCATTTCATTATACTGCACTTCACACATTGACAAAAAAAAATCATCTAGGTAGAATTTTTTAAAAGGTGATAAGTGAATTTAATGTCAGGATGACAGTAGAAAAAATCATGTTCCCAAAGTTATTTGTAAGGAACTTATATATCAAGTGTAATTAGACAACTCAATTGGACCTCGTCCGTGATGATAAAAAGAAAGGGAAGAAAATTTAGGTATTCTAAGCAGTGTTAAGTAGCTGAATCATGTCAAAGACCAGGAAAAAAAAAAGATAGAAGCTCAGATGATTTACTGAATTTCTACTTAAATTTTTAGATAACAAACCTGATTTAAATGGCAAAAGGTCCTAGAATTATCCATTGTCTTCATAGTGTGGCAATAAACTTAGTTCAACTGAAAGGTAAAAGAAAGACTAGCAGGGAAGTTATTAGAGTAACACAAACTCTCCCAGGCTCAGGTAGTGAGAAGAAACTAGAGCAATCAATATTTGTTATAGAAGAAAATGATTTTAAAAAACTACAACGGAAGCATAATGAATGGAAAAAAGAAGCTGGAAAAGTATAAACTAATTTCTGTTTTGCAGTAGCTACTTCAATAATCTCAAACATTTTAATAGATTATGCTAAAACGTATTAATTATATTTATTCAAGTAGGCAATACTCTTGGCTCACTTTGTCATTCAATAAAATTTTCCTTTAAACCTGTAGCAATTCCAACTTCGTAAACTATTTAGCACATTTAAACAATTTAGAAAAAAAAGATATTCCTAGAGGGTATAAGTGGTTTGGAACTAGTAAGTCACTAAATATGATATTTTGTGCATGATTCTACCTTTACTTAAATTGAAATAAGGGGAATCGTGTTTGAGCCCAGGAAAATTGTGGGAACCTCTGCTGATGAGGAACGCCAGACCCAGCTGTGCTCCGCAGAGCAGTGGGGGTGAGAAGCAGCCAGCATAAGCCTGGTGAGTACAGAAGCAGTGGGGCAGAAAGCCTCTGCCTGTGGGCACTTACAGGAGGTTGGAAGCTTGGCTTTGGTTCCAGGTTAGAGGAGAGAACTGAAGATTTGGGGCAAGAGGCACCATTTCCCATACCCCAGGGCTAGACATATTACAAAAATCAAGTCATTAGCACACACACACAGAAAAAAAAATGCACAGGCAAAGAAGAAAGAATGCAACCGTAAAGACCTATTACGGGAATAGAGATGAACGGGGTTCATCTTCAAAGGAGAATACTGAAGTAAAGAAACCCCCAAAGAGCAATGTCAAATGGTCACTTACCCAAAAAGAATTTATAGAAGATCTTAAAAAAGACTTTAAAAATTGAATGACAGAGACGGACGAAAAAATAAAAAAATAAAAATAATCCAAGAAAAACGAGAAAGTTATGAAAGGAAGGTCAACCAATTAGAAAAGGAGATTCAGAATCTCAAGGAGGAAAATGACACCTTGAAAATTAGAATTGGACAAAGTAAAGCCAGTGAAATCACAAGAGATCAAGAAATAATTAAACAAAACATGAATAATGAAAAAATAGAAGAGAAAGTGAAACATCTTATAAGAAAAACAATAGATTTGGAGAATAGATCAAGAAGAGAAAATATAAAAATAATTGGACTAACTGAAAGTCGTGACCAACAAAAGAATCTTGATACAATAATACAAGAAATAATTAAAGACAGTTGTTCTGAAGCATTAGAACAAGGCAGGCTACAAAACATATATATTTAGAAGAGTATAAAAGTCTTCTAAGTGTAGAAGAAATAAAATGGTAGGGGTATAATGAGGGGAGGAGAGGACAAGGAGGGGATTAGGACAAAGGAGGGATTTTTAGAGGGGAGAATGAGGGAATAGGTAAAGGGAGTTCAGATCAATGGGAATGGGAGGATAGGGAAGGGATCCTTGAAGGGGGGAAGGCAAGTATTAAGAGGGCAGGGTAGCTGGTGAAGGATGGGAATGAGAGGATAGGGGAGGGATCCTTAGAGGGGGTTAGGCAAGTGACAGGAGGGCAGGATGGTTAGTGGAGTGGGGGGGGGGGAGGTAGGCAAGTAATAGGAAGGTGATGTAGCAGGTAGAAGTAAAGTAGAGGAGGCAGTAGGGATAGGAAACAAAAGATATGTAAAATATAAAAAAAACAAAGAGCAGGAGTAGAATATGTTTGGGAAAGTATATGTCTATATACATAAGTATACATGCATAAGTGTATGCATATATCTGTATGTGTATTTATATATCAAGAAACATATCTAAATTATAGTGTAGCCTTCTGGGAGGGAGGGGGAGGGGAAGAAGAACAAAGTTAAAAAGTGCACAGCAGAGAACAAAAGAAAACACAGGGAAGCAAAAATGGACAATTCTCAACACAAGGTGTATTATTTATCATACAAGCTTTCTTGAAATAAAAATTTATTGTTACATATTTTGAATCCTCTCCTGTGTTCTGCTTGTACATGACATGCTTTTTTTCTTTCTTACTTTATATTTGTTTCAATATTTAAGTTTATGTTATATTTTTGTCTCTTTTTTCTATTTTGTATTTCTGTTCTGGTAAAATAAAATAACTGTCAAAAAAATTTGAAAACTTATGGATCATATATTTGAATATGGTATTTTTCCAGAGAAAGGACATATAGAAAGCCCATGGGAAGATCAAGGCAGAAGTAGATTATTTCCTTTGATACTATAACTCAATAATAGCTTCCTTTTTCACAGTTAAAAGAGGTAAAAGCTGTATAGCATGGTTCCCAACAGAAAAGAGCAAGTCTAAGGACAGTGTAGGCTAAAAATCAAGCCCATAATTATGAAGAGAAATTAGTGACTATCCCAATTCAAAGACAACATACCTGTGAAATTTTAGACACCAAAGGTACAATTCATAGGTCTTCTCTGTCTATTTTTTTCTATTTTATTTTTAAAGTGTTTCTAAGTTTTATTGATGCCTTTTTATTATAGAATCATCATTTAAAAATTCCACTTCCTCTCCCATTTAAGAATCCTACCTTATAACCAAGAAAAGGTTAAGCAAACCACAACTGAGAAAATGAGCATGCCTCATAGCTTATATAACATTCTAAAAACATGGCCCGCTACTTTCTACCAAGTGAAGGGAAATGTGTTTCTTTATATACTCTGGGATGAAGATAGTTTGTAAATAATCTAAATTCAGCATTACATTTGATTTTTTTTTCATTTACATTAGTGTTAAAGAGATTAGACCTGATATTTCACTGGCTTAGGGAAATCTCACACAAGCAAACTCACTTTACTAATATAGGTCAGCACATTTTCTGCAATTTATAATATTTAAAAGTTACTTAGATTACTGAAAGTTTAAGTTATTTGCCCAGATTCACAGAGCCATGATGTGTAAGAGGTGAGACTTGAACCCGAGTCTTCCTGGCTTCAAGGCTTACTCAATTAAGTCATATTGTCTCTCTTACATTAAGAGTCACTGTATGTTGGAGCTTGGTGGCACAATAGATAATGCACTGAGCCTATAGTCAAGGTCTGAGTTCCTATACAACCTCAAATATTACCTGTATGACTCTAGACAAGTCATTTAACCTCTATTTCTCCAGTTTCCTCTGATCTCCAAGGGTTGTTGTGAGGATCTAATGAGATATTAGTAAATAATAAAAAGCACAGTATGTAAAAATGCAGACAAATAATAAATGCTTAAGGCAGCCAGGTGGTACAGTGGATAGTGCTGGGGCTGGAGTCAGGAAGACTCATCTTCCTGAGTTTCAATCTGACCTCAGATACCTACTACCTGTGTGGCCTTGGGCAAGTTCTTAACCCTGTTTGCCTCAGTTTCCTCATCTGTAGAATGAGCTGAAGAAGGGGATGACAAACTACTCCAATATCTTTTCCAAGAAAAAGCCAAATGGGGTCATGAAGAGTCAGACACAACTGAAACAACTGAAGACTAACAACAATGAATACTTATTTCCTTCCTTCCTTCCTTCCTTCCTTCCTTCCTTCCTTCCTTCCTTCCTTCCTTCCTTCCTTCCTTCCTTCCTTCCTTCCTTCTTGCTTCCTTCTTTCCTTCCTATTTTTTTCTTCCTTCCTACTTTTTTCCTTCCTTCCTTCCTTCTCTCCTTCCTTATTATTTCTTCACTCTGCTTCAAGTCCTCCCAGGTTCCCCTAAATTCTTCAAATTTGTGATTATTACAGCTCTGTGACATTAATATTCCCCAATTTGTTCATCTATTCCCCAGGTGATGGACACTCATTTTGCTTTTTTCCTTCTTGTTACCACAGAAAATGCTACTCTGAATATTGTGTTAGTCATAGGACCTTAATGGGGTATATTCCCAATATTGTGATGGCAAGGTGAAAGAAATGAATAGTTTAGTAACTATTTTTTACATAATTCTGTAAATTTTCCAGAACATTCTTAACAATTTATAACTTTACCAATTGAGTATTTTAGTATAATGATCTTCCCAGAGACTCTCCAATAATATTTTTTTCTTTTCATGCAAATATTAAGGTAATCTACCAATTTTTATTCTTTCATCCAAAGACATTTCAGATATTTCTCCACTTTTGATAACATAAATGAATAAGAAGAACAAGGTATATGTGATATTCTTAATAGTGTCTTATGAAACCAGATGAAATAGAAATATCTGTGAGTATTGCTTGTAGAACAATATGTTTCATTTGAGATATAAGTAACAGAGATAGTGAATTTTATTTTCAGCCAAATAACAAAAGTGAACTGGTAAAATTATGTAATAAGAAATTTCAGGAAATAATCTCAAGTATCTATTACTATATTATGTTAAACCAAAATTGAGATCAAGACAGGCAAAAGCTGGACAATAACTAAAGAAATTCATGAGAGCCCTAAGAAAACAGAACAGAAAAATTCAATATAGTTGTATTGGAGAAATGGGAGTGGATGAAGCATTATTAAGACAAACACTTTTGACTGTCATATTTCTTTGACGATAATGTTATATATTTGTAATAATAGTGGGATATAGTTGGTGATGTGACACTTATATTGCATCTTCCATGTGAAAATGTCAATGCACTTTAAAAAAATTACATCATCCATCCTCTCTATATCTCTGCAATACAATGTATTTACCAGAATTGCAGACTATAAAAGCAGGGATATGCACTTATGATTATGCAGCTCCCTCTCTGCCTTCATAACCAATGTGTCTTTATGAGTTCATAGTATTAATAAAACTATTCATTCTCAATTCTGTGTATTTCTATGCTCCAAAAATCTTAAAACTTTAATCAAATTCAGCTGAATCCAAATTAAAGGAAAAAGTTGCACATAATAACTGATGGCAGTTAGTATGAATTATTAATGTAATATAATATTATGATGCACATAAAATAAGGAATAATGTTGAATTTTCATTAATAGAATGTTTGAAAGTAGCATTAAATGCTCAGACATGTTATGCTTGGCATTTAAAAGTTATATAAGCATATACATATGTACACATATACATACACATATACATATGTGTATGTGTTGTGTTTTATGTACATATACATATGTGTATATAGATACATATATGTATAATTTCTTTTTCCATTCATATTTGAGCACTCTGTTCCATTTCTATCAAATGAAAGCATAGAGTAGCAATGTGAATATATATATATATATATATTATATATATATATATATATATATATATAGTGCTGTCTCAAACAACTTGACATTTTCTCATGGATTTAAAACAAAACATTAAACCTACATGCACTGTAAAGCCTTCTGAATGATACTTATAGTTACTCAAAATGATTTGATTATTTCTATAACATGAAACCTAGTGGATAGAGAATGTTTAATGATTATATTGTAGAGTTGAATTTATAAGCTATAGTCATTCATTCAGTCAATAAATATATATTAAGTACCTACTAAGCACGAGGCACTCTGCTAAGTGCTGAGGATGCAAAGATGAGCTCTGCTTTCAAGGAGCTCACAATATAATGAGGGAGAGAATATGCAAACTACTATATGTTAACATTATATATTGGATAAAATGATAATAATCAAGAAGTAAAGCACTAGAATTAAGGAGAATCAGGAAAGGCATTCTACAAAAGGTGGGATAATAGCTGAGAGTTGGAGAGAGCCAGGATGAGGGGGGATAGTACACATGTCCAGAGTATGAATATGGAGTGTCTTGTTGGACAAACAGCAAAGAGGCCAATTTCAATAGATCATAGAGTATTTGGGAGGAGGGAATAGGTGGAAGACTGTAAAACTAGGGGAGGGGGAAGGCCAAGTTGTGAATGACTTTGAATGTCAAACAGACAATTTTCTATTTGATCCTGGAGGTAATACAAAGCCACTCTTCTTTATTGGGTAATTGAGTAACATAATTGATCAGACTTTCATTTTAGGAAGATCAGAAAAGTAGAGGATGGGCTAGAGTGGGGAGAGACTTGTGGCCAGGACACCAAACATCAGGCTATTCTGATGGTACAGACATGAGATGATGAGAGCATGTTCCAGGTGCTAGCAGTGTCAAAGGAGAGAAGGAGGGATATTGCAGAGCTGTTACAAAAGCAAAATTGACAGCAACAGATTAGATATGAGTGGGGGAGAGAAAGTGAAGAGTGAAGAATGACACGTAGGTTGCAAGTCTGCTTGACTAAGAGCATAGCAGTACACTCAAAAAGTTAGGAAGAGAGGAGGGTTAAGAGGGAAAGATAATTAACTCAGTTTTTGACATATTGAATTAAAGACATCTTATAGACATCTACTTCAAAATGGCCAATAAGCAGGTGGAGATTCAAGATTAGAGATCATTGGAGAGGTTAGGGCTACATGAGTAGATTGGAGAATCATATAAAAAATCATCACAATAAAAACAATAATTGAATGCCTGGTAACTGTTAAGATCGCTAAGGACAATAACATAGAGGGCAAAGAGAGGAGGGCCCAGGGCAGATCCTTGTGGGATATCCATGCTTAGTGGGTATAATGTGGTTAAAGTCCATCAAAGACCTAGAAAATATGCTCAGATAGGCAAAAGAACCAGGAGTGACTGTTGTCAAGAAAACCTAGAAAGAAGAAAATATAAAAGGGAAGAGACTAATCCAAAGTATCAAAAGCTTCAGAGAGGTCAATAATGATAAAGACTGATAAAATGCTGTTGATCTCATCCAGTAGCATATGAAAATGAGGAGGAAAATGGAATGGAATGCCTATGGGAAATTACAAAACATTTTTATGAACCTGAGCTTTTCCATGAAGCAAAGATCTATCATTTTAATATTAATATTTTTTCTGATATATCACTAGCAGTCATGGAACACTACATTTTTAAAGACTTGAAAAAAACAAGGGACAATTCTATTCCATCAACAGATAGTGAGGAAATATGTTGATTTATCCCTTTATGGTGAACTTTTAGAAGGACATGGACAAAAATAACATAGGGTAGTCGGGCATGGATGGGTTGCAATCTGCATCAATGGAGGGAATTCTCATATTAATGAGATTAGGGTTCTAATTGTATTTGGGTCATTTCTTTCACATGAATCAAATAAAAGAACAATCATAAAATCCTAGATTTAGAATGAATCTCATTAAAATTAAACAAAATCTCATATGCAACAAATCATTCATGGCAACATTTTTGTGGTAGCAAAGACCTGGAAACAAAAGAAACACCTATCAATTTTGGTATGGATAAACATGCTACACGTATGCAGTGGAATATTTCTGAACCATAAGAATCAATGTCTGTTAATGACAGAAGAACAACTACAAAGGTAAAATGATATTGAATGTTCTGTAGTTACAATGACTATGCTTAGACCCTAAATAGTTGAGAAAATGTATCTCTCTTCCTTTTTTTTCTTTTGCAAAAAACAAGGTATGATGATTAGGAGATGTTGCTTATAATAATGATATGATTTATACATTCATCAAATTTCCTCATTTTCTCTTATTTTTAAACCTTATTAAAAAGAACATTTCACAGTGTAGGAACAAGAAGAGATACATTCAGAACAAAAGATGATATTAAAAACAAGGTATCATTAAAAATGTAAAAGTTAAAAGAATATAAATAAAACTATTGTATTTTTTAATTTAATATTTTGTTTTTTCCCAATTACATCTAAAAACAACTTTAGCCTTTTTTTAATTTTGAGTTCTAAATTATCTCCTTCCTTCCCACCCCTCACTGAGAAGGCAAGCAATTTTACACAAGTTATACATGTGTAGTTATGCAAAATACATTTCCATGTGAGTTATGTTGTGATAGAAAACACAGAAAAAGAAACAAACAAGAAAAACAAAGAAAGGAAAGGAAAAAGTTGCTTCAATCTACATTCAGGCTTCACCAGCTCTTTCTCTGGAGATGGATAGCACCTTTCATCATAAATCCTTCAGAACTGTCTTGGATTACTGTATCGTCAAGAATAGCTGTTATTCACAGTAGAACATCATACAATATTGCTGTTACTGTGAACAATGTTCTCCCAGTTCAGCTCATTTCACTTTGCATCAGTTCATGCAGGTCTTTCCAGGTTTTTCTGAGAGCATCCTTCTCATCATTTTGTATAGCACAAGTATTCCATCACGAGGATAAACAGCAACTTGCTTAGCCATTCCCTAATTGGTGGACATCCCTTCAATTTCCAATTCTTTGCTGCCACTAAAAGAATTGCTAAAAAATATTTTTGTATATATAAGTACTTTGCCCTTTATGGGGGGGGGGGTTGATGTGGGGTGGGGTCTGGGAATGATATTGCTTGGTTAAAGAGTATGCATACTTTTGTTGCCCTTTGGGCATAGTTCCAAATTATTCTCCAGAATGATTGAATCAGTATACAATTTTACCAACAGTGCATTAGTGTTTTAATTTTCCCACACCCACTGCAACATTTGTCATTTTCCTTTTCTGTCATTTTAGGCAATCTGATGGGTATGAGGTGATAGTTCAGAGTTGTTTTAATTGGCATTTCTCTAATCAATAGTGATTTAGAGAATTTTTCCTATGACTATACATAGCATCAACTACTTTGTCTGAAGAATGCCTGTTCATATCCTTTGACAATTTATCAGTTGAGGAATGGCTTTCATTTCTATAAATTTTGACTCTGTTTTCTATATATTTGAGAAATGAGATCTTTATCAGAGAAACTTGCCGTATTTTTTCACAGTAATGATGACCAACTATATATTTCCCTCCATCCTATTTTTCCCATTTATCCTATGCTCTCTCTCCTTTCAGCCTGTATATTTTCAAAAGTGTTTTGCCTCTGATTTGTACCGTCACCAATCTGTTCTGCCTTCTCTCGGCCCCACCCCCTTCTCTTATCCTCTTACCCTCCTACTTTCCTGTATAGCAAGATATTTTTCTACATATAAATGAGTGTGTATGTTATTCCCTGTTTGAGCCAATTCTGATGAGAGTAAGGTTCAAGTGCTCAAAGCACCCCCACCCCCACTGCCCCATCTTCTCCTGTAAAATCTCTTTTGGACTTCTTTTATGTCAGACAATTTATCTCTACCTCTCCCCTTCTCCCTGGGCATCCCTCTTTCTCACTCATTAATTTTATTTTTTTCAGATAATCATTCCATCAAATTCAACCCCCACCTGTGCACTCTGTCTATGTATACTCCTCCTAAATGCCTTAATAATGAGAAAAAGTTTTACAAGTATCCTTTTTCCATGTTGGAATGTAAATAGTTTAAAGTTGTTGAATCCCCTATGATTTCTCTTTCCTGTTTATTTCTTTATGCTTCTTTTGACTCTTGTATTTAGAAGTCAAATTTTCTATTCAGCTGAGGTCTTTTCATTAGGACTTCTTAAAAGTCCTCTAATTCACTGAATGTCCTTTTTCCCTCCCAAAGGATTATATTCAGTTTTGCTGGGCAGGTGATTCTTGGTTATAATCCAAACTCTTTTGCCCTCCAGAATATCATATTCCAAATGCTCTAAAATATCATATTCCAAGCCCTCCAATCATTTAATGTAGAAACTGCTAAATCTTGTATCCTGTCACTACACAGTATTTGAATGGTTTGTTTTGGCTGAATTATTTTCTCCTTGACCTGGGAGCTCTGGAATTTGACTATAATGTTCCTGGAATTTTTAATTTTTGTATCTCTTTCAGAAGGTGATCATTGGATTCTTTCAATTTCTATTTTACCCTCTGGTTCTACATAATTGGGATGGTTTTCCTTGATAATATCTTGAAAGATGATGTCTAGGCTCTTTCTTTGGTCATGGCTTCCAGATAGTTCAGTAATTCTTAAATTATCTCTCCTGGATCTATTTTCCAGGTCAGTTGTTATTCTAATGAGATATTTCATATTTTCTTCTATTTTTTCATCCTTTTGACTTTGTTAAATTCTTTCTTGATGTCTCATAAAGTCATTAGCTTCCACTTGCCAATTCTACTTTTTAAGGGCTTCAGTGAATTTTGAATCTTTTATTATTTGGTCTAGTCTGTTTTTGTTAAGGCATTGTTTTCTTCAGTTATTTTTTTGGTCTCTAAACCAAACTGTTGACTTTTTTTTTCATTATTTTCTTTCATCGCTCTCATTTCTCTTGCAAGCTGCTCTGCACACAGCTTTCTCTCCTTGCTTTCTCTTCTTCTAATGCATTAGCTTTTGTTTGCTGAACTTTCTCTTGGATTTATCTGCAGATTTCCCTTTCACCCCATTGAAGTCAATGGGGGACGAAACAAATGCACTTTGCAAATTTTCCTCTACATCTCTTACTTGATTTTTAAAATCCTTTTTGAGTGCTGCCATGGCCTGGGGCCAATTCATAGTTTTCTTTGAGGCTTTGGATATAGGAGTTTTGACTTTGCTGTCTTCATCTGAGTTTGTGTTTTAATCTTCCTTGTCACCACAGTTGCTTTTATTGACAGAATCTTTTTCTACCATTCACTCATTTCCCATCCTATTTCATGGTTTTTAAGTCTATGCCAAATTTGGGCTCTGCTTCTGGAGTGGAGGAGGCACCATCTCAAATTTCAGGATTTTTGTGCAGCGGTTTTTATAAGTAATTCGGGGACCTGTATGGTTTTGGTTCTTCCAAAGTAGTATGATCTAGAGAGAAATCTATTTACTACTCTCTTATACTGTGCACTTGTCTATGAGTGACCATAATCACTCTTTTCCATCTTGGAACTATGACCAGAGTCCCTGCTACCTTGTGGCTGCAAGTTTTGGTGTTCTAGTACTCCTTGTTGCTCTGGGACTGAGACCCAGGACTGGGAGCCTAGATCCAAGAATGGACAAGGCAACAGAGTCCTGCCCCTGGTATGAACAAAGGGACCCCTGAAATCACAATCTCTCAACCTCTCTCTCTCTCTCTCTCTCTCTCTCTCTCTTCCTCTCTCTCTCTCTCTCTTTTCTCTCTTCCTCTCTCTCTCTCTCTCTCTCTCTCTCTCTCTCCTCCTCTCTCTCTCTCTCTCTTCCTCTCTCTCTCTCTCTCTCTCGCTCACTCGCTCTTGCTCTCTCTCCAAGGCAATCAGGGTTAATTGACTTGCCCCTGCTCACACAGGTAGTAAGTGTCAAATATCTGAAACTGGATTTGAACTCAGGTCCTCTCGACTCCAGGGCTGGTGATCTATCTACTGAACCATCCAGCTGCCCCTATAATTTCTTTCTGACTAGTTGTCTACTCCCCTTACTATCCGTGCGCTTGGAGGTCTAGAAACTGTCATTGATCCCACTGATTTGGTAGCCCTCAAGGCCAGCTCCTGGTTTTCTGGGGCCTGGTCTGCACTGGTATAGCCTGAGTTGTGTTGAGCTCTACCCTAATCCTGGCACAACAGACCTTTCCTACTGACCCAAGTTGACTTTGGGTGGAAAATTATTTTACTCAATCCTTTTGCTTCTCTAGAATTTATTTTGAGGAATTTTTTAAAGATAATTGGAGGAATTGGGGGGAGAACTTAGGCAAGCCCTTCCCTTTTCTCTGCCACCTTGGTTCTGCCTCCAAAACTTTATTTTAAAGAAATCATGTAGGTAGAGCTTCTTTCTCTAGGCAAGATTAAAAGTCATAAATCAAAATAATAGTTCTCTGTCATTTCATAGAAAGGTCTCTTGCCAAGGGAATCCATGAACTTCACTGTGGCATTAATGGTAGAGATTTTCTAAATGATTAGATTGTCACCTGTTATAGATCTTATAGATATGGCCTAAAGCAGTCAAGTCAAATGCAAATAGAAATGCATCTTGCTGGCAACATATTAACTGATAAAAAAAAACAAAAACAAAAATAAAATTTATCTATGTTTTATGTATTTTTATTTGTTTTGTTAAACACTTCCCAATTACATTATAATCTGATTCAGGCTGCAATTAGTAGTTGTACAGTGAGCAAGTCTGGCAGTTTGACTACTCTAACCTAAAAAACTTCTACAAGATCCTAATTTGAGGTCACCGAAAAAATTTGAACAAAGTGTATATTTTATTATTGTCCCTTCTTTAAAGGTCCATTGCAGTAAATTACCAATATTCTTTCTCCTTTCAATTTACTTATTCTCTACAGGAATAGGAAACAATCTCTTATAGGTGATAAATGAAATTGAATTGTGCCAGTCAAGGTATGAAGAATAGTCACATATTGAAAAATTACTTTAAATAAATTCACCTTTCTTTTTTGCTTTCCTTTCCCAGAGTTCATAAACATTCTGTGCTGATTAGTCAGTCAATTAACAAGCATTTATTATGTGCTTACTATATGCCAGGCACTGTGATAAACATTGGAGATACAAAGAAAATAACAAAAAGACAAAACGAACAGCCCCCATCTTCAGGGACCTCACATTTTAATTTTTTAAGGGGGAGGTAAATGATAATATATTCAGTTAATAAATTAATAAATAAAATAGAGAGAGACAGACAGAGACAGAGAGACAGAGAGAGAGGGAGACAGAGAGAGACAGTGACAGAGACAGATAGAGACAGACAGAGAGACAGAGAGGTAGCATGGAATATAAAGCCCTGGACTTAGTAAAAGAGAGGAGTTCAAATGTGACCTCAAACGTTTACTAGCTATGTAACCCTGGGCAAGTCACTTGACCTGCATCTGCTTTAGTTTCCTCATCTATAAAAAGAGGATAACAATAGCACCTACCTCTCAAGAATGTCTGGAGGATAAAATGAGATAACATTTGTAAAATGTCTGATACATGGTAGGCACTTAATAAATTCTTGGTTAAATATGGAAAAGTTAATTTAGGCAGCTGGATGCCACAATGGGTAGAGTGCTTGGCCTGTATGCAGGAAGACCTGAGTTTAAATCCAGCTTCAGACACTTACTAGCTATGTGTCCCTGGAGCCAAGTTACTTAACTTGTTGTCCTCAGTTTCCTCAACTGTAAAATGAGGATGATAACAGCACTTATCTCCCAAGGTTGCCGTGAGGATCAAATTAGATCATGTTTATAAAGTGATGAATACAGAGTAGGTGCTATATAAATGGTAGTTATTGATTTATTTTAATCCCAGAGGGGAAGGCATTGGGGAAATAAGGAAAGGCCTAATACAGAAAGTGGGATATGAGCTGAGTCTTAAAGGAGGCTGGGAAATTATGAGGCAGAAGTTAAGAAATACAGAATCATCATTATTCCATTCTTTGCTTCATATAAACAAACAGGGTTAAAATCTAAGCGGTTCTATAAGTTAGGCCTCGTCACTACAGACAAAATGATCATTTAAAAACAAGAACAAAGTAATCGAAATTCTCATGAATTATCTCACTCAGGTTATAGATGAAGACAATTCTAGTTCTAACCTACAAAGCTATTAGCTTAACATCAAGAAAAGTGAAAGATAGTGTGGATGTAGGTAATAAATAGATAAATGAATTCACAATTTTCACCACAATAAAGAAAATTGTTTATTTTTTTAAATATCACACTACTATACTCATTGATCTAAGTAGAAGCAAATGACATAATAAAGTTCATTTTTCTACTACAGGAAAAATCCTGGAAATAATCAATTGGAAAAAATTGCAGGATTTTCTGCAAACATCTTGGCAAACCAAAACTTTGCAAAATTATTAGTTAATTTTAAACAAAATTTGATCTGTTTAACAAAATGACAGAACTAAAGATGTTTTAAATCTGTATGTCCTGAAAGCAAAAGTATTTCCTATAGGAATAATACATTAACACTAATGAAAATGTGTTTGCCTGTATAAACTTGTTATTGACAAACTCTTTCCCAAACATACATCCATGCTGAATTAAATGATAGATTGAAAACCTAGACTATTCAGCACTAAAGAGGATACTCTAATGATCTTCTTGGCTTTCTGCCTACTCTGGACCCTACAGACTTTACAAATGAGGCTATTTAAAGCCCATCTATAAGTTTAGATGTAGTTTAAATAAGCTTAACTTGAGTCTGTTTAGGTCTGGCCTAGCCTCTGGGACTGATCCTGCTTATAGGCAAAGGAAATAGAAATAATTGAAATAATAATGTATAACACTTATATAATGCTTTAAGATTTCAAAAATCACTCTGGGAAGTAGATGCTATTACCTCCATTTCACAAATGAAGAAACTGAGGTAGGCAGAAGTTAAATGACTTGCCCAGGGTTAGTGATATAGCTAGTAAGTATCAGAGACTGATCAGATTTGAAATCAAATTTTCATGATTCCGAGTCCTCTGTGCTGCCTTGTTGCCTCTGATAGACGAATGACTCATGTGACAGCATTATCAAATCAGTCTTGCCATGGATCTTGTCCTGACCTTGTACTTTGGTTACATTTATTGGAACTGACAGGGACAGGGTAATTACTCACTAGGGGTATAAATATCAGTTAATAGGACAAATTGCTAACAGTTGGACAACTGACAGTGTGTCCAAGGAGGACAATGGTTCAGGGTGAGAATTCCTGTATTTACAGGAACTAATAAGGCAGGTATGGAGTTGCTACTACACCACTATGTTACCTACCTCATCATCTTATTCCAATTGTTGAAGGTCTGTCTTAGTTTCCTATTCCTGAATCCTTGTGTCCTCTTCTATCTAAAGCCATTCTTGCTGATCCTCTCAGCTGCTAGAGCTCACCCTTCCCCCCATTACTTTGTAGTTATATGTGTTTGTGTATATTCATATACACACATACATAGACAGATGCTATCTTTCCCCATAGAATATAAGCTCTTTGCCAGCAAGGCATGTGTCATTTTTTTGTCTTTGTATACCCAGGTATAGTACATGGTATACAATAAATATGCAATAAATTGTTATTGATCGAATGTTCTGTTCCTTGCCCATTAGTCTTCTTCCTCTAGATCTAGAATAATATCTTTTTCTATCCATATATCTTCATTAGTTTCTTTGAAGACTGTGATTTTTATGATGAACCATAAATCCACCCCCATACATAAGTGGCAGCTAGGTGGGACAATAGATAGACTGCCAGGCCTGAAGTCAGGAAGACTCATCTTCCTGAGTTCAAAACTGGTCTCATACACTTAGGAGCTGTGTGACCCAGAGCAAGTCACTTAATCCTGTTTGTCTAAGTTTTCCCAATTGTAAAATGAACGGGAGAAGGAAATGACAAACCACTCCAGTCTCTTTGCCAAGAAAACCCCAGATTGGATAATGAAGAGTCAGACACAACTAGAAAATGGCTCAATAACAAAAACAACAAAATATAATCATTTTAGTACAATGAATAAGCCCTTGAAATTTGATTTATGAGCCTTGGGTTTGAATCCTCTCTCAAACATATACTAATTGCATGGCCATAGACAAGTGACTTAACCTCTTAGATCATGTGGTGCTTTGTAGTTCTACACTACAAAGTTGTTGTAAGAAAAATACTTGATAAACCTTGAAGTGCTGGGCAAATGTGAATTATTATTATTATAATGAACATTCATGTTTGGGTGCAGAACTGATATTTCTGGGCTGGATTTTCTCAAAAGCTACTTTAGTGGAATACTTCTAGGGCTCTGACATTTCAATGTAACTTCAGTTACCTCTTCCAAGAGATCTGTGTCTTAAACTATAATATCACTCTATTATCAGTCAAATGAAAGCATTAATAATAAGTGCTTAATATGAAAATTACACCTAGGTAGATTTCCCTTTTTCTTTATCTGAAAAGATAATATCGGCCTACTGAAAAATAACAAAAAGGAACGTTTTTCTTTTTGTTCTTATATTATGTTCTCCACATTTTACACAAATGATTTACACATTCAAAGGCATTAAAAATTACATAAATTATGTAGGTTTTTGAAAATTTAAGACTTTTTTTTTTAATTTCGGTAACCAAATCGCTATTTACTCATGAGGACTCTGGAATTCAGTTAAAAAATATCCCATCCATGCACTTGATATACTATCTGCTTATAATATTCCTTAGAAAGATTCAGATATATATTTTAAAAACAACATTGAGTTTTTGCTTCTAATATAAATTATTTTCCTGCATAATCCTACATTCCAATAAAAAGCATTTATGGTCTTAGTGAATATTCCTGGACATATTAATAAAGAGTTAATTGCTTGAAGTGAAAAAAATATTTTCTTACCCATGTCAGACATTTCTGGCACAGTTACAATGTATGGTCCATCCGTAAATTTGGGGGCATTGTCATTGATATCTTGTACTTTGATAATGAATTCAGATTCAGGTTCAAGAGGCTTGTTTGTCCATCTGTCAATTGCCTGGGCATGCAGGACATAATGAGTCTTCTGCTCTCGATCTAGACTTTTGGTTGAATGAATGTCTCCTGTGGTATCATCAATGATAAATATTGTCCCAGCCCCTTCTCCAGTAAGGATGTATTTGACTGATCCATCACCTTTGTCAGAATTGGAGTGTAGCTGCAAAAGACAGGATATAATGTAATATGTACTGATATAACATAATCCTATATCATAATCTTTATATATAGATATATGATTTTAATTTTTGTTGTGAAAATGCTTCATTTCTAGTTTTCATGGTGTCTTGACTTCAGTAAAACTGATTTTCCTTATGATTTTGCAAGAATACTTAGTTATTGGTTAAGAAAATCAATGGTGAGAATGTATCCTTTAAAGTTTTTCTTTTATATTTTATTTGGCAAAAAAAATCTTTATACTTAGCATATTTTTATAAAGTCAACATACTAATAAAATAATTATTTTATGAAAAACTCTCCTTGCAAAATAAAGTTTCAGGACTAGAACTTAAGCCACAGAATCAATCTCCATATTGTGTTTTAGCCAATATTACACTGCCATTCCTTTCTTGGGGAGTAAATTTACTATACTGTTGTGATGCCATTATATCCCAAAACTATTTCAACATTAAAACCAGAAAAAAAAATAGAATAATGGAACTGAAACTTCCTTTAGTAACTCTTTATTTTTCTGTTATTATCATTAGCAGTCGAAGTTCTGTTTCCAATCATGTTCTTAGGTGGAAAACCGGAATTGTTTTTCATCTTAAAAAAAATTGAAAGTACTATTTTGACAGCTTATAAAAGTGGGATATAGGGATGTTTGAGTACACTATCAGTTGCATAAGTCATTCCTGATCTAAACAAAAGCCATATTACCCCTAAAGCAGCAGATATAACTATAGTTAAATATCCATGCTAAAGTAGATAAAGACTAAGATAAGAACAGTCCCTGAACATCCAATCTGGAGCTCAACTTGCTGCTGGGGTTAGGCCAAAAGTTTAGAACTTCTTTGAGATGAATCTAGTAGCTGCTAAACTGTCTGTCACTTCTGATAAGGCCATATGTGTCCTGGCAGAAAACAGAAAAAAAAAAAAAACCTAGGAAACAAACCCCAGATCTAAGGGGGAGGGGGGGAAAGGAAATGCAATTATCTGAGAGTTTAGAATATCAACTAGCAAACTGGTAGATTTTTAGAATTCTATCTAAAATTTAAATAAAGTTACATTTTGATAAGAAATATTTTATGCTTTTGCATATATCCTTAGAAAGATAGAGAGATGTAGTAGATAGAGGATCAGCCTTGGAGTTAGAAAAATTCCTAGAAGGAAGTCTCTCTAGACTACTTTTTCATTTACCTTCCCATATGCTGTCTATCCACTTTTAAGCTCCCTTTTATGTAGCATTTTCTCCCATTAGGAAGTAAGCTCTTTGAGGGCAGGAACTATCTTTCTCTTTGCTTCTATTGGCTTTCTGGCATTTAGCACAGGTCCTTATATGAAGCAAGCACTAAATAAATGCTTCATACATAGATCTTTATTTTAGAAGACTCATGTTAAAGTCTTGTTTTGAGCACATACTGTGAAAATATGGCAAGTCACTGATTATTGTAGTGTGACTAAAGGAACTCTGTAAAACTATAAAAAATAGACAATTTAAAACCTACCTGTGAGGAGGATGTTTCTACACAAAACAATTCTCATGAAACTACAGGTTGAAAAAAATCTTAAACAATATATGCCTTCTGTCTTTAAAATCTATATCTGTGTCTGTGCTAAGGAATCAATGATAAACTTTAAACAATTTTATGTTGTGATTTTGTGACTAAGGAGACATAGACTGCTTCAACTGAATCGATGTGAGGCTAAGATGAACATAAATTAATTAATTGAACCAAAAGATTATGAAATTCTTTTTCACTTTCTCACATATGGACTTGCTTCAACACATCACATTTTGTTTTAGTCTTTTTGGTCTATGGTATGCATTAATATTTAAGTTTGTAGCAAGACTATAATTAAACATTTAGTTTACTTAAAAACACATGAGAGTCCATTCACTAGGTGTTGATTTTTTTTAAAAAAATAAAATAGCGAACATACCAAATCAATTTCTAAGAAAAGTTTTAAAATTATTGTAAAGTTCATATATTTTAAAAGATACTTGAAAAGAAGAAAAAAACAGGGAATGGGAAATAAATAATTTTATGCAGTAGAAATCTAACAGCCTTAATTTAGATTTTTTTCCTTCAATTTTTACCAGCATAACTTTAAAACCAAGGTGCAATATTCATGAAATTCTGACAGGAATAACTCATTTCCAGGATGAACAAATTGTAAATCCTGCTCAATGTTAGTTACAAATTAGTGAAGTAGCTGTTACCTAAATGGTAGAAAAAGGTAGCCATATTATTGAAAGCAAAGAAAAAATGAGTCAGATTGTATTAACAAAACTTGAAAATCTATTTTCAAATTTCTTGTTCATACTTTCACTGCAATGTAATCATTTGAAGGAGAAGAAACCAAGGAAATTAAAAGGGAACTTTTTTTTTTAATTTTATCATCATCAATGGAGTTTTTGGATTGTAGATCTGCCTTTCTTTCGGTGACTGACAACATCAAAGCAAAAGAGAGTTAGCATTTCTCCAAAAACTATCTGTAAGTCAGTGACCTCTTTTACAATTTTTCCAGCCACCAACATATAGCTTAGAGCCATGACACTTCATTTGTGGAAGAAATATTTGCAAAATTTGTCCTAAGTGGCCAGAAGATTATTTAGGAAATCAGAGTTTGGGCACCTAGGCAGTATGAGCAACCCTACTAACATTTATTCCTTCTTGGTGTAAGTAGCAGGAGAAAATCAATGACAGTAAAGTATACTAAATTTTTTTTAATGGTTTCAGAAAATAACAAAAGGGAAAGTTGATCAGAAATAGTTCTGCTTTTAAGACATATTTCTTCAAATTATCCCTCCCTAGTGCATATCTTAAAAAAAATATATTTCCCAAAGCTTTAAGGTATTGCAGGGAGGGGAAGATTATTTTAACATCATTTTAAATGGAAAGTAGTCTTATTTGTATTTATTTGAAAAAAAATAACTAAACCAGGAGAACAGACAGCATTTCAAGGAATTTTTAAGGTAAATTCTGAAATTAATTTTAAAATATTTACTTGAATTCTTTGATCAATATGTGTTCTCCTTGATGTGGATACTCCCTCTGAAAACACAGATTGAAAACCATCCATGCTGTGTGATTTACAATCATCTCCTTCTATTGATCTATAGAGGGTGGAAGCTCTGCCTCTGGAAGGTTTCTAGGTCTGCTAACATACTGAAGCCACCAATACAAAATTGGGCTCTCCCATTCTGTCTCTCACTTCTTGACTAGACTACCTCCTTTTTCAGTAAGAAGTTCCCTTCCTTTACCTTCCACTTCTTTCTTCATTCCAGCTTCTTTGGTAAAGAGAATGTTCATTAATATGTATATGGCTTGGATAAGAACTCACTATTTGACAAAAACTGCAGGGAAAACTGGAAAAAAGTATGGCAGAAAAGAGGCATAGACCAACATCTCACATCTTATACCAAGTTAAAGTCAAAATGGGTACATGATTTAGACAGAAAGGGTGATACCATAAGCACTGAGACTGAGGAATAGTTTACCTGTCAGATCTATGGTGAAGGGAAGAATTTATAACCAAACAAGAGAGAACATTATGAAATGCAAAATGGATAATTTTAATTTCATTAACTTAAAAACTTTGCACAAAGCTGATGCAACCAAAATTAGAAGGAAAGCAGAAAGCTGGGAAATAATTTTTACAGCCAGTGTTTCTGATAAAGGCCTCATTTCTCAAATATATGGAGAACTGAGTCAAATTTATAAGAATACCAGCCATTCCTCAACTGAGAGATGGTCAAAGGATAAGAACAGGTAATCCACTACTGCCTTGTTGGTGGGATTGTGAACTGATTCAAACATCCTGGTGAGCAATTTGGAACTGTGCCCAAAGGACAATCAAACTTTGATCCTGCAATACCACTACTAGGTCTGTATCCCAAAGAGATCATAAAAAGGGAAAAGGATCTATATGCATAAAAATGTTTAGAGCAGGCTTTTTTTCTGGTAGCAAAATATTAAAATTTAGATAATGGCCCTCAAGTGAAAAATGGATAAACAAGCTGTGGATATAATGGAATACTATTGTGCAATAAGAAATGATGAACAGGCAGATTTCAGAAAAACCTAGAAAGACTTGCATGAACTGCAGAAAAATGAAATGAGTAGAACCAGGAGAACATTGTACACAATATCAGCAATATTGTGTGATGATCAACTACAAATGACCCAGATTTTTTCAGCAACACAATGATCCAAGACAAGTACAAAGGACTCACAAAAGAAGAAAATGCTATCCACATCCAGATAAAGAACTGACAGAATCTGAATGCAGATCAAAGCATACTTTTTTCACTTACTTTATTCCTTTTATTCTGTTTCTTCTTTCACAACTGTAACTAATATGGAATTAGGTTTTACCTGATGTAAAACATATATGTATATATGTGCATGTATACATATATACATTATATATATATACATACATATATATGACCTATATCAAATTGCCTACCACTTTAGGAAGAAGGGAGTGGAAGGAGGGAGGGGGAAAAATTTGGAACTCAAAATCTTGTAAAAATGAATGCTAAAACTGTCTTGCATGTAATTGGGACAAAAAATACCATTAAAAAAGAGAGAAAGACATATCTCAGCAGTTATAGTATTAGAATTCTTTTTTCTCACTTTATAGATGAGGAAACTAAGTCACAGAAAAGTTAAATGTTTTTCTCTTTATTCTGGGGCAGGCAGGTGGTGTAGTAGCTACAATGCTAGATCTATAGTCAGGGAGACTCATCTTTTCATCTTTTGAAGTACAAATCTGGGCTCAGACAAGTAAGTACTAGCTGTGTGACCTTGAGCAAATCACTTAACCCTGTTTGCCTCAGTCCTCATCTCTAAAATAAGTTGGAGAAAGAAAGAACAAATCATTTCAGTATCTTTGCCAAGAAAATTCCAATGGGGTGACAAAGAATTGGACACAACTAGACGACAACTATGTTCACACCACTGTTCTTTCCAATATGTTCTTTCCGATATGATTAAGAATTCTGATGTACCTTAAAAGTGATAAAGGTCAGAATTTATTAGGAAGTGAATTCCTTGAAGAAAAACCTGTTTTCTTGTTGTTATTGTTGTCTTACATTTTGTTGTATTCTCAGTATTTAATACAATGCCCAGCACATAGTAAAAGCTAATTAAATCCTTGTTGATTGAATGAAGATTTATCCAAGATCCTAGCAGTCTAGGACAACATTTAAACCAAGGCCCTCTGTTACATGTCTTGAGAAGTTTCCACTGCATCAGGCTGCTCCCACACACTCTCAAATTCTATTTTCCAATTATCTTCATATACACCTGCTTCTTCCTGAACTTACTGCTCTTTCATTTATAATTATCAGTTCAATTCTGTCAATTTGGGAATCATTAAGTATTTTAGTACCTAAAAGGCTATCTCTCTTCAACTTCAACTGGCGGACTTTTCAGATATCTTGAGGAGCCTCTTTCTTTCAGGCATCAGCTGAGAAGTTGCCTCCTCTCTGAAGCTTTCTCATGTTCTGCCCCTCCATCCTAAATAATAATTGTTAATTCTCTCTCCTTTCTCAAATTAAATTTCATTCAATCATCTGTATACATCTTATATCCTATGCTCTATCTCTACCATCCAGAAAAAACATAAGAGGTAGAACTATTTTTTTTTCTTAGATCTTAGCATAGAAACTTGTGCATACTAGGTATCTATAAATGTTTTGATTTCTTTTCAGTTTAATGGATTGGAAGCAGATCCATTTAGGAGGAAAGACGGTGACTTGCATTTGGAATATGATTAGTTTGAGATTCTTTTAAATATTTAATATCAGAAACAGCTTTTGGTGACAAACCTCTAATTACTAACATTAAGGAAATTACAAAACAAGGTGGCCAATACCTACAAAATGTCTGCCATAGCCACAGAAGATGTCTAGTAAAATGTCTAAATGCGAGGAGGATTCCTTTTTCAATGAAGTCTTCTAGGTATTCCTGTTTACAGATGACATTTCCCTTATTGTAGCAACTTCCTCCTCCAAAAATATAGAGGTATATAAATAAGATATATAATTACTTGGAAGAGATTTTATCCTAATCACCCACATTAAAAAAGGTAAGTAGATGAATGTATATTTAACTTATCATGATATATAATTGGATTGACAATGCATAGAGTTGATCCATTGGTACTTCTTAGCCCTACATTGAACATGGATAAAAAATCTGGGTCTAGAACTGAACTAAAGGAGGACAACAGGTTGATTGGATTATTTTGGGAAACTTCAAAATACTTTTTTTAATAATCTCAAATATCTCTCTGAAATAAAAGCCAATCTTTTGTTTCCAACAATAACATTTTTCTGGTGATATCCTATGGCTGCAAGTCACAGAATAGCAAATTCTTCAAGTAATTCAAGTTAATGGTGATCTGAATGGTAATGAAAAACATGAATAGCCTATCAGACATTAACAGCCATGAATGGTGGAAGAAAGGTGATATAAAGAATGTTATAAGAGAGGTGCGTGTTCAAAAAGGGAAGAGTTATCGGGCAAAAGTGAGGAATAAGTTATGGACTCCCTGTGTGCTTCATTGGTATCTCTAGAATGCCATAATAACTCAAGTAAGATCTTCATTATGTTTCCTTAATCACACTATGTTCAGGTGGCTTATTATCAGCACACTATTCAGTTTCAATGTTAAGATATAAAAAGACAACAAATCACTGAAGAATCAACAAAAGGAGATTTACTTTGCTCAGCCCCTAACTCTTTGGATGCAACCCATTAAACTTCAATATCCAGGAGTAGAGCTGTATATAATCTCCGGAGGTAGAAGTCAACATTGGAACACAGGAAACTCAGAAAAATATCAAATAGGGGCGACTAACCAAAACTGTATCAGTTAGGCAGAGCCCAGATCTGGCATAAAGGGATATAAAGATTAAAGTAGGAGAAAACACTGACCAGTATACAAAATTATTATAGAGCTACTGATCTCTTAAAAGTAGGATTGAATATTTCCATCACAGCTACAAATTTATATTCAAAAGGAAAAAAAAAATCCACAAAGAATACATGAATACCTAAGAAGATAAAAAGCAAGACATAAAAAATAGAAGTCCTTGAGGAAAGAAATGAAAGTAGAATAAATTGTTGAAAAAGAAAAAAATGTTAAATTTACCCATGAAATATACTGCCTAAAAACTAGAAGAAATCCAACAGAAGTCAATGGTTTCATTAGAGAAAAAAATACTAGAAAACATTAAAATTTGGAAATTGAAGAAAATGTAATATATTTGATATCAAAAACAACTTCCTGCAAAAAAAGGTCAAGGAATCGTAATTGGAAAATCCTTCGACTCCTTGAAAAGCATGATTTTTTTAAAAGCCTTATGATTGTATTTTAAGAACCAAATTAAAAGGAAAAAGACCCAGGAATGTCTTTGCCAAATTCCAAAATTCCCACATTAAAGAAAAAATACCACACATATTCAGAAAAGACTTCAATACCAAGGAACTATTCTCAGGACCACAAAAACCCTGTCAGCTTTGACCAAAAACCTGAGGAGATCTTGAAACACAATAATCCAAGTCAAGAGATATAGACGTGTAACCAAGAAAAACTTAGCCTAGAAAGCTGAGTGTAATCCTGTAAGTCAAAAAATGAGCCTTTAATATAAAAAGGATTTTCAGGCATTTCTGAGAAAAAGATTAGAGGTAAGCAAATACCTCGAAACACCAACACAGGAATCAAATAAAACCTAGAAAAGCAAAAGTATTTGAAGAATTGGAAAGAACTTTTTGTTGATGTAATGATGACATTCTAATAGGCAGAAAACAACTAAATGCTAAAGGATTATTGTTAACTTTGAAGAGGCTAATTTCAGTTGAATGGATTAGAGGTCAGAATGCAGAGATTGGGATAAGAATTTAATGAAGATTAGACAGGATGGGGATCATTCTGAGTGATCCACTAGAAAAGAATTGGTGGGATCAATGGTGTATGTAGAGAAGTGGGCTTTGGTAAACTGATAGGCCATCTTTCCATCTGCGACTGGAATGAAAGAGTAGTAGTAGTAATAGTAATAGGGGGAAATATGTCCATGTGAGAGGAGGAAAATGGGGAAACTTTAAAGAATGTCCTTAGTAGTTTCAGTGATTTGTGAGGCTATACCCTTGGCAAAGAAGATGAGGGAGGATTTATGGGGGCTTGAGGAGAAACAAGAAGATTTATAAGTGTTACTGTGGGAAGTGATATATCACATATATAAATATATATCGAAATGAATAGAGAGGAATGGAATGCTTACTTTGTACCAGGGAGGGCGTAGTTGAGGTTAGGTAACACAGAATTTTAGTGGAGCTAGTCAACAGTTTTGTGATTACCTGTAGTTCCATTTAGTAACACTGAATGAATGATATAAAAGTACAATTGGATCACAACTTTTTTTTTCTTAAAAATGAATATTCTAAAATTACTGTCTCCCAAAGATGCTTGTGCCTAAAAAAATGGACTGAGGCTTTAGATAAGTTAATGTTATAAAGTGATACACTCCCATCAATCATTTATATTTAATAAAATAAATACCATTCAAATAGCATGTTATATACTTACCATGACATAGTATATAATAACAATTTTGAGCTACCGCTCAATATGAAAATGACAACATTTTTTACCACAAATGGCTGAATTCAATCACACTGAAAAGAAACTCCTTAGAAATTTCATTGAGCTCATTACAAAATAAATAAAAAAGAATATGTCCTTTAAATAGCATGTGGTTTCTCTAAAAATAGGTACTATAAACCAAAGAGTTAGTTGAATAAACTTCAACTCACTGGTTTGATTAGTTGTCTTTCAGTTTTATTTTACATTGGATTAGTCTCCCGATTCTTAATTAAGATAATTAAGATAATTTGGCCCATAGCCTGGAGGGTGTTGATTAGAGACTTAGTATTTCCACAATTTGAAATTTTCTTCCTGAAATACTATAGTCTCTAACATGCCAATTAAATCTTTTAATAGAGTCAGTCCCCATTGAATGGTGGGTGTGAATGGAGAAGACAAAAGGGGGTGAGGAATGAAAGAACAATTATCTTCCCTCCTCATAAGAATAAAATATCACAGTTTGATGAAACTTATCACTTTATTTTAACCTTTGCTTTATTCTGCATTTCTAGATCTTATTTTTTAAATAAAAGATTATTCCTTTATTTCCAGACACCAATATTTTTCCTCTTCATTATTATGACTTTTTCTTTCACCTTGGCCAAAACAAACATGTCATATGTAGAAATCAGATTTGTTTGACTGATATTTTGACCAAAGTGCTTCATCAACTTTAAAACATTTTACAAAAGAGCAGCACAGTGGGGACACTATCTTGAGTTAGAGGCTTTAAATTCAATCCTGTCTCCCTGAATCATTCAATTCACACACATTATTAAGTGTCAAGCACTGTGCTAGGCACTATGGATAAATCAACAAAAATGAAAGTCCATGCCCTAAAGGAGCTTACATTCTAAAGAGTGAGACAACAAATTCATGGATGTATAAATACCAGACATAGAAAAACACACACACACACACACACAAAATGATGTGGATTGGGAGGAGGGCTGACAAATGGGAGACACAGGAAAAGCTTCTTGAAGAAGTTTGCACTTAATGGGGGGGTAGCAATTCTCAGATGTGGAAATGAGAAGGGAGAGAATTTCAGTAATGAGAAACAACCTAAGCAAAGCCCAGAGTTGGGAAATGGAATACTGTGTACAGGAAAAGCAACAAGCAAGCATGCTGGCTTGTAGAGTGCATAAGGAGAAATAAGGTGTAATCAGATTTGAAAGATTATCTTGGATTTTGAATGCAAAATAAAGGAATTTGAATGTTAACCAATAAGGAATAGAAAGCTGCTGAAGATTCTTGAGCAGAAAAGGGAAACAGTCAGACCTTGATTTTAAGAATATGGATTTGGGGGGGGGGGGGAGAGACAAGATGGTGAAGGGAAGCCAGGAAGTTGCCCGAATTCTCCTGTTTCATTTGGAAACAACATTATAGCAAGATTCTAAAAGAATTATAGAATAACAGAATCCAGTGACCAAGATGTGGCCCCCAGCACAAGAAGTTTGGGATAGTGCCCCCTGTGCCCCAGGGGCAGAGCTCAATTTTTTAAAATGGACAAAATCCAGAAAAGAGCTTTGACCATAGAAAGCTATATTGGTAACGGGGAAGATCAAAACACAAACTCAGAAGGACAACAATGTCAAAATGCCTACATGCAAAGCTTCATTGGGGAAGAATTGGTCTCAAGCCCAAAAAGTTCTCTTGAAAGAGCTCAAAAGGAATTTTAAAAATCAAGTGAGAGAGTTAGAAGAAAAAATCGGGAAAAGAAATGAGATATATGCAAGAGAATTATGAAAAAAAGAGTCAACAGCTTAAAAAAGGAAGCACCAAAAAATGACTAAAGAAAACAACTCCTTAAAAAATGGAATTCACTAAATGAAAAAAAAAAATCCACACAAGAAAACAACTCCTTTAAAAGTAGAATTGGCTAAATGGAAAAGGAAGTACAAACAGAAAACAATGTGTTAAAAACTAGAATTGGGCAACTGGAAGCTAATGCTCTATGATACATCAAGAATCAGTCTAAAAAAATCAAAATAATAAAAAATAGAATAAGAAATAAAATGCCTCATTGGAAAAGAAACTGACCTTGAAAATAGATCCAAAAGATACAATTTAATTAATTTAGGAATTACTGGACTACCTGAAAGCCATGATTTAAAAAAAAAAAAAAGAGCCTGGACAGTAACTTTTAAGAAATTATCAAGAAAATCTTCCCTGATATCTGAGAAGCAGAAGGAAAAATGATCTTTGAAAAAACCCACCTATCACCTCCTAAAAGAGATCACAAAATGAAAACTTTGAGGAACATTGTAGTAAAATTCCATAACTATCGGTTCAAAGAGAAAATACTGCAGGTGTCCAAAAAGAAACAATTCAAATATCAAGGAGCCATAGTCAGGATTACACAGGGTTTAGCAGCGTCCACATTAAAAGATCAGAGACTTGGAATATGATATTACAGAAAGCAAAGGAGCTGGGATTACAATCAAGAATTAATTACCCAGCAAAATTGAGCATAATCTTTGAGGGGAAAAAATGGACATTCAATGAAATAGAGGATTTCCAAACATTCCTGATGAAAAGACCAGAGCTGAAGAGAAAATCAGATCTGCAAATACAAGACTCAAGAGAAGTATAAAAAAGTAAACAGGAAAGAAAACAACAACAACAACATGTTATTCAAAAACAGTAAACTGTTAATATCCCCACATGGGAAGATAATGCTTGTAACTTAAGAACTGAATCTTTAATAGGGAAATTGGAAGGAGTATATTAGAGCTTGTGGTTATAAGTTGACTTTGAACTGATGACAAAAAAAAATTAAAACGAAAAAACTTTTTAAAAAAGGATTGAACTGGAAGAAGAGGAAAGGGGAGGCAGAATGTATTTGATTATTTCATATGAAAAGGTATGTAGAGGAAAGAAAGGAGGGAATGAGCATTGTTTGAACCTTATGCTCATTGGATTGGGTTCAGAGAGAGAACAACATACACACTTAGTTGGGTAAAGAAATCTATCTTACCCTATAGGGAAGTAGGAGGGGAAGCGGAAAATAAAAGCGGAGGGCTGATAGAAGGGAAGGCAGTTTGAGGGAGGCAGTGGTCAGAAGCAAAACACTGTTGAGGAGGGACAGAGTGAAAAGAGAGAGAGAAAAAAAAAAGTATAAATAGGGGAAAATAGGATGGAGGGAAATACAGAGTTAGTAATCATAACTGTGAATGTGAATGGGATGAACTCTCCCAAAACATGGAAGCAAATAGGAGGTGAATTAAAAACCAGAACCCTATAATATATCATTTACAAGAAGCATATTTGAAGCACAGAGACATAGACAGTGTAAAGGTAAAAGGCTAGAGCAGAGTATATCATTCTACAGCTGAAGTAAAGAAAAAAAAACGGAAAGAAATCTTGATCTCAGATGAAGCAAAAGCAAAAATAGATACAATTAAAAAGGACAAGGAAGGAAACTACATCTTGCTAAGAAGTATCATAGAGAATGAAGTAATATCAATATTAAATATACATGTACCAAGTGCTATAGCATCCAGATTCTTAGAGAAGATGTTAAGTCAGTTGCAGGAAGAAATAGACAGCAAAACTACACTAGTAAGGGACCTCAAACTCCTCCCTCAAAGCTAGATAAATCTAACCACAAAATAAACAAGAAAGAAGCTAAGGAGATGAATATAATTTTAGAAAAGTTAGATATGTTAGACCTCTGGAGAAAATTTAATGGGGATAGAAATGAGTACACCTTTTTCTCAGTGATACATGTTATCTATACAAAAATTGACCATCTATTAGGGCATAAAACATCACAAAGGCAAAAATATGGGTCAAAAAAAAACTCACAATCAAATGCAGAAAGGCAGAAATATTAAACAGATCCTTTTCAAATCATGATGAAATGAAAATTACATGTAATAAAGAGCCATGGAAAATTAGATGAAAAATTAATTGGAAATTAAACAATCTAATCCTAAAGAATGAGTAGGTCAAACAATAAATCATAGAAACAATCAATAATTTCATCAGAGAGAATGAAAATGAGACAACACATGAAAATTTATGAGATGCAACCAAAGCAGTACCTAGAAGAAATTTTATATCTTAGAGATGGTAACATGCTTACATGAATAAAATAGAGAAAAAGCAGATCAAAGAATTGAGCATGCAACTAAGGAGCTTTTAAAAAAAATCCCTAATTAAACACCAAATTAGAAATTCTGAAACCAAAGGAAAGATTAGTAAAATTGAAAGTAAAAAAAAAAAAAAAACTATTGAACTAATAAATAAAACTAAGATCCAGCTTTATGGAAAAGAATGAAACAAAAGCACAGTAAATTAGATAAAACTTTGGTTAATTTGGTTTAAAGAAAAACAAATTACTAGTATCAAAACTGAAAAGAGTGAATTCACTATCAATGAGGAAGAAATTAAAGCAATAATTAGGCACTATGTTGCCCAAATGTATGTCAATAAATCTAACAATGGATGAATATTTACAAAAATATAAATTGCCCAGATTAACAAAAGAGGAAATAAAATGCTTAAATAACCCTATTTTAGAAAAAGAAATTGAATAAACCATCATAAAAAATCTTCAGGACCAGATGGATTTACAAGTGAATTCTACCAAAAATCTAAAGAACAATGAATTCCAATACTATAGAAACTATTTGGGAAAATAGGTGAATAAGGAGTCCTACCGAATTCCCTTTATGACACAAATATGGTGCTGATACCTTAACCAGAAAGAGTCAAAACAGAGAAAGAAAATTATAGAACAATTTCCCCAATGAATATTGACACGAAAATTTTAAATAACAGCAATTTATCACCAGGATAATACACTATGACCAGGTTCAATGCAGGGCTGGTTCAATGTTAGGAAAGCTATTAGTACAAATGACCATGTCAATAACAAAACCAACAGAAATTATATGATTATCTTAATAGATGCAAAAAAAAACATTTGATAAAATATAGCATGCATTCCTATTAAAAACATTGGAGAGAATAAGAATAAAAACAGTGCTCCTTAAAAAGGATCAGGAGTGTCTATCTAAAGCCATCAGCAAGTATTATCTGTAATGGGGATAAGTTAGAAGCATTCCCAATAAGATCAGAGATGAAACAAGGACGCCCATTATCACCTCTATTATTAAATATTGTACTAAAAATGTTAGCTATAGCAATAAGAGAAGAAAAAGAAATTGAAAGAATTAGAATAGGCAATGAGGAAACAAAACTATTGCTCTTTGCAGACCATATGATGGTATACTTAGAAAACCCTAGAGCATCAACTAAAAAACTACTTGAAATAATTAACAATGTTAGCAAAGTTGCAGGATATAAAATAAACCCACATAAATCATCAGCATTTCTATATATTACCAACAAAGCCCAGCAGCAAAAGACAGAAAGAGAAATTCTATTTAAAATAACTGTAGACAATATCAAATAGTTGGGACTCTACTTGCTAAGATAAACTCAGCACCTATATGAACAGAACTACAAAATACTTTGCACACAAATAAAATCAGATCTGAATAGTTGGAAAAAATGTCAATTGCTCATGGGTAGACCAAGCTAATATAACAAAAATAAATAAATAAACATTCTACATCAATTAATTTACTTATTCAGTGTCATACTGATCAAACTACCAAAAATTATTTACAGAGCCAGAAAAAATAATGACAAAATTCATCTGGAAAACCAAAAGGTCAAGAATATCAAAGGAATTAGTGAAATAAACCACAAAGGAAGGTGACCTAGCCAAACACAATCTAAAACTATATTTAAAACAGCAATCATCAAAACTATTTGATACTGGCTAAGGAATAGAGTGGTGGATCAGTGAAAAAGGTTCAATACACAAGACACAGGAGTAAGTGACTATAGTAACTTAGTGTTTGATAAACCCAAAGACCCAGATGCTGGGATAAGAAATCACTAATTGACAAAAACTGCTGGGAAAACTAGAAAGTAGTATGGCAGAAACTAGACAAAGATCAATTTCTCATACCCTATGCCAATAGAACGTCAAAATGGGTATATGATTTAGACATAAAGGATAATACAATAAGCAAATTAGGAGAGCAAGGGAAACTTTACCTGTCAGATATGAAGCAAAGAATTTATTTCTAAATAAGAGATAGTGAACATTATGAAATGCAAAATGGATAATTTATATAATATTAAATTTTTAAAATGGGGTTTTTGTGCAAACAAAACCAATGCAACCAATAGAAGGAAAGTGGAAAGCTGGGAAAAAAATTTTAAAGCCAGTGTTTTTGATAAAGGCCTCATTTCTCAAATATATAGAGAACTGAATCAAACTTATAAGAATACAAGTCATTCCCTAATTGATAAATTGTCAAAGGATATGAACAGGCAGTTTTTAGACAAAGAAATCTAAGCTATCTATAGTCATGTGAAAAAAAATGCTCCAAATCACTTTTGATTAGAGAAATGATAAATGTTGGAGGGATAAATGGGAAAACTGTGGGTGGAGTAGTAAACTGATCCAACCATTCTGGAGAACATTTTGGAACTATGCCCAAAGGGCAATCAAATTGTGCATAGCATATGATTTAGCAATACCACTAGTAGGTCTGTATCCCAAAGAGATCATAAAAAAGAGAAAAAGACCTACATGTAAAAAGTATTTATAACAACTCTTTTTGTGGTGGCAAAGAGTTGGAAATTGAGGAGATGCCCATTAATTGGGGAATGGCTGAACAATTTGTGGCTTATTAATGTAATGGAATACTATTGTGCTATGAGAAATGATGAGCAGGTGGATTTCAGAAAAACCTGGAAAGACTTACATGAACTAATGCTGAGTGAAGTGAGCAGAACCAGAACACTGTACACAGTAACAGCAATATTGTGCAATGACCAACTATGATAAACTTAGCTTTTCTCAGTAATACAATGATCCAAGACAACTCCAAAGGACTCATGACAGAAAACACTATTCAGATCCAAAGAAAGGACTATAGAATCTGAATGTACATCAAAGCATACTATTTTCACTTTTTTGTGGCTTTTCCCTTTTGCTCTATTGCTTCTATCACAATGTGATTAATGTGAAAATAAGTTTACATGATAGCACATATAAAATCTGTATTGGATTGCTTGTCATCTTGGGGAGGGGAAATGGGAGAGAGGGAGAAAAATTTGGAACTCAAAATCTCATAAAAAATGAATCTTGAAAGCTATCTTTACATGTAATGGGAAAAAAATAAATACTATTCATAAAATTTTTTTAAAAGAATATTGATTTGGCAGATGTTTGGAGGAGAAGTTGGAGAAGAGAGAATGCTTTAAGGGACATCAGTTAAGAAGCTATGGTAATGGCCTAGGTGAGAGGAAATGAAGGCCTGAAATAGCATGATAATTGTGTGAGAGGTAAGAAGGTCCTGGCTGAATGAAAAGGGGATTTTGGTAAGGTAAAACTGAGAAGATTTTGCACTTCCTGGATAAAGAGCACTGAGTGAAAATGAAGACTTAAGGATAATTCCCAGATTGCAAAACTAGGTGACTAGGTGGTACGACAGAAAAAGGGAAGCTAGAAGGAGAGATGTGTTTTGGTCGTGCTGTTTGGAATATCTTCAGGAAAGACAGAGATGTGTGCTGCACGTGGTTAATGATTTGGATTTGCAGCTCAGTGGACAAGTAAAACCTGGGTTTGTAGTCATTCATTCCATCAGTTAATAAACATTTATTTAAAACCTTTTTTATGCCAGACCAAGTGCTATACTAAGTGCTGAAAGATACAAAGAAAGGTAAAAGACCTTAAGGTCTTTTTCTTAAGGATTCTTAAGGAGATCATAGTCTAATGTCCAATAGACAGTTGGAAATCTAAGTATGGAGATCAGCACAAAGATTGGGGCTGGATAAGTAGGTCTGAGAATCATCAATACAGAGATAATCATTGAAACCATAGAATTCACCAAGTGATCACCACGTGAAATTTTATGGTGGGAGAAGAAAAGAGGACCCAGTATAGAGCGCCGTGGTAGAGCTGATGTTAGTGAATATAATCTGGATGAAAGAGCAGTAAAAATCAATGAGGAATAGTCAAATAGCCAAGAAAAGAACCAGGAGAGAGTAATGTCACAAAAACCTAAAGAGAAGAAAGTATCAAGGAGGAGATGGTCAAAGGCTGCAGAGAAGCCAACAATGATAAGGACTGAGAAAAGGCTCTTAGATTTGGCAATTAAGAAATCTTTATTAACTTTGAAGAGAACATTGGTTGAATACTGAGGTGAGAAGCCAAATTGTAGAGAATTAAGAAGAGAGTGATACTTATTCAGTGCCACACCAATTGAACTACCAAAAAATTATTTTATAGAGCTGGATAAAATAATAACAAAATTCATCTGGAAGAACAAATGGTCCAGAATGTCAAGGGAATTAATGAAAAGAAATGATAGGGAAGATATTAAACTGTACTATAATACAGCAGTCATCAAAACTACTTGGTACTGGCTAAGAAATAGTGTGGATCAGTGGAATAAGTTTAGGTACACAAGTTGCAGTAGTCAACGACTACAGCAACCTACTCTTTGATAAACCCAGAGAACCTAGCTTCTGCACTGAGAACTCACTATTTCAGAAAAACTGCTGGGAAAATTGGAAAATGGTATGGCGGAAACTGGACACAGACCAATATTTTACACTGTATACCAAAATAAAGTGAAAATGGGTTCATGATTTAGGAATAAAGGCTGATACTATAAACAATTTGAGAGGGCAAAGAATAGTTTACCTGTCAGATTTATGGGAAAGAGAAGGATTCATGATCCAACAAGAGATAGAGAGCATTACAAAATGCAAAATGGATAATTTTATGTTAAATTGAAAAGTTTTTGTATAAACAAAGCCAATGCAACAAAGATTAGGCAGGAAGCATAAAATTGGGAGAAAATCTTTACAACTAGTGTCTCTGATAAAGGCCTGATATCTAAAATATATAGGGGACTGGGCCAAATAAATAGGAATAAAGTCATTCCCCAATTGAGAAATGGTCAAAGTATATGAACAGGCAGTTTTCAGAGGAAGAAATTAAAGGTATCTATAGGCATATGAAAAAATGCCCTAAATCACTATTACTATTATTGATCAGAGAAATGCAAATCAAAACAACTCTTAGATACCACAACTCTGCTGTCAGATTGGCTAACATGACAAAAGAGGAAAATGATAAATGCTGGAGAAGATATGGGAAAATTGGAACATTGTTACATTGTTGGTGGCGTTGTGAACAGATCCAGCCATTCTGGAGAGCATTTTGGAACTATTCCCAAAGGGCTATAAAAATGTACATAACCTTTGACCCAGCAATGCCACTTCTAGGGCTTTATCCTAAAGAGATCACACAAGAGGGAAAGGGACACATATGTATGAAAATACTTATAGCAGCTCTTTCTGTGGTAGCAAAGAATTAAAAATCAAGGGGATGCCCATCAATTGGGGAATAGCTAAACAAGTTGTGTTATATGAATGTAATGGAATACTATTCTGCTATAAAAAAAATGGGAAAGATACAGAATTCATACTAACCTGGAAAGAACTACATGATATGATGCCGAATAAGAGGAGCAGAACCAGGAGAACATTGTACACAGCCACAGACATATTGATTCTGTGATGACTAACTGATAGACTTGGCTCTTCTCAGCAATACAAGATGCAAAGACAGCCCCAAAGGTCTCATGATGGAAAGAGCTCTCTACATCCAGATAAGAAACTATGGAGTATGAATGTGGATTGAAGGAAACCATCTGCTCTCTCTTTTTTTCTATATCTTTTTTTTGGGTTTTGTTTCTTCTTTCTCGTGACTCACTCCATTGATCATTGTTCTTTATGACTCGACTATTGTGTAAATATGTTTAATGTGAAGGTATGTGTAGAATATATATCGGATGCCATACCGTCTTGGGGGTAGGGAGGAAGGAAAGGAGGGGAAAAAAATTTGGAACTCAAAAACCTGTGGAAATGAGTGTTGTAAAATAAAAATAAAAAAATAAATATTAAATAAAGAAGAGAGTGAGAGTAAAGCAATTAGGGGCAACCACTTCTCAATTAATTTAGCCACAAAAAGCTGGAGAGATAAAGGCCACTATTAAATGGGGTGGTGGATGAATCAGGTGAGGGTGTTTTGGACATATTTATAGGAAGTAGAGGTCTCCTACTTTGTTTCTTACCTCTTTTGGAAGAGGAGAAACACCATTCCATTAAGAAGCAGTTTACTACCTCTTTTCAGGGAAGAGAAATAAAGCCACTTAATTAGGTCTCCAGCCTGGTCTCCTGTCTTGGGAGAAGGGAAATAACACCATTCTTCTAGCTCTGAGCAGTTGTTTCCTGACCTGAACTACCTAGGCCTAGGGGAAACTTCATCCTGAGGCAAAATCCCTATGGAAAACTACCTAAACTCATTCTTTAATGAACAATAAACTATCCCCTAGTTACATTCTTCCCATCCAAGTGATTCAGAACCTCCTCTCTGCCATCATTCAAACCCCTTCCTACTTCTACCACCTGTTCAACCCTCTATTCCTATTCCCTTCAACCCACCCTTTCTAGTATGCTCTCTACAACAACTTGACAGAACACAAGCCTGCTTTCATCTGAAATCTTTTCCTTTCCCATTCCTTTAATTTTTGAAGCTATTCCAAATATTTTAATAAGAGTTTTCTGGAAGGTATTTAAAGTTTATGAGGATAAACTCCATTGGAGAGGAGAACACAGAACACAGGTAGACACGGAGCTGAGGAATTTTCTTGACTTGGGGCAGCATCTGAAAGTCCACTGTTTTCTGATCAGCCTTGTGCTGCTCTGTAATCTCGTATTTCTCTTTTTCTGTTTCAAAAATCTCTCCTTGGTGTCTAGGTTTATGGAGCCTCTTCTTAAAATAAGCATCAGTAAGATGATTTGGAATTTTTACACTCTGGTAGAGGTGGCAATGACAAATTTCTGATAGGTCCTTCTTAGAGGAACACAGTTGATGGTCAGAGGTCCAGTCACCAGCAGCAAGCCTGTAGCCAGCTGCTTCAGGAAAACCACTTGCTTTCCCCTGCGGCAGCCAGTGAGCATGATCAGAACTGTGCCTGGTGTGATGCTAGTTCAAAGTCTCCTCCTATGCTGGCTGAATGGCTTTTTGCCATGGCTTAGCAGCTTTCTAGGCACATCCTCGGTAAGGTAATACCTAGGTATTTTGCAAATCTTTACCACACGGGTTCCTTCATTCTTATCACCACCAACTGGCTTTGAAATAGTAGCAGGCACCTTCTTTCTTTTTCCTTTCAATCCGGGTTTTTGGTGCAGCATATTTCTGCTTGTATATGGCTCTCCAGGAATATATTGTAGACCTGGAGTATCTACCAATCCCTCCAGCCAGGGCTGGGTTCCCACTGCAATGCTTTTGAGGCTTTTTCACCACCTTTTTCAGCTACATCTTCTTTTTTTGTTCTCTTTTTTTTTTTTCCTTTTTTACCTTCTTTTCCTTTGGTTCCTTTGGGGGCTTTTTTCCCGCTATCTTGAAAAAAGGGTAAAAGTCCATTCCTTTAATTTTTTAGCTCTCACTGAGACATGGCTTCTTCCTGATAATAAAGCCTCCCTGGACTCCTTTTCTAGCACTGGCTATATTTTCACTCATTCCCTCCCAATGGAGAAAGTTGGAATACTCCTTTCTCCCCTTGCCACTTGCAGGTTCTCCCTCTACCACCATCACTTAGTAACTTTTCCTTCTTTGAGGTTCACTCAGTCCATATTTGCCATTGAATCAAAATTCTGATCATTGTTTTCTACTGACCTCCAGGACACTCCCCTTCTTTTCTCAATGCATTCAATACCTGACTTAGAGTCATTTTCTCCTCCTCTACTCCTGCTCTCATACAAGAGGACTTCAAATTATATACTGATACTCCCTCAACCACTCACATTCGGTTACTTATTTTACTCATATGACCCCTCCTCAGCCATACACAAAGATGGTCATACCCATTATCTTGCCACCAACCACAAATGCATAATAACTTCTGTTTGTGAACTCTGAAATTCCTTTATCTAATCATGATCCACTGCCATGCCTCGGATTCTTTTTTTGCCTTGGAACCCCAGTGTTCCTTATCTACACTGTGGCCTCCAATTCCTTTACACTTCAATTATTTCTCAAACCTTCATCCCTACCCTAGCTGTGATCTCCATTGCCCATCTTGAATACTTGGTGAATCATTTCAACTCTGCATTGTCTTCCTCTCTTATTAAGTACTTACTACATACCAGGCATTCTGCTAAGTGCTGGAGGATAAAAAGAAAGGCGAAGACAATTCCTTTTCTCAAGGAGATCACAGTCTAATAGGAGAGAAAACATGCAAACAACTAAGCACAAAAAAAGCTACATATGAGATAAATTGAAAATAATGAACAGAGGAAAAGCACTAGAATAAAGGGAGATCAGAAAAGGCTTCCTTCCTATAGAAGGTGAGATTTTAGCTGGCACTTGGAAAAAAAAAGACAGACAAGCAAGGAGATATAGATGAATATGGAGAACATTCAAGGCATGGGGAACAGCCAGTGAAAATACCAGGAGTCAGAGGGTGGAGTATCTTACTGGAGGAAGAACAAGGAGACAAAAGTCTCTGGTTAACATAATACCTGTTGAGAAGAGGGTGGAGAGTGTTAGGCTATTAGGTCTTAGAAGTGGGTAGTGGTAAAGCGGGAAGTGGAGGGAGGGGCAAGTTATGAAGGGCTTTGATCATCAATCAGAGGTTTTGTATCTGACCCTGTAGGTGTCAAGAGTCACTAGAGTTTATTGAGTTGGGGAGTGACATGGTCAGATTTGTACTTTAGGAAAATTGCTTTAACAGATAAGCAGAGAGGAAAGACTTCTATCAGGCAGACTCACCAGCAAGCTATTGTAATAGTCCAGGAGTGAGATGCTAAGCCCTGCACCAGGGCAGTAGTATTATCAGAGGAAAGAAAATATATGTGAGAGATGCTACAAAGGTAAAATCAACAGGTCTTGACAAAAAGATTGCATGTGGGTAACAGAGGTGAGAAATCAAGGATAATACTTAATTTTGGAGCTTGGGTGACTGGGAGGAGGTGATGCCCTTAACAATAATTTCTAGCATTAAGCATTTTAGGGCTTCTAAAGCATTTTTCCTATTATCTCCTGTTGATGAGGGCACAGTCTCTGGGAATCCCCTTGAATCTGGAATACAGTCTCTGGGAGTCCCCTTGAACTGTCCTTGAATCTTCCAACTAGATGTGGCCTCTCCCTAAGGCCATAAGCCTTACATTATCAATAGGCCCAAATCTCTACCTAAACCTTGCCCTCTATTGTTACTATAAATATGTATGCCTTCAGCTACTTCCAACCCTTAATTCCATTCTCTTGGTTCCTGGACTCTGACCTCACCTGGTCCTCCTTAGACTCCTCTTCAAGACCCTCCCTAAACCCCTCCTCTAGTCACCCCAGACCACCCCTCAATCCCTCCTACAATCTTTGTGTATATAATCTCCATCTTGCCTCCATGAAGCTGCTCAGGTTCAATATAGCTCAGCTCAGATTGAACCCGGCCGGCTTGTGAAAACAGGCGTCATAAAGGGTGGGATTTCTTAAGAACCCATTATGGTGAATCCCTAATAAACTTTCCCTTTTTCTTTGGCTGAGAAGGCTTGAGTCGAATTCTTTTGGCAGGACCCGGCGTGCCGGTATTTTGGGGTCTCGAGCACCTCTAGAAACGTATGGTTCGCTAACAATCATGATTTTTCCTTATACCTCTTCACTGTTACCTAGCCTTATAACAAACCTGAAAGGTAGGTGTTATTATTACCCCATTTAACAGATGAGGAAACTAAGGCTAACAGTGGAAAGGTGACTTGCCCTGGTTCACACATCTAGTAAGTGTCTGAAGCAGGATTAGAATTCAAGTCTTCTTCCCTCTATGTCCTGAGATAGAGGTAGCAAAAAGAAAGTATGACCCAGAGGTTTTTTGGGGAAAGTTTATACATTTGTTTTCTTCTATCCCTTAGGGAAATAACTCTTTGTAAAGGTTGATTAATGTTAATGTTGTCATTATATTCAACAGTGGTCCTAGTCACATGCTCCTAATGATGATAGGTGATGACAGTAGTGAAAGTAGTGAAGAAAGAATTAACCTCTACTTCTTCGGGGTATTCTGGAGCCCTGAGGGGCAAATCTAGGCAGCCTGACGCTGGGGGAGAGACAGAGCTTACATGATACATGCATGTACTATATATTTATATGCTTTATGTGTTTGCATACTTTAAAGTTAACATGATTCTTCCTGCAGTATATATATATATATATATATATTCATACATAGTGAGATACATATACACATAATATGTATACATATATATGGAGAGAGAGAGAGAGAGAGAGAGAGAGAGAGAGAGAGAGAGAGAGAGAGAGACGCCAATGGTACTTTAAAGTCTTCCTACTAGAACATGGCTAGCAAAAGGGTTTTTTTGTGTGTTTGTTTTTGTTTTGTTTTTCCCTAAGATAAACCTGAATTTGAAATCTTTAGCCTCATTTTATACCACTAGGGAATTATTTTTAACGTAATTACAAACTTTAATTACTAATCTCTAAACTACATAATAGAATAAAAGGCCTTAAGATCATTCAGTATGAAGATTCTTAAAAGGATCTTTATAGGGAGCAATATATTTGTACTGGGCTGCTCCTTTTAAAGAGTGTGGCCGATCTAGGTTGGGGAGATCACAAAGGATCTGCTGATTCTAGATTGGACTAGGTAGGATACTTTTATTGGACAGTTGCAGCTTGGCTGAGCTGGCCAGAAGTTTTGGACACTGTGGTCTTCTCATAGCACAGACTTCTTTGCCAGTCAGTATGATTTACTTGTCTTCGAAGCTAGGTCTTTCCTGGGCAGCCCCCAAGTATTTTTTTTTCCACCTTCAGCTACTGGCTAGGCTGGGATAAAGGTAGAGTAGAGTGGGAAAAGCTCTCTCCAGCTCCGTCAGTCAAGACAAGACTTTTAGCTTTTCAACAGGTTCTTCCTCATTCAAAAGTCCCTTTACTTTTAAAGCCACTCTTTATTAACTCAGAATAGCTATTTTCAATTAAGTCTTTTTTCCACCTTCTTTATTCCTTTAGGAATCTAACTTAAATGAGTAGCTATGGACAAAAATGTGAATGAAGTCTATGACCTGGAGGCACATTCATTTTCTAGATGACCTTTCAATAAGCAATTAAAGTATTCATGCCTCTCACCTTTCTAGAGGTAGAATGATTGTTTTGTACATAAAAGGTTTCCCTTTTACCTTTCAGTGAAGATCTTCAGCCTATTGCAGAAGTCTTTCTGAGTCACTTCCTTTATACTAACAACTATGTTTATGCAAAAGTGGAATGCTGCTACTTCAGAGAATTGTTGAAAGACCCTCTCTTTGAGTATCTTTAAGCAGAATTTGAATAACCATTTGGTAAGTATATTACTATGAAGGGAATACTTTTCAGGTACGACTTGGATAAAAATAGCTCTATAACGACCCCCTTAACTCTGAAATTTTGTGATTCCTTGAAATCTGATACCATGGCTGGGATGGTGGTACAGACTTGCAATCTCAGTTAACTAGAAGGCTAAGGTCAGTGGATCTCTTGAGCTCTGTAGTTTTAAGCTATACCTATAATATAACCTATTATGGGAATTGGCTGTCCATATGGTTGGGGTGGGGGGAAGAGGGGAACTTGGTTGCTTAAAGAGAGCCTAGTTCGAGGAAATGGAAGAGGTTAAAACTCTCTGATGATCAGTAGTGGATTGGATTGGATTTGATCATGTAGTGGATTGGATCATGAGTGGCCTCTCTCTATACTTCTAGCCTATGAGGAAAGAAGGAAGGGGAAAAAGGAGGGAGGAAGGAAGGAAGGAAGGAAGGAAGGAAGGAAGGAAGGAAGGAAGGAAGGAAGGAAGGAAGGAAGGAAGGAAGAGGAGAGAGAGACAGGAAAAAAGGAAGAAAAAAGGAAAAGAGGGTTGGAGGCAGTAAGAGAGGCAAAGAATAGTTTACCTGTCAGATTTATGGGAAAGAGAAGGATTCATGATCCAACAAGAGATAGAGAGCATTACAAAATGCAAAATGGAGAGGAAGAGAGGAAGGAAGGGAAGGATGACCAAGTTGTTATGTATGACCACCAAGATTAGTCCTGAGACAAGACTGAGGGGTGCCAAGGTTTTATTTTTGTTTTTATTTTCACTCAGGATACTGGGGGAAGGGAAGAATATCTCTAGGAGAATGAAAAGACTGGAGAGGTATCAGGCCCAAACAGCAGCTGGTATACACCACATATGCAATTCTATTCAGTAAGAAGATATGACAGAAGACTTTCAATTGAATCACAAAGCTGTGAAGTGCCTGTGACTGTGTGTGTTTTATCTCAGGTGCCTTTTGGCTCCTCTAAAAGCACAAGCTAGGAGAGAAATAAGCTGTCAAAAGAACATTGACTAGGCCTCATGCAGCTATCGCAACCTCTTTTGTGTTTTCTTAAATTTATTTATCATCAACACCTAGTATTTTTTCCACCCAGTATTTTTGTTTGCTTGGTATCCCTTTGCTTATGTCATAATGTCCGCTTAGGAGAAAAGAGAGAGTCAACGTTACATTGTAGAAGTCTCATCCTGGGATCATTACCCCCCCCAAAAAAAATATTGCCTAAAAATTCATGATATCAATAGTATTGGGAACTATAATTCATCTAGATTTATCCAATTTTGTTGTTATAATCTTACAATCATTTGTTTAGTTACACTAAGATTTGCAAGCACTTTACACATATTGTCTCATTTGATCATCACAACAATCCTGTAAAGTAGGTTCTGCTTTAATTATCCCTACTTCCCTACTTTAAAGAGGAGGAAACAGGCTGAAAGAAGGTAATCACATAACTTGGTAAATTTGAGACAAGATTAGAATTCAGGGCTTCCTGACTCCTATCTAGAGCTACTTCCATTTAATTAATCAGGGATAGAATAAATAAGGGATTCTTCTAGTACTGGATTTACTTTTTGTTTTGCAAGTCTTTGATTCAGGTGATATGACTGTCAATATTTTTAATTTGGTAATAGATAAAAAGGATTCTATAAAGGACGGTTTTGAAAGACTTAACAAGAAATGCTCTTCTACAGTTTCCAGTTCACTCTGCTTTTATGGGTACTTCTTATGTTTAGCAGAGAAAATGCTTACAGAAACTCTTCTGTCTGCCCAAGTTTAAGCAACAGAACTCAAATGAGCCTCGAATGTTTGTACCAAAAGGCCTGTGTAACATCACTTAAGATGTATGTTGCAATCTAAGATCTTCAGAGATCCTCAAGTTCATCAAGATTTTAATCTTTTCCTTTTGTGAAATTCAAGTGCAATACTTTCCAGGAAATGAATGTCTAAGCTTTTATAATAAATGCCCCAAAATAATCATTATGTTATGTGATAAGTCTGCAAATCTGGTAATGGTTTAAAGAATGAGAGAAAAGGAAATATTCTCAATAAATTTGTGTGTGGAGGAGGGGAAGGGCAAAACTATCAGCTAAAATTGTCCCCATCTGGTGTTCAAGCTTTCCTAGATAGAAGAAATAATTGGATTGTAATCAACTAGGAGCTCATGATAGAAATGGTATTTAGAAAAAGTGTAGGCAAACAGCTGTTTCTGTAAGATGCAGTCATTTAAAGTCCACTTCTCCACCCCCCACACCCCCCCCACCCCCCCCCCCCGCCATGCTTTGGAGAAGATTGGAAAATAACAATAGTGTGCTAAAATGTAGTAGAAACATGTGCATGACTATGAGGCAACAACAACCACAATAATAATAATAATGATGATGATAGCTGATGTTCATACAGCCCTTAGAGATTTATAAAGTGTTTTATAGCTGGAGGCTCAGGGAATGAATCCTGGTCCTGGAGTCAGGAAAACCTGAATTCAAATCAGGCCTTGGACACTTACTCACTGTGTAGGCAAGTCACTTAACCTCTGTTTGCCTTAATTCACTGGAGAAGTAAATGGCAAATCACTCCAGTATCCTTGCCAAGAAAACCCCCTGGACAGTACTGGCATGCTGTGGTCCACAGGGTCACTAAGAGTTGTACACAACCGAACAACTAAATAACAAAAGAAAAATTTATATACATCATCTCGTTTGTCACAACAAACCTATGAGGGAGATATTATTATCTCACTTTGACAGATGAGGAAACTGAGATTTCAGGAGGTTAACGGATGACTTGTGGTCACAGCCACTGTTAAAGTGGGATTCTAGGCCAAGTTTTCCTGAGCCTAAGTCCAATATTCCATCCACAAGTGTAGCATGCAGACTCTCTGAAATCAGATCTATAACTTTATAATAACTCATTCATGATTTCAAATGATATGGTATTTTTTTGGTCCCTAGGAGAAAAAAAAATGAAGTCTTCTACCCCATTTTCAAATCCTTAGCTCAAATCCAAATTAAAGATAATATCTAGAATTTAGATGTCACTTTAAGGTTTGAAAAGTGCTTTACTTGGGTTATTTTGTTTTATCCTCACAACATTCCTAGGAGGTAGGTCCTATTATTATCCCCTTTTTACAAATGAGGAAACTGAGACACAGAGAGGTTAAGTGACTTACCCAGGGTCACACAGATGACAGATGGCTGATTGGAACTCAATTCTTCCTTATACCAGGTCTACCTCTTTAACCACCTAAATATCTCCATTTTTTATTCATTCATTTATTTACTAAGTATTCATTGATTTAACTTATTGTTTTTTAAGTACTAGGTCTGTGAAATGTATTTCTCTAACTAGTTACAGAGACTTGTATTTTAATAGCAGAAAACAATGGTCCCTGGGGAGATAAGGCAAAGGTATCTGAAATTCTTAAGCAATTACACAAGGTATTATATGATTAAGTGCTAATATGAATGGCACAGATAAGTCATACAGGAATTCAGAGCAGTCTTTTCTCAGAGACAAAAGATTTTTATCCTGAAAAGCATCAGGGAGATAAAATAGCCCAACCTGTTCATTCTGAAGAGGAGAAACTGAGGTCCAGGCTAAATGAATGCATAGTTACAATGAGGCTTAACCTGGTTCCTGAAGTTCAGTAAAATTTGGATCAGCCAGAAGAGAAGAATACCATTGGATCAATTCTATTGAATAAACATTTATTAAGTAACTGGTCTTTTGATGGAAATTCTGTAGTTAATAAATAATTAAACTATCTAAACAGACAGCCCAGATTTATGGGCATGAAATTTGAAAAGAATGCTATTTATACCTTTAAGTCACTGATAAAAATGTTAAGCAGCTCTAGGTCAAGCATAGAGGTCAAACCAATGCCACTAAGACAACCAACTCTTCCAATCTGGTGTAGATAGCCCTGCACCTTGAGATCAAGAGTCATAGGAATAGCAATATGCTTGAAGTCATCTAGTCCAGTGTCTAGCCTGAGCTCTGATGCCATCATGGAAAGGAAAAATCCTTTTGGAGATGGCATCTATCTAATGCCTCGGACAGTGCTGCACCCACCTCTTTAGTAGCCACAGCTGGTGAAGACCAGGAAAAGAAAATTCTCACCACCAAAGTCCTTGGAATTGTCAAATGGTTCAATATCATAAACAGGTGTGGTTTGATCAATGGGAATAATATTAAAGATGCAATGTTACCTACTCTGATGCTATACTCTGAGGTTCAGCAGATCTTTCTGTCTGACAGCTAAAACACCATATATGTTTTATCACTCACTTATTAGAGAATAAATAATATAAACGTGTGCTGAAACTGTAAACATCCACTGTGACTGTGCAGTGAGATATAGGTCCTCAAAAATTGGAATTGTCTTTATATTCTACCTTCATCCCCATTGCTTCATGTGGTGTTTTGCATATAGTAAGTATTTAATATGATTTTTTATTTGTTCATGGAGTGTTAGACAGATAACACACAGGAGGCACTGGAGGTTTAGACTCCAGCCTCTAACAGGTTCATTCTTGATCTGGTCAGACAGGAAAGAGAGTTTCAGAGGGGTTAATAATAAGCTTTATTCTAGTCTAGTTTTCTCTAATACAGTATTGCTGATAACAGAAGCACTGCAAACTCGTACATCATTCTCTGATCACCCTTCTCACAGGGGCGGGCAAGAAGGTGGGGCAAACTACCTCATATCTCAATAGGGTCAGTTGGGCACAACTTATGCATCTCTTAAATCCCCTCAAGCCTCAATGGGGGCCAGTTGAAGCAAACACAGATTCCCTCCTCCCAAGCCTTGATGGGGGCCTATCAAGGAACACAGCATTCCAACTCGTGCATTCAACCATAAATTTTCCCCAACTCAATAATGCCCACCTGTTTCTGATGCCTATAGGGCATCAGACAAAGAAGGCATATTGCCAGCAATAGCCTCATAAGTTTACTTCACCTCATCTCTACATCTCACTGCACGGTATCAGTGGATGTTTACAGTTTCAGCACACATGTTTATATTATTTATTTTTATATAATGCTGCGCAAGCATGGTAGAGATGTTTTGAACCATGAGCCTGGGAATTCATATCTAATACCTGGGAAACAGAGATTGTAATGGCTACAGATAATGGGAAACTGAGGTTGTTATGGCCATAGATCCTGGGAAACTGAACTCTAAGAACCACTTTGCACACACTAATATCCACCTTACACTAAAATTCACCTTACTAACAAGGACGCAGAGAAATTGAATTTGTTTTAGAAACTTGGTGACAATTTATATGATTCTAGATATGTTTATTTTAAAATAGCAGTGGGACAGTTAAATGAAAATGTCCCATAAGCAACTGCACTAATACAGTGTGGGAACTGGAATTAGAGGTTAGGAAAAGAGATTATAGATTTAGCATTATGCACCCAGAGAATCAGTTCTTACCAAACTAAAAGTTAGCCTGTCATTTTTTTATTGTTGAATATGCTGGAAAAAAAATATGTAAGCCATCTATTTTATACTTCAGTCATGTGCGAAAGTGAATCAGTGCCACTTGGCTGTTCACCTATTATCCTGAGGGGCACCAGGTGTTCTAGGAACATAGTTCTATACTGGAATGTAATGAAGGAACCTATTTTTCTGGCATAATTTAGGTATTTCACATGCTCCTGGGTAGGAGTATCAGCTTGGGTTTGCTCCAGCTGGTTCCATGTAAATTTATTTTCTATTATTAAAATAAGACCTTTAGTCTTTAGTACTGGTCAGTAGACAGAGGATAAGCCATGTTCTTTTTCATTTTGATATACACACATTTTGTTTCAGAGTATGAATCTATGATATGTGTTTGAGAAACACAAGACAAAGAAAGACAGATTGAAAATATAGGCCTAAGGGCAAATGTAAGATTGAAATACGGGAAGTATTTACTTTTATTAATAAATTTGTATGCATTTTTGCCCTTTTCCTACCTGGCCTGCTCAACTAACATAGATCATGTCTTCCCTGTACATATTTCATGGTGCTCTTTGAAGAATTAAATGCATCTAAGCAGATTTCAAACTATTTAGGACTTTCAGGCACTTAAAGCACATTTCTAAGTAATAGAAAAGTTATTCTTGCAATAATAGTGTGGCTACATCACCATTAAACAAAACAGCTTCTGAATCACAGCTTATTTCATGAGAAAAGCCAGTAAAGTAATACATACACAGCACTGAATAGGCAATATTTTATCAGTAGGGCAAATATTTTCTGCAATTTTATCATATTATATTTGGCAGGTGACTTCATATGTCTCAGAATTACTGAGGGATCCTGAACCCAAATCAACAAATATTTTATTGAGTAGCTACTATGCATTTGGCACTGGAGAGGACACATTAAGATACAGAGAAATATATGGCCCTCAAAGTTATAATGTAGATGATGATGAAACAGAACATCAATATTTATCACAGAATGAGTCACAATTTGAGAGTGGGGGTTCTATAAATACTAGGTGAGTAAATTTTATAGAATATTAACATTTTAAAAGATCATATTGACATTGTTAAACTTTTGAAGATGTGCCATTTCATCGATATGTTGCTATGTGGAGCAGTGGACAAATAGAGATAGAAAGAGCTGAGTTCAGGGGGGATGGAGCCAAGATGGCGGCTGGAAAGCAGGGACTAGCATGAGCTCACTGCCAAGTCCCTCCAAAAACCTATAAAAAATGGCTTTGAACCTATTCTAGAACTGCAGAACCCACAGGGTAGCAGAGGGAAGCAGGGCTCTAGCCCAGGACAGCCTTGATAGTCTCTGGGTAAGGTCTATCCCACACCAAGCTGGGAGGGGAGGGGAATTGAGCTGAGCAAAGCAGAGCCCAGCGTGGGCAGCATGGACCAACCAGACCAGGAGCCGGGCAGAGCGTGCCCTAGCACCCTAAATCGGTGACCTGCAGCAGTTACCAGACTTCTCAACCCACAAATACCAGAGTAGGTTAGTGGGAAAAGTTGCTGGTGACAGGGAGTTTGTGCTTTGGCCACCACCCCAGGAGGCAGCAGAGGTGGGGCAGCTACAGAACTACAGCTGCAATTGCTTCTGGCCCCAGGCCCACCCGGTGGGAGGAATTAAGTGGAGGATCAGAGCAGGAGTGAAGAGCCTGCTGAAGATCTAAGTCCAGTCCAGGTTGGAGGTTCTTGGGGAAGCAAGAGTGCTGGTGAGGCAGAGCTGGCGCATGCCCCCAGGCTTGGAACATAGAACTCTTTAGTCTACAAGCAGTCATACCCTGCTGAAAAACTCAAGGGTCAAGTAAGT
>CM053622.1:271724730-271749428 GCA_028646595.1 Phalanger gymnotis | reverse complement strand
AAGGGAAGAGGGGAGAGAGTTTGGAACTCAAAGTTTTAAGAAATAGATGTAAAAAACAAAAAAAGTTTTTGCAGGCAACAAGAAAATAAGATACACAAGCAATGGGGCATAGAAATTTATCTTGCCTTACCAAGAAGGGAAGGGAAAAGGGGATGGGAGGGAAGTCGGGTGACAGATGGGAGGGCAGACTGGGGAACAGAGCAACCAGAATATATGCCATCTTGGAGTGGGGGGGGAGGGTAGAAATGGGGAGAAAATTTGTAATTGAAACTCCTGTGAAAATCAATGCTGAAAACTAAATATATTTAATAAAATTTAGAAAAAAAAAAAGAGCTGAGTTCAAATCCAGCCTCAAACACTTATTAGCTGTTTAACTTTGGGAAAACCATTTAATATCTCTGTACTTCAGTATTCACATCCATAAAATGGAGATAATAGTCTTATCCATATCACAGGGTAGTTAGGGTGATAAAATGAGCTAATATATGTTAAATTCTTCACAAATCTGAAAGCATTATATAAATGCTAGAGATAAGGATGGTGATGATGATGAAAATGCTTTATTATGTTATTTGAAAAGGTATAAATTGTAATCAATTAGTTAATTATATACTGTTTCAAATCTAACTAGAGGTTGTTTGAACCCAGAATGTTGTCCTGAATTCAGAAACTTTACAGAAATGCTACAGATAGCTACAAGGAATCAGGGGTTTCCCCAGGTCCTGGATCTATCCAAAACAGTCTTATTGGGGGTCTCCACATCCATGTTTTTTGGGTTCTGCTTATGTTTTGGCTTTGCCCAAATTTCATTGAATGTTTACAGGTCTGTCTTAATCTATCTTGCTTTCAATTTACCGCTAGGCAAAATTGGTTAACTGTGTACATGTGGTTCATGTACTATATACCCTTGTCTAAATCCTATATAATGTAAACCATCTAAAGCCTGAATGAGAGGGAGCAACAACCCCCTTTTAGCTTGTACTCCTCTACCAAAAAAAAATTAATAAATTCCTTTCTACAACTATATCAAACTTTGGGATTTGTTCTCTCATACCACAGTGATGATGATGGTACTCCATTAGTGCAGATTCTAGAGCCTATATACCTTAGGAGATGGTATTATGGATTATTGTGTCCAAGAAAACAATTAGCTGGTAGCCAATCTATTTCTGATGAGACACTCTCTCAGCAGTGATGTATTTAGTTTTACCTTGAGGCAATAGTTGTTGGGTATAGGCTCTGGGAGCCTCCTTGAACCCTCCTTGAATCTTCCCATTTGATGAGGCATTTGCCTCAGGCCATAAGCCTTTCATTATTGCTAGGCCCAAATCTCTGTTACCCTTAAACTAGCCTAACCCTCCATTGTCTGTTCAAGCTGCTTCCCACCCTGAATCCCATTTCCATCAAGATCCTCCTTAGACTCCTCCTCATGACTCTCCCTAAACCTTCCTTCCATCACCCCAGGACCACCCTAGATCCCTCCTACAGTCTTTCTGTGTATAAGCTCCATCTTGACTCCATGAAGGTGCTCAGATTCAATGTAGCTCAGCAGATTGGCCCACTTGTCAATAATGTCACAAATGGTGAGACTTCTTAAGACTCTACCCAATACGGTGAATCTTTAATAAACTTTGCTTTTCTTTGGCTGAGAGAAGACTTGAGTCGAATTCATTCAAGCAAGACCTGGCGTGTGGGTATTTCGGGGTCTTGAGCACCCCTAAACTTTAACATATGGTTCCCTGACCTCATCAAGGCCATTCAGAATTCACTACCAAAAAAGCTGTACAAACAAACATGAAAACTCAAAAAATCATTGAAGGCTAGAGCAATCAGACATGGCTTTGAAGAAGAGGCTGTTAACCTAGAATTCATGAACTTGGATGGGAAAAAATAATATATCTTTATTTTCACAAAATAAACTTCAGAAAACTTGTTTCCTTTGAAATTTTGTTTTATGCACTTAAAAACATCCTTCTGAAGGCTTCATCGTGACAAAAAGCCTTCTGTTTTTAATGAACCTCACTTCAAACAGTAACTTATTTTGGAAATATCTAAGGTACTCACTATGCAAGATTATATCATTTCCCAGATCTTATTCTCTATTAGACTGCATGAAGGCAAACAATTATTTAAACATTTTATCCTCCTACCCTTCTCAAGTTCTTTGAATACTCTACGTATTTAGTAAATCATTAACTGTTGAAGAGAGAGAAGAAAGAGTCAAGGACAAAATCTTGGGAATACTGACTTTCGGAAGGGAGGATCAGGAAGAAGATGAGGGCTTAAGGGATTGGTATAAAAGGGAAAGAAAGACATAGAAGGAATGGGGCGCGGGAGGTGGAGAGAACTGGAAGAATGCAATGCAGTATTTGTGAAGCTAAGGATACAGAGAATACATAGTAAAGTGCGCCACAGTGTTAGATTGTATAAACTTATCCAAAAAGGTGAAGACTGAAAAACAGCCACTGGATTTGACAATTTTGATTTTACTGATTTGCTTTAATAGGGCATATTCAGTAGGACGGTAATGGCAGGAGGCAGATTGCCAGAAACTAATGGTGGAAAAGTGAAGGCAAATAATCTATTTCCTTTTCAGTAAGTTTATCAGTGAAAAAAGCTGGTTCCTGATGGGGTTGAATGTTTAAGACAAGCCATTTTCTAGGTACTGTAAAATTAGGGAAATTTGAACATGCTTGTTGCCAGACAGAAGCTATTAGAAACTGAGAAATCAAAGATATGAGAAAGAGATGACCATAAAATCATAGATGTGAAAATGTTTCAAAACATTGAAAGTGTAATATAAAGCATTATTATTATTATCATTATTTCTATTCTTATAAGGGTAAAGTGGATATGAAGCAAATATTGAGAAATATTTTTCAGCTTTCAGTTGCATTCCTACTTGAAATATAATTACTGAGAGTTTAAGGATCAGACAAGGCAATCCCAAGTTTATTCAAAGAAATAGTCAGATACAGTAAATACCACCATCTTCAGATACCAAGGGTAATGATATTTCCATAAGACCCTACAGCTATTAGTATTCTCTATAATCACTGAGGCTAGTGTTTGAATAATAGCTTAATGTTAACAACTTTTTATTTGACCAATGATTATTTGGAAAATTATATTTGGTGCTTGAGAAACCATTGAGTCTTTTAAGTCATTTTCCTTTGAAATGGGGAAATTTTCCCTAGAGAAAGTGAAAGATCAAAAGAATTCAGTTCAGCTAAACACTTGATTTGATTTATTAATTGGAAAATGTTGGTGTCCCATACTAATCACTTAACTGTTATTTATTATCTCATTTCTTGGAAAGTTCCTTCTACTGAATGGCCACATTCATATGGATAGAACGGACATTGTTTTACATACCAAAGGTTCTCTGAAACTTTAATATCTCAAAATTACAGTGTTTCTATTTTTAAAATTATCTACAGATTATGCCTGAAAGCCTAGTTATAAAATTGTACATTATTAATAAAATTGTATAAAAAATTCGCTATGAGGTCCAATATTGTGAATTTTCAAAAAATAGAATAGTATGCTATTTTTTTTAAATGAAGAATTTATTAGGCTCTGTGCTAAGTCTTTTATAAATACTATTTCATTTGAGCCTCACAAAAACCTTGGGAGTTAGATATTATTATCCACATTTTAAAATTAAGGAAACTAAGGCAGAGAGAAGTCAAGTGATTTGTCCAGGGTCGAATATCTAATAAATGTCTGACATGGAATTTGAACTCTGGTATTTCTGACTCCAGGCCTGGTGCTCTCTCCACACAATCACCTAGCTTCTTCCATGACTAAATATAAAGCCAACTGTAATAAGAAATATGTTCTATTTAATTAGAAGTATGCTAAATTTTTAATTGTCTACATACACATTTTATATATTTCTAGAAATGCTAGCTATAACAATAAGACCAGTAAAATAAATTGGGGGAAGGAGCAGAGGCAAAGAGGAAACAAAATTCGCTCTTTTTGCACTTAAGACAGTCTATTTAGAGGAACCTAGAGAGTCCACGATAAGAGCAACAATCAAAATAATTAACAACTCCAGCAAAGTTCCAGGATATAAAATAAATTCACATGAATCATCATCATTTTAAAGAAAAAAAATATATACAGAATATATAATATATTTGAGAGTGGATCTAACAAGCCACAAATAAAAACTATACACAATTACAAAACACTCTTTATGGAAATAAAGAGCTGAATAAGTAGAGAAATATTAATTGCCCATGAATCACCTGAACCAACATAATGAAAATGAAAATTACCTGTGTTAATTTGCTTATTGGTACCATACCAATCAAGTAATTAAAGGATCATTTTATAGAACTCAAAAAAAAATATTAAATTCATCTGGAGGATCAAAAGCTCAAGAATCTAAAGGGAATAATTTTTTTTAAAAAAAAAGTAGAAAGGAAAGGATCCCAGGATTACCATATTTCAAATGATATTACAATGCAACAGTGATACCAAAATGAATTGCTATGAATTAAGAAACTGTTGAATGCAGTTGACTTGAGTTGACTCTGCCTTGATCCCAGAGCCAGGAACTGCCTAAGGAATTGGTTTTTCTTTCACTTTTCAATACTTCCTGTTACTACACCTGAGGTTCAAAACCCCTTGTGCCTGCAACTATGCCATTCCAAGAACTAGACCCTACTCCCTCTGCCCTGGTTAAAACCCCCTCTTTGGGCATTTCCATTCTTAAGTGCTGCATGGTGGCCCCAGGTTGCAGTTCTCTTGCCTTTCTAAAGATCCTTGTTTTCGCTACTTTGCTAGTATTCATTATTTTAGGTTGACAAAACAAAGAGGTCAAACAGTAGAATATATTAAGCACAGAATATTTAAAAGGAATCCAGTGAAGCAGCCTACTGTTTGATAAACCCAAAGTCCCATGTTACTGAATTAAAGAACTTATTGTTTAATAAATATTGCTGAGAAAATGTAAATGCAATCTGGTGGAAAGTTGGTTTAGACCAACATCTCACACCATATACTCAGAAAAGCTCTAAATAGATGCATAATTTTGATATAAAAGATGACACCATGAATAAATTTAAAAAGCATGAAGAAATTACCTTTTAGATTTATGGACAGCAGAATGATTCATGACTAAACAAGGAATAGAGAGATTTTCAGAAGATAAAGTGAATAAATTTGATTACATAAAAATTTTAAAAATAAACAAAGGAAATTAATTCAGTTAAAATTATAAAAGAAGCAGGCAACTGGGGGGAAATCTTTCTAGTAAGTTTGTTTTTCTAATAAAGGTCTCGTATAAGGAAATTTATAAAAATATTTATCATTCTCCAATTGATAATTGATCAAATGATATAAACAGTCAGTTTTCTGAGGAAGAAATCCAAGCTACCATTAGCTGTATGAAAAAAATAATACTCTAAAATTATGAAAGTTCCACCACACACCCACCAGATTAGCAAAACTAACTTAAAAGGAAAATGACAAATGTTAGGTATAGGCTATAGAAAAACAGGCATATTGATGCTATGTTGTTGAAACTATGACTTGATCCAGCCCTGTAGAAAGCAATTTGGAAATATGCCCTCACATTTATTAAACAGTACATAACCTTTGTATCAGCATTATTACTACTAGATCTGTACCCCTAGAGGCATCAAAGAAAGAAGAAAAGATATATTATGAAAATATTTCTAGTAACTCTTTTTATAGTATCAAAAAACTGGAAATTGAAGAGATCCTCATTAACTGGGAAATGCCTGAGCAAATTATGGTACATGAATTAAATAAGATACTATGTAGTACCATAAGAAATGACAAAAGCAATAACTTCAGGGAAACTCAGGAAGACTTCTACAAACTGATAACAAGTAAAGTTAGAACCATGAGAAAAAATATACACTAAAAACAACAGTGTAAAAAGTATAATTTTGAAAGCTGTGAGAATTCTGATCAACGCCATGACCAACCATGATTCCAAATGACTGATGATAATGCATGATACTCATTGCCTAACAAAGAAGTGAAAGAACAAGGGAGCAGACTGAGGCATTTATTTTAAATATTCTTTTGCTAGACTATAAATATCTGTTTAAATTTTTGTTTTGTTCTCTTTGTTGTTCTCAAAGGGTCTTAGGAGAGGTAGAATGGAGAAAAACTGATTTTTCTTATTTAAAAAATAAAATCACACTTTACTAAAAGTTTTAGTATTTGCTTACCCCTATCCTATACCACCTCAATTTGGGGGATATGAAAAAGACTTCTCAAGTTCAAACAGAACTACAGAGTGGGAAAAGCCCTGGAAGATCATTTATTTTTTCCTTAGTTTACATATGATGAAAACATGGCCCAAAGAGATTAAATTACTTGTCAATAATTATACAGAATTATACAGAATACTACCCCTAGGGTAGTAATGAGGCTGGGAACTCAGTTCTCATTACTCTTCATCCAGTGGTCTCTCCATAGCACTACTCTTAGCTTTAATAGCTGGTGATTAAAGCAACCTTTGACTAAAAGACAACATGGCTTAGTGTGTAGAAAAGTGGCCTGGGTTCAAATTTTGCCTCTGACACATAGTATCTGTGGGACACTGGACAAGTGACTTAACCTCCAAATGTCCTAGAACATTCTCTAAGATTATAATTTAGAAAGGTGAAAACCTGCAATATTACAATGGATTTCTTCACTCAGGAGGTCTTTTTCCCAATAAAATCATAGATCTAATCCTGGTTGCTATATTTTGCATGGTTATCTTCTATTTCAAAGACAAAAACATCATAAACATTTTAAATAGAATAATCTTTAAGAAAATTAGTCCAATCCCTTCATGTTGTCCATATGGTAATGGAGCCCAAGGAGGTTAAATGACTTTTCAGTAGTTACATAGCTAGCAAATGGCAGAATTGGGGCTTTTCACATAAGCCTCTTCATTCATTCCAATGATTTGTCTATTGCAGCACTAAAGTACTCAGCTAGTAGCTCCCAGCTTTAGCATCAAGACAGCAAGTTCAGTTATTAGTTCTTTTTGTGACTTTGTAATTCAATTTAATTGGTTGGACTTTAGCTTTATTTTTTTATCCCTTCTGGAACAAGTAGGGATATAGTTAAGTAAATACTTTTATTTTTATTCAATTTTTTATTTTATTATTTTATTTTAGTGATCATTAAAAAAAAATAGGCCCATTGATTTATTTACTTTTCCCCAATCATTTTGGATATCTTGAAAAGAGATCTCTTGAAATTCTACTGCTTCCAGCATGGGTCTCCTATGTATAGTTCATCCTTTCAACATCGTCTCATTTTTCTTTTATTTAGTGTTACTTCTATCTCATTATTTGGTATATTAGGAATTTTCATTTTAGAGTATAAATGTTTTGATTCCATTGTGGCTGATGGAGAAAAGAGTTTAAAAAATCTTAATTCTTTTCCACTTTTTGCTTTTTTTTTTGTGGTCTTCCCAGTGTCACATTTAAATCATCTTGCTTCCCATTGAATCTTTGGACACTCTTTCTATAGATTTGCTTTCCCTTTGCTGCCTCACTTTGTTAATGAAGTGACACTCTTTATAATCTCTCACCAACACTCTCCTTTTTACAAATGAGTACATATTCTAAATCATTTTTGGCATTCGTTACCATAACTCCTTTTTTTAACAAATGATGTTTTTAGTAGACCACATCTTTATAGTTGTATAACTGACAGAAAGATATAAAAAAAAGTATGATTCCACTCTGAGAATTGTTTTTTTTTTTTATCATAAAAACTGATTTAGTCTAAGAGATATCTCCTCATCTACAATGTGTTTTAAATTCATTCAAGATTCTTTGAATGAAATAATAATAGCTATAACTCTGTTTATTGGTGCTCTTGCTATTCATCTTAAGCAAACCATACACCAAGGAGAAATGCTAGACAAAAGAACTTGCCAATGTCATAAAGGATGTCCAGCATTGAGTACGAATGAATGGTTTTTCGCAATGCTGGCGAGTACCTTCGCCAGCTCCTTTTTTACAAATGTCTATGTTCTACTTAAATCAAGTCCCAGTGTATAACAAAGCCTCCTAAATGAAGTGCATAATCACTCAAAAAAAAAAAAGTTTGGCCTATCCATATGCCAAGGGTGAGAGGGTGGGGTGGAAGTAGATAAACAGCTATTGTCAGACCATAATATACAATTGTATGGATGATCAAAAGAAATGGTTTATTAATATATACACACTGGACAGACATTCCACAGGGATAATGAACTAAACTAAACCTAGAATTTAATGAGAAGAAGAAAGCAAACTGACTGAATTTTGTAAATAGCATGGTGATTTTAATCGGTTGTCAAACATGCACATAGCCCACAACATTTCTAAATATATGCAAACAAGATGAAAGTGTAATCAGGAAAAAAAATAAAACAAATAATATTAACATGTGATTTTCTAAGTCTATATAGGCATTTAGACTTGAAATCGGTAGGACGAATGCTACCCAGGATCTTAGGTAAACTCATGAGTATAATTCTTCATCCATCCTCAGAGGCTAAAGTGGTATATGGAGGATTATGCTCTTCCCCAAATCTTGCAGGAAATGTTAATAGATTTGTTGTTACTATACTTCTGAAGTAACTATTCCTCTCTAAAAGCTAATATGATATTAAGTGGTTAAATGGAAGTGGGGCAGCCACTGTGCCCCTAAAAAAGAGCAAACGAAACTGATAAGTATTCTAGTAAATGAAAGAGAACAAAAATTCTTATCCCCTAGGGTTACTGGAGAAACTTGTGGGGAAGAATGAAATAGAAAATTCATGTTAGAAATTGTTATCATTGACTATTTAATATTTGGATAGATAGATGGGTGTATCTCTATCTAGCTATAGGGTATGATATACATGTCGAGTTATTATAGTAGGTATGATAAAGCTGATTCTACCTGATGCCAGTGTTAGTACCTACTATGTGGAAGAAATCTAGAGTACATCCAGGTCAGGACATTAGCATTTACTATATTATTTATTAATACTCCAATGTTGTGAATGAATGATGTACCAGGTACTAGCTTAGAAGACAGCAGAGTACATTCACCTCCTCAATCACCTTACCTAAATTGGTTGCAGATTCTAGGGCAGTAAGATTTAATGGGCAACTAGAAAAGAGAGTCCGACTTTTACAATATACAAATCTTCTAATCACATCCTAAGTCCTCTGATTTCTAATGATTCACCAAAGTCAAGAATTTAAACCAAAAAATTGTTGATGGCTATTTAGTAACTTCAATTGGGGTGGTCTACTCTTTGTCCTAGTGAATATATGATGGAACACATTTTATTCTTCAGTAGAAATGGGGACACACCTGGTATAGAATATTACATATGCTTTCAGACATTGTCATTCTGTCTGTGTTATGAGTGTTTTGTTTTGTCACAGAGGAAGGTTCAATGTGTGTGCTCATTGTGGGGAGTGGGAGTACTCTCGGAAATGAATATGATGTGTAGAAACAAAAAGTATCTATGTCATTTTAAGGGGGCATGAATTATTGGACACGTTTATCAAAAATGTGCACTAATCTGGTCTCACAGAAGTATCAGCAAGTAGAGTAAATTTAGGGGAAGAATGTAGAAACTCTCACAAAGGTTAAAATAGTTTTGTCTCAAAAACACAAAAAACCTTCAACCTTTATTTAGAGTGTTCCTCCTTTCCTATAGCCCAACTGCCAACAACAAAACATACTATCTATCCCTAGAACAGGACACCTAGAGAAAACCACTGGAAAGAAGGGTGAATCCTAATTGTATCGGACAAATCAAAGAATCGACAAGCATCAGCCTGGTGTGCATTTAGTACTATTCTTAAATCCACAGTAGCCATTTGCCTCTGAGGCAGCCTGGCTAGGAATTGAAGATCAGTATGCAAGATGCAGACTGAGCATTTTATTTCAAAAAGAAAACACAATGTGATTTAATACATTGTGTTTTCCATTTCATTTAGATTTATGAGAGGAAGGCCAGAGCTGCTTCTACAATTTTTATAGCAAGTTGATTGATGTACAATTATAAGTTTTTGGCTAGCTCAGTTGAGTTAGAACACAGTGCTAATGAGGCTATGACTGTGGGCTCAGTCCCCATGTGGGTCACTTTGCTCTGTTTGTTGACCACATGCCGCTCCTGTAATTCCAGCCAACCCTCCTTCAAATGCATGCCACTTCTCACAAAGCTCCTCTCCCCAGGGAAAAGAGGGGATCAACCAATGAAAAACTAGAATAATGAGAAAAAATAACCCCATACACTGACCCTCCTGATAGTAGATCAATAATATCATCTTTGAATATATATTTAAAGTATTAATATGAATTGGAAATTATTTTAAATAATTAAAATGTTTATTTCCTTTGAACAATATAGTTATCAGAGAATATCCCCCAAATTCTGTATAATACTCTACACTGTGGAATGGAAGCATATCAGCTGAGGCAAATGGACAGCTACAGCAGAACATTCGTTAGGGCAAACTTAAGCTCTGTGGTCCCAGTGTCTTAAAATTGACTGCAATATACTTTTTTATTACTGTTACTATTATTATCATTACTATGGTTATTGCTATTACTTGCATGGACAGTGCAGTCCTTAGGGCTTATGATATCACAATGTTTAACCCCAGGATGGTTTTTATCACGAAAGAATACACACTCTGACATAAACATGTGAGTATCAGAACAGCTTGAAACATGTTCCATTGAAAATTCAAAAAGCTTATATTAAAGCAAAAAGTTGTTGTAAGCTTGGTCATAGATGTGCAAAATTTTGTTACTGAGAGGACTAGTGTGGACACAACCCAAATGCCTATCTTTCCCTTTAATTTTTGTTGAAAGAAAAGGAAAAGTGGAAGAAGACAACACCCACTTATCAAAGGAAAATAATAATGCATTAAATATCTCATATTTTAACAGCAAATGGAATTTAGAACCCTTCTTTGATTTATTAGTTAAGTCCTAGGAAGTTTCCAGAAACATATAGAGGCTGAGCAATTTGCCCAGAGTCATACAGCTAGTAAATGTCAAGAGTAGAATTTGAACTTTGGTCTTCTTGACTTCCAGGTCAATACTCAAGTTACTGCAAGGAAAAAAAAAAAAAGTATAATGCTATTAAACATCTGAGATACAATTGTAGTCAGATTTCAAAGAATTATAGAGTTGGAAGAGCAATTTAGAAATAATTTTACAGAAACTGAGACTAAACAATTAAAGAGACATCTTCAAGGTTATGTTATATAAATGGTAAACTAGATATTTGAAACAGATCTTTTAGCTTTATAGCCTGATTTCTATCCAGCCTCTAAACCTCTCATTGTAAAAAATGAAACAGACAAACCCATCAAACAAAAATACTGAGGTCTAACTAGGAGATGTAATTCTTTCCCTTGAATATGTAATTCTTTTTTGCCATTTTCCAAAAGTGCACACACACACATGCATACATATATACACATACATGTAGAAGTGTGTATATTTCACAAAGAGATATGCCAGAGCATATTACATACGGAATTTTGGAGTTCTTAATATTCCTTGAATCATTACGAGAATGGTAAAAAGAGTGTTATTATAAAACCAAAAGTAATCCATTTGGCCTCCAGAAAGGAGGTTAATGTGAGAAAGGGTACACTTATAAGTATATTGTATTATGCAAATAATTGAAATATCACTTTATATGCACACAAACAATCCAGATTTTGCTTCAATATGTATAATTTATACTAAATATAAAAATAACACTTTCAAATACTAATAGCCTAAAAGGGGTTCTTAAATAATCAAATTATTTAAGAAACAAAGAAAGCCATTTGGAAATAAGAATTTAAAAAAAACCCAAATTTTAGGGGACTTGTTTAACCTTGGACAGAGATAGTCATAGAAAATTTAAAGAAGTAAGCCACACACTATGAACATTCCATCGCCATATATCTAATACTAGGTAAATGCTGTTTTGGGGTCACTGTTTTAAGTCTGAGAATATTATCCTATCTAAACACATAGAGTGGATACACAATTATAGTACATTGTTCTCTGTTTATCTGGCAAAGTAGAAAGATGACAATTTTTCTTTCCACATATATTATTTATGAAAGGGATTTCCTTGGATATACCAGAAGGATGAAAAATGTCTGCTCATTTTAGGACTGGCTGCCTAAAGTCCTTTTGTTGTAGTAAAGTTAATCACATTGTTTGAAACATTGAAGTTTTACTATGAAATGTTACCCACTCAGAGACTGAAAAGAATACACATACATGTTTAGGGGGAGTAAATTGTCATTCAGGTGGCGCACCTTAAAAATGAAGGGGAGAAATACTTCTCACAACCTAATTCCCAAAGTTGTGTGAATAGTTCGTTGTTTTTTTTTTTTAAATCACAGTCACCTTACTGAGGCTTTTACCTCCACCCTATAGCTTTCTTCCAGTTCCCACTTGCCTAAGCCATTGGGATAGTCTGCTAAGAGGTCCTACCACTTCTACTCTCACCCTTTTCCGAGCTAATTTATTGGAAAGGAGGAAATCTCTCTCTCTCTCTCTCTCTCTCTCTCTCTCTCTCTCTCTCTATCTATCTATCTATCTATCTTTCTCTCTCCATACACACACACACACATATACACACATATAATTTTCAATTAATGTATTTTGTCATATATAACAATTAACATATATCTGTTATATATAACAAATATATATGTATATCACACACACACACACACACACACACACACACACACACACACACCACCCTTCATTCGGTGGTGTTTTTATTTTCATTCATTTTGTCTTTAAGGGTACAAAATTTCTTTATCTCCTTCACCTCCAACGAAGTTTTTCGGTTTGATATATTCCCTAAAATGGTTCTGAGTTCCATAGTAATTACTATTAAAAATGGGTTTCTAAAGCGAGAGAATGTGGAAGATAAAGCAGCTTCTGAGGAGTGACAGTTTCTCTAAGACTGTACTGAACCTGAGAAAAGTGGAGCCAGATAAAAGAAAACCAAATCCCAATTAATGCCAGCCAGGTATAGATCAAAGACCAAGTAGGAGAACAGAACAGATAAAAGTCTGTCAGGAGTAGACAAAAGTCCCAATGCAAAAAGAGATAAAAAACTAACAAGAATCAGATAAAAGTTCAGACTATGAAGCAACAGAATGATACAATTAAAGTATCCTCAAAAAATATTCTAAGAATTGTAACAGTAAGAATTACATCTGTTTTGGGAAGTAAACATTTTCAAAAGTGCTATAAGATATTTGAAGGAAGAATAGTGAAGAGTCTATAGAAAAGCAAAGATGAGGATGCCTAGCTAAAAAAAAATTTAGAAGTTATGATCAATGCCAAGATGGCATTTCTTGGTTTTAACTGGAATACAAGTACTTAGTTTTACATTCTTAAAACACCAGTCTTGTAGGACTTTATGTGGTCTTCTCAGAAGAATGCCCTCTCTGTAATAACATGAATTCTCTCTTCTCCCCATTGCTTAGTCATAGGCATGGAATTCAGTATAATTGCAATTGTTTCAACAAATATTTTTGGTGCTTCCTCAAGTATTAGAAGAGTTATTTGAGTGTCATCCAAAATGTCTATTTTTCTTTTCTTCCAAATTTGCACCTCCAGGTTTTAATATTTGCTTCTGTGGCACAATTATTCACCAAATCTTCTAGAGGAAATCTGTGTTATTTTTGATTCATTATTCTCTTTTTTTCTGTTCAAACCTTTATAAAATCCTATTGCTTCTAAACTCCAAAACAGTTCTCACATATGCCCATTCCTCTCTATTCCCAAAGGCACTCCCCTAGTTACTGCTGTTTAGTTGTGTCCAACTCTTTGTGACCCTATTTTGGGTTTTCTTGGCAAAGATACTTTAGTGGTTTGCCATTTGCTTCTCTAGCTCATTTTATAGATGAGAAACTGAGGCAAACAACATTAAGTGACTTGCCTAGGGTCCCATAGGTTGTAAATGCCTGAGGCTGGTCTTGAACTCAGGAAGATGAGTCTTCCTCTGTCCAGGCCCAGCACTCTATCCACTGTACCACCTAGCCACCAGTAGTATATGCTTTAGGCTATTTATTTCAATAGGTTCTTAACTGGCCTTTCTATTTCCATTCTCTTTTCTCTCCGATCCAATCATTGCACATACTACTGCCATACTAACACCCCCTAAAGTGTATCCCTTTCTTTATTTCCTTTTATACTCTAATCTCTACTTGGCTCAACATTACATCTCTCAATCTACTAACTACCTCCATCTAGCCTTTTCCTACACCTTTTAAATGTTCTATAAAATTGTCCTACATCTTTATTATTTTTCTTTTCCATATATATGCATATATATATACATATATATGTGTATATATATGTATATATATATTTATATACACACACACACACATAAAGCTTTTGGGACAAACTAAACCTTGGCTTTTCCCTCAAAGATATTACTTTGTTTACCTTTCTATCCAATTCTGGTCAATTCTTTTCTTATGATCCCATTCCTTCTCTTTCCTCAAGACTTCAAATTCACTGAATTAGAAGCATATGATTGATTTTCTCTTTATTCCTAGATGTCAGTTCCTCCATGAGTTCCTTCATCTTTTCATGATATAACACCTTGTACAACAAGTCTTTCCTTTTTCATCCAATCAGGAATTACCTCTTTCCTCATAGACCTCCAGTAGCATTTTGTTTGCTGTTTTCTACTATATTTAAAACATATCAAGCACAGCAGGCTTTACCACCCAGCTTTATCTCCAGTTCCACAGGCTTGGGGTGGCTATCTGACACCCATTTCAAAGGGGCTCTATCCCAGCATCACCCCTAGTATCAGATTACCCTCTCAGGACAAGACTTCTTCCATCTCTTGGCCCCATGACCTTTTCTAGAACAAGCAAGGTAAATGCATACACACATGCATGCTATCTCTCTCTCTCTGTCTGTCTGTCTCTGTCTGCCTTTCTCTCGCTCTGTCTATATCTCTCTGTCTCTCTGTCTCTGTCTCTCTCTCCGTCTCCCCCCCCTCACACACACACACACACACACACAAAACACCTCCTGATTGGACTCAGATACCTCCACCTACTTCTATCTACTATGAGGCAGGCCTCCCTGGGTTTCACAAGATAGAACTTGATACCGACTAGGCAGGCAAACCTCAAGGGAGGACCTCAAACAATCTAATTTTGTATCTTCTTCCATAGACCTCTCTTTAAATACTTAGACCTATTTCAACTTACTCCTTAGTAGTTAAGCATGCTTCTCTCCCTTTAAGTAAGTAGATTCTAGTGAATCTGAACCCCTGGCTGGCACTCTTTCATGCTTATCTACCTCAATTTGCTCCCTAAATTGGCCTTTCTGTAATTTCTACTACTTTTTCTGCCCTCACACCAAGCAGAGTAATTCTTCTAGTACATATTAGCTTTTTACATACTTGAATAGATTTAATGTGTCCCCTCTAGTGGGGCAGCTAGGTAGCTCAGTGGATAGAGTACCAGGTCTGGGGTAAGGAAGACTCATATTCCTGAGTTTAAATCTGACCTCAGACACCTACCAAATGTGTGATCCTGGGCAAGTCACTTAACCCTGTTTCCCTTAGTTTCCTCATTTGTAAAAATAACTAGAGAAAGAAATAGCAAACCACTCTAATATCTTTTCCAAGAAAACCCCAAAAGGAGTCATAAAGAATCAGACATGACTGAAATGACTTAACAGCAATGTTTCCTCTAGGTCTTCACTTTTCCATACTAAACTTCATCAGTTCCTTCTACCAATTTTTTGGTCAGTTGTGTGTGACTCATGACCCCATTTGGAGTTTTCTTGACAAATATACTGGAATGGTTTGTCATTTCCTTCTCCAAGTCATTTTACAAATGAAGAACTGAGGAAAACAGGGTTATGTAATTTGCCCAGGGTCACACAGCCAGTGTGTCTGAGACTAGATTTGAAGTCAGGTCCTCCTGACTCCAGGGCTGGCACTCTATTTACTGCTCCACCTGTTGAATACGATATGGAATTATCTCCAGGCCTGTCACCAACCTGGATCTGCTCCTATTTCAATATCATTGCAAAAAAAGGCAAAAGAATAACCTGCCAGTGCAACAGCAACCACACTGGCATACCCAGGATGGCTTCTAGTGCAGGTGCTTAGATCTGCTTTACTAGGGAAAAATAGCTGTTTCAGGTATCAACAATCTTTCTTTAATTATACATATATCATTCACTTAGTTCAGGGGAAAAAAGTCAGCACCTTGAACTTCAAAGCCAATACAAACAAAAAATAACACAAATCAACAGACAGGCTTCTAACTGTCTGACTATAGCAATACATAAAATTACCAAAGAAAGAAACACCAATATCTAGATTTTCAAAGCAGGGGGTGAGGGTGGGAGTAGGTGGCTCCTTAACTGCTACCCAGAGTCTCATCTGAACAAATCACACAAATACTCTTCCACTGAGTGAGCCCCCAAAGCAAAAGCTCACCTTCCACAATATATACTCTCAGTTAATAGGCTCAGAGCCAGAAGGCATCACAACCTGTATTTTTTTTTAAAAGAGAGAGTGAAATAATTGAAGTAATATTGACTGTTTATGGGTAGGTAAAGCCAATATATTTTTTAAATGATAATTTTACATAACTAATCTATGTATTTAATGTCATCTCAATGAAATTACAAAAAAAGAAAATTACTGAGTTAGAAAAAATAATAACAGAGTTCATGTGGAACAGCAAAAGGTCAGGAACTTCAAAGAAACCAGGAAAAAAGATGTGAAGGAAGTAAATTCAGCAGTTTTGGAGTTTCAGGTTGACTAAATAGTGAATAAAAAAGAATAGAGTTCTGAAGATTAAATACGTATAAAAAAATTCCCACCTGTTTTAGTTGTCAGCCTTGAGTAAAAATATTATCTGCAGGACTGAACCTAGGCCAAATGATTGTCACTTTGAACTGAGCTCAGATACTTGTAATGGTCTTGAGGAGGAGCAAAATGTAATTACATCATTTAACTTTCAAATTTAGCCTGAAAACTGTTTAAAAATTATTAAAAGTTTGATAAAGACTTTATGGCAGTTTAATAGAGTTCCCTGCCTGGAGTCAAGAAGATTATCTTCCTGAGCTCAAATCTGACATTCACTAGTTGTGTGACCCTGGGCAAGTCACTTAAAACTGTTTGCTTAAGTTTCCTCATCTCTAAAATGAATCTGGAGAAGGAAATGGCAAGCCACTCCACTGTCTTTGCCAAGAAAACTCCAAAAGGGGTCATGGAGAGTCAGACACAACTGAAAAAGACTGAACAAAAACAAAGATTTTTGTAAACACTATTCTAAGAGGTTAGTTTTTAAAATGTCACTACTGACGCAATGTGTCCCTTCTCTCACCCTCCCCTCCTCTTAAAATAAATTGAACACCTTGAACAGTTATAAAAAACAGTTGAGAGAGAATCTAAAGTCAGTCCTTTGGGAAGAAAGGTGGAAAGTGTGTATCAAAACTTCACAGAACAAATCCCCTTAATAAAATGATTTGTTTTATAAAACTTGGAATCAGTCAAAAGGCCATACCCAAGGACCTAGAAGGCCACATGTGGCCTCAAGGTCACAGGTTCGCCATCCTTGGTGAATATGGAGTGGAGCAGGTGTTGGAACTTCTTGATTGAGCTGCTAATACAGGCCTTCAATCCTTCAGCAAAGTATCAGGTGTTGGGGCTCACATAAACATCTGGATAAATGTCATAAGTTGAATGTACCACTTTAACTGTTGATTTCCAAAGAGCCAGCACTCAGTCTTATCAGCTGTCTACAGAAGCTTATGTTTGGCCTGACATCAGGCTTCTGGGCTTTGACTCACTTGTAAGCTCCAACAAACATATATTGTGATATTTCACTTGATAAGCAAGGCTAGAGCAGTTTACCAGGGTCAGCATGTTTTGGATTTTTTTTGCTCACACTGTAGATCTTTTTATTTTTCACTTAATAGTATTTTTCCCAATTACATATATTTTTCAACATTCATTTTTTGAGTTCAAATTTTTCTCCCTTCCCTCCTACCTTCCCAAGACAAGCAATTTGATATAGGCTATACATGTACAATCATGCTAAACATGTTTCCACATTAGTCATGTTGTGAAAGAAGAATCAGAACAGAAGAGAAAAATCACAAGAAAGAAAAAAAACAACAAAAAAACAAAAGTGAAAATAATATGCTTTGATCTGCATTCAGACTCCATTGTTCTTTCTCTGGATGTGGATAGCATTTTCCATCAAGAGTCTTTTGGAAGTGGGGATCATTGCATTGCTGAGAAGAGCTACATTGCTCATAGTTGATCATCACAATAACAATACTGTTACTGTGTACGATGTCCTCCTGGTTCTACTCACTTCATTCAGTTTCAGTTCCTGTAAGTCTTTCCAGGGTTTTCTGAAATCTACCTGCTCATCTTTTCTTATAGCATAATAGTATTCCATTACATTCATATACTACAACTTGCTCAGCCATTCCCCAATTACCACAAAAAGAGCTGCTATATTTTTGTACACGTGGATCTTTTCCCCTTTGTTATGATCTTTTTTGGGATACAGACCTAATAGTGGTATTGCTGGGTAAAAGGGTATGCATATTTATAGCCCTTTGGGCATAGTTGTGCTCCAGAATGGTTGAATCAGCTCACAACTCCACCAGCAATGCATTAGTCACACTGTGGATCTGGTCAGCCATAGTACCAAGGTATAACCCAATGGGAGAGTGGGACCTGTCAGTTAGAAGTATCTTTACATATTTAAACTGAAGCCGTTTGAAATCAAGGGTAGCATTGGCTGGCAGTATAGGTGATTCTACAAGCCTAGAGGAGCTACTGGTGGGAAACTACCACCCCTGCCCAAGAACAGAGAAGTGATTGGGATAATACCTCCAAATTCTCTCTTGGAAATCGTATTTCCACAGTATTCCTTCCACGGTAGTGTGCTATGATCTCTAGAACTCCTGAAGTCACTGGCAATCATACTTTCATCATTAGGAGGAAGCCTTTCTCTTTTCTTCTTCCACCAAAGGACCCAAAAACAATGACAACCTCCTTCTTGCAGTGAAACCCCTGGTATGAGCCTGAGCCTTCTTTTGCATAGGGAAAATGTAGGTAAATAACAATGATCACAGTAGTTACAAATTGCAGCTGCTGCACTTCCTGGGATGGGCTCAGATTTGCCAGGCTATCTCTACTGTGCTGGCCTGGGCTCCTGACTTGTCCTTTTGTCCATCAGTCAGTCAGTAAACATTTATTAAGTGCCTATTGTATGCCAGTAATGAGCTAAGTGCTAGAGATACTGAAAGAGGAGGAAGATAGTCCCCACCCTCAAGCAGCTCACAGTCTAATGGGGGAGAAATAAAGCAAATAAATATGTACAAACAAGCTATATACAAGGACAAAATGGGAAATAATTAAGAGAGAAAAGGCACTAGAATTAAGAGGGCTTGGGAAAGACTTCCTGTAGAAGATGGAATATTAACTGGGATTTGAAGAAAGCTAGGGGAGCCAGTAGGTGAAGGTGGAGAGGGATAGCATTCCAGGGATGGGAGATGGGCAAAGAAAATACCTGGAATCAAAGGGATGATGATTCCTGGAACAACAAGATGGCCATTGTCATTGGACCAAAAAGTATGTGGCAGGGAGTAATGTCTAAGAAACTAGAAATCTAGAGGCAGCTAGGTTATGAAGGGCTTTGAATGATAAACAGGATTTTGTATTTGATTTTGGAGGTGATAGAGAATGACTGCAGTTTATTGGGTAGTTGATTGAGTTTATTGAATTTATTGAGCAGTTTATTGACAAGATTAGACTTGCCCAAGGGATTGATTCCCTGAATATGAAGCTGGAGGCTTCTGGAAGTCCTTCCTTAGATCTAATTTTTTAAATTTGATTTTTCTTTAGTATTTGTCTGTTTTTGCAGCAGTGTTATAATGCTTCCTTCGTTCCCTCCCTCTTTCTTTCCTTCATTCCTTTGCTCCTACCCTCCTCTCCTCTCTCCCTCACTTCCTTCTTTCCTTTCCTTTCCTTCATTCCTCTTCCTTCCTTCCTTCCTTCCTTCCTTCCTTCCTTCCTTCCTTCCTTCCTTCCTTCCTTTCTTTCTTTCTTTCTTTCTTTCTTTCTTTCTTTCTTTCTTTCTTTCTTTCTCTTTCTTTCTTTCTTTCTTTCTTTCTTTCTTTCTTTCTTTCTTTCTTTCTTTCTTTCTTTCTCTCCCTCTCTCTCTCTCTTTCTTCCTTCCTTCCTTCATTCCTTTCATTTAGGCAAAAAAGGGTTCTATAGCATTTACATCGTTATGCTTGGCAGTGTCATCATCTTTAGCCAAATAGATACCAAACTGAAGATACTGGGTGGGGGGGGGGTGGTAATAGGGGTGGGGAAGGAAACATGATTTGCCTATCTTAATATTCAATGCCTTATTTCAATAAAATGTTACTTGATGTAAGCCTTTGATACAAAGGCAGGTACAACATAAGACCTGCTCTCAAGAAGTTTAAGAGCTAACTAGAGAATCCAATATAAATCATTGTTCTACAATGGTACTAAATGAAAAACGAAAATCTAGGAAATATGACGGTAGGGAGATCACTTTGATTTCTGGCAAAAGAAGGAAATCATGGAGATGACATGGAAGGAAACTGGAATTTTGTGGAGACTTCAAGGATAATATGAATAAATATTGTTTCCTGGGAGAAAAAAATATCAATGGTTATCAGGGGGGCTGGCATGACTTTAAAAATTGAAAATATTTATCATGATGATTTTTAATGTTTCATCTAACTCCAACATTCTAGGATTCTATGAAACCCTCCCCTATAACACATTTATTTCATTTTTAAAGCACATTGTAGTCTTTTATTGAGTAACATAGATAGCAAAGCATCCATATCTTTTAAAATATCGAGTCCCTAAATGAATGAAGAAAGCCATTTAAGCTTTTAGTATGTGTCAAGCTTTTGCTATGACCTAAGGATACAAAGAAAAGAAAAAAAAATCTTAGACCTCAAACAATTTATTTTCTAATAGACAGAGATAATCCATAATGGTGAGTGGAATATTTTTGTCCTAAAAGTTACTGTTATGGTCAGTGGAGCCCTGGGGAGTAGACTGACTGACCCATACCAGGACCAAGAGCAGAAATGACTTGAATGAAGTTCCATGATTGCACAGGGAAAGGTTACCCTCAAGGGCTGCTTTTGAAGAGGGTGTGGAGAAGACTGCATGGAATTAGGAAGTGAGATGAAGCATGGCTGAGGCCTATCTGAAATATAAAACTAAGTAATGCAGTTAATTATGCAGACATCAGAACTTCTTAGTAGAAATTCCTTAGAAGAAAGTATTAAAACCACCAGGACTTGAGTTTTGGCTGAAAAGACATGGTACAAAGCTACAGAAGAGAGTTTCCTGACCTTTCTCACACCCAGGGTAGCCAGACACCAACACCAGGTTTCCTGTTTGCCCTAAGTAGGCCTCAGCAACTAGCACCTCCTGGTATGTGCTTGGGCTATCAGAAAGATAAATACAGATGCGATCTCCTCTCTCCTTTGCCAAAGACTGGACCTGATATTTCTAACTGTATTCTTTATTAAGTATTACTTTACATTTGTCTAAATAAATGCTTGATCTATAAAGCCTTTTTTTCCCCTTTGATAACTACCTGTCTCTTACCTAAATCCTGAAAATGAGCTGCCAACAGTTCTAAAGTGGTCACTTCTTCCTCCTCCTCCAAACTCTTCTAACTCCTTTTCTTGCAAGGATACTTAGACTCTCTTCTCTTTACTCTTGAGGCACTTCTAAATTTTAATTTAAAATTTCACAATTTTATGATTTGTCCTCCTCCCTTTTTACCTATTCTCCTCAAAGACAAAATGCGGTTAAGACAATATAAAAAGAGTTTGAGAAAAGGATTACAATTGTTAGTGGTAGTAAAAACACTGTTTTTCTTATCTAAGTTCCAGTCAAGGCTAAACTTTTTACTGTCATCAAAGCCCTGGTCTCTCCTAAGTGTGTCCCATCTGCTTTCAAACCCAGTCTAAAGTTAAGGTAGATAATAAACACATCTATTGCTGCAGGCACAAAACATGTAAGGAGACTGTTGGAGCTACTTGAGATGGCCTGAGGACTGAACATTTGTTGCTTCACAGCAAACCTAAAAGATGAGGCATCATCACGGATGGTTGTCATTGTAGCTGCCCAGTCATTTAGCCCCCACACAGTGGTAATCTACGATAGATATTTACTTGAAAAAATATTCCAGTAAGAAAGGATAATGAGATAAAATTTCATTTTGTAAGAAACCCAAGAAAATAATGGGTATACGGCCTGAATATAATGGACTCACCCTCATTGGTTCTTATTCAGGAAGTTGGTAAAATGAGAGGATTGAAGTTAATTATTTCTAAGACTCCTTCTGGCTCTAAACTTCTATGATTTTATTCTTTTTTTATGTCATATTGTGCACATACCATACAATTATGGCCTTAGTCAATGGACATAAAGATAATCATGCAATCGGCTCAGGGAGATGTTTCTTTTAAGACTACGGATGAACTAAGCTGGAACAAAGCCAGAGGAATGACAAATTCAACAATGAGGAATTTATACCAGTAAATAGCATAATTCAATGTCTGACAAAGTATGAAAGCTATTAACTTTATTATGATTAATTTCCAACACTGAAAACCCCCACATTTTTTCTATTTATTTGGAGTATCAACCACTGATACTCCAAAGCAGTTTTTCCCCCAAATCAGAAAGAAGCAAGCATATATGAAAAAAATTTACTTTAATCATGATAACTCATGTTCTATTGTTTGTTATCATGATGTGAGAATTATAGAATCATAGGCTCGTGGGTCTGGAAGAAACCTTAGAAGGTCATCCAATGCATGCCTATAACTATTAATAGGATTATAGATAAATCATCCTAGATGGGTGACAGGCAATCCAATTTGTATGGATTCTTTTTAGAGACTACAATTTCCCCTAAGAATAAACCTTAAACCAAAATCTGAATGCCTTTTGATCTGAAATTTTTATTTGCTATTTCTTCCTTATAAAATAATAGATAGAAATCTTGTTACTTTCTTATGACATTTCTTTAAAGTGAATCGACATGAAAGTATTACCATATACAACAACTCTGTGTGCTAAATATCTGCAGAGAGTGAGACACAGCAGGAATTTGAATATAGAATTTCCCTAGAACACATGCAGCACACAACTTCTGTTTACCAACTGAAACAGCAAAACATATTACAGTAATTTCATTGCTATATATGCACCACAGGGAGTAGCAAATAGCATTTATACTGTGTTATGTTTAATGCAAGGGGAAACAATGTGCTTTATTACTTTTCTAAACCACTAAATTATTTGTTGACTTTGATGATATAAAGATATAAGGTATGGAGGTTTTCCGCATTCTCAGCTTCAATGCTTAGTCAAACACAATCTGGTTTCCCACCTCATCACTCAGCTGCCCTCTTCTAAACTAACACTGATCTCTTAATTGCCACATCCAATGGTCTTTTCTCAGTCTTCATCTTTCTGACCTCTCTGTCTGATTTGATACTGTTTAAGACCTCTATCCTTTTAGATAATCTCTCTTATTTCTGCTCCTACCTATCAGTCCATTCCTCTATTAATTTGTCAGCTTATCACCCATATCATATCTTCAACTGTGGGTATTCCATATGGTTCCATACTAGGCCCTCTTCTCCTCTTCCTCTACAGTCACTCTCTTGGTAGCGTTATCATAAGTTTAATTATTATCTTCATGATGATAATTAACAGATGCACATATTCATCCTTACTCTTTCAATTCTTTTCAATTTAGCTTTGCATTACCAGTTTTCTATTGGACTTTTTAACTGGATGTCCCAGGGACATCTCAAATTCAACATGTCCCAATCCGAACTCACATCTTACTCTCTCCCCCAAAACTTCTCTTTCTTCCAAACTTCCCATTCCTTCCAGATTTATATTCTTGGCATTTCCCTGGACTCTTTACTCTCTCACTCTGCTTAACCAGTTGTCAGATCTTATTATTTATACTTCTACATTTTATACATACCACCTTTTCTCCACTCACAATTCTAATCCTTAGTTCAGGTGCTTATCACCTTTCACTTAACTTAATAGTCAATCACAATCTGACTTAAATTATTGCAATAGCTTCCTAACTGGCAAGGGTAGATATGTGGCACAGTAGATACAGTGCTGGGTCTGGAGTCAGAAAGACTCATCTGGGGGGGAGCCAAGATGGCGGCTGGGAAGCAGTGACTGGCGTGAGCTCCCCACCAAGTCCCTCCAAAAACCTATAAAAAAATGGCTCTGAACCAATTCTAGAACTGCAGAACCCACAAAGTGGCAGAGGGAAGCAGGGCTCCAGCCCAGGACAGCCTGGATGGTCTCTGGGTAAGGTCTGTCCCACACAGAGTTCCCAGCCCCCAGCTGAGGGGAGCGGAGCTGAGCCCAGCGCGCACGGCGCGAACAGACCAGACTCGGACCTACCAGGCCAGGAGACGAGCGGAGAGTGCCTTAACATGCTGAATTACTGAGCTGTGGCATCCACCAGACCTCTCAACCCACAAAGAGCAAAGACATCAGAGAAGGTTAGTGGGAAAAGCTGCGGGACTGAGTTTGCGGTTCAGCCACTGCCCCTGGGGCAGCAGAG
>CM053622.1:271709033-271724230 GCA_028646595.1 Phalanger gymnotis | reverse complement strand
CAGCGTTCTCAAGCCCTGCCTCAATGACCAGAGACCATTGGTTCCCGAGCTGGCCCCTCCTAAGTCACCAATCCACACCCACACAGGTTTCACACCTGACAGGGCCCTGGGCCTGGGGCTTAGCACTTAACAGCTGAAAGTACTTCCACTCAAAAGAAACAAAAGCCATGCTAATGAGACAATTTTGCTTAACAACACAAATACATGAATGTGTATCACAAACCAAAGTTAAATTTGGAATGAAAAACAAAATGGCTCCAAGATCACAAAAGATAACCTTGAACTTTTGTTTACATATATATACATGCCTGTGTATGTATAGATAGTTAACTCTTAATTATCTGTGGGTTGATAAAGACAACTAAAATAGTGTTAATATATACCATAAAGAATATTTAAATACTTGGTAAATGATGTTGATGATGATATGCATTGTTGCTGTTGTTTGTCCTTTATTCTGTAAGAGCACCATGACATCAGGAAAGTGATACCATGACTTGCAAGCACATTGGATTTAAGTGAGGGAGGGCTGTGCAAAGTAACTAGCTTCACTTTCTCTCTAGATTCATCTGGGTCCAGTGGCAAGATATAGATGAGAACAACTTGAGATGGCCCTAGATGCAGTCTTTTTAAGCTAAGGTCTTTCAGTGGCCTCTTTTACCTAGTCAAAAACAAAACAAAACAAAATCTGAGAGAGGAAGACCCTCAGGGTTTCTGGCCAAAACAGAAACAATTGCTATTTACATTCACTCTGAGCCATCTGGGCCCAAAGGATGAAATGTTGATGATGATATGTATATGTAAAAATCTAGAGAAAGCTATTGTCTTATGCAACAACTGTATATACTTATACCAAGATGAATATTATCTCCCAGATACTCAGCTACTCCCTATAGTGCTATTATCTTTATTTCAGTTGTACTTACAAGTCATAGATAACTGAGTTAACTATTGACCCATACACATGCATGCACAAAAGTGATTAACCTTCGAAAGGGATTGAAATAATATTTGGTTAAGGAAAAAGCACAATCTGTATTCAGGTCAATAGCTTATATGATTCTACATAATGATATAAGTTAATTTTTTTTTTTCTCTCCCTCCATTAGGTAGAAAATGGTTGGATGTGGATATCCACTGTGAAGACTTGGAATCAGGCACCTACAACTTCATTTTTTCAATACCATTTCAGGATGTAAATATGGTTTGAACTTTCCCCGATGGGTAGTTAAACCATGGACAAGTTAAAAAACTCACTTTGGACTGTTTTTCCAAACGAAGCTTTGCCTTCTTCCTTCAGTGCCCAATAAGGGATTACAGTTGATAAGGGAAAGAAAGAAAATCCTTGAACTGGAAAGTTATCCTACAATGAGAATTACGAGTACATCTTGCATCTGCCCAGTCCTAGTGTGTCTCTGTTTCGTGCAGAGGTGTTATGGGGCTGCTCACCACAGCTCCATTAAGGTGACCAGAAATCAAACCAAACACATAGAGGGTGAAACAGAAGTCCACCATCGCCCCAAACGTGGATGGGTGTGGAACCAATTCTTCGTTTTAGAAGAACACATGGGACCAGATCCTCAATATGTGGGAAAAGTAAGTTATGGAGACTTGATTTGGCAGAAAATGGTTGTGAAGAGGGGAGGCGACAGAAGACAATGAATTAAGAGGTGGTTTTCCTAACATAGGGTTCTGCTAACTCAGAAAAAAAGGTTAGATATTGCCCATGATATCTCACCATGACAAAAGCTGTTTGACATAATACTTCTCATTTTTCCTTGTTCTTCCCTATGTAAATAAATAAATACCTTTTTGAATTCATAATTCTATGATTACAGGATTAATCCTCAGATTGACTCTTTGTAAGAGGAACTTTCTGTTTTGTTTTTATAAACTGTGCTTATTTACTATATTTTTTCCTTTCCTAAATCACTCTCTAGTGACCAATAGCCATCTAATACAACTAATAACACATGCAATTCAATTTATTTGGAACTAGCAAATCTAGATTCATAAAAAGGGCATTGGATTCCAAAATTTTAAGTATTTTGTTTTAAATTTCTGAAGAAAATATTCTGTGAGTGCACTCGTGCCCTAGGTGAGTGATAGAATGGTATTTAAAAAGCTGATGCATTATATATTTTAAAATAATGAATTTGTAGGAGAATAAAACTTTAGATTTTGTTTTGCCATCTCAAAAGAATGCTATTGAACAGTTGGGTAATTTATCTTTCTTCAGAACAGTGTTTACTTTTAATACAAAAGAAGCAGAGTCCAGTGATACTTAAAAAGTGATACTTCAAACGGAGCGGTGAATTCTGATATAGGGAAAAGAAAATTAACTATAGTCAGGAGACCTGGGTTTGATTCCAGTCTCTAAATATTAGGGAAGAAAAACCCCAAAACTTCGTGATTTGGATCAGATAATTTAATCTCCACTTGTGAATTGTGCACAGTGATACTTATACTAATTTCTTGCCGCACCACCTTAGTTATAAGGAAAGGTATCAATTATTTTGTAAAAGTACAAACTCTTTATATTCTTATTTTGTAACTTACATTTTTGGTACTTTAGGAGCATATAATAACATCAGAAGTGTGCTTTCCAGTACAAATATGTATGTGTGTAGAAGAGGGAGGATTTTGGTAGGGGAGGATTATCTCAGCAGCATCCCTACCTTTCCATTTCCCCTAGGGCCTAGGCACACAAGTTTATCCCAGAAAACACTTTCTAGCATCAGAGCTGTAACTGGCAATGTTGGCACTTAGGGGAAATTCATTTGAGAAGGGGCATAGATCTCAGGATGCTGATCTGAGGGTGGCAGAGTCACCACAACACTTCTGGACCACTACTAGGAAAGGTGTTTTGAAGTAGAGAAGAGCAGGATGAAGCAGCTAGGGAGATGTTCAGCTGACATATGGTCCTGGACATGAAAGGTGCGAAGAAACACATTAGCTCCCCATTTTAATTGATTAGTCTTATTATCATTGAATCACAAAGTCATAAATTGAAGGAAATCTTTTTCAACCCTCTTAATTCTAATGATTTCTACATTTTAATTATTTATTTATCCTGTATATAGCTTGTTTTTACATTTATTTATTTGTTTGTTTGTGTATTTATTTTACTTTCCCCATTAGAATGTAAGATCTTTGAGAACAGAGATTTTGCCTGTTTCTTATCAGCAGCACTTAGTACAGTGCCTGGCACACAGTAGGCATTTAATAAATGTTTATTAAGTAATTCATGGATTAAAGCTGGAAAAGACTTTCGAGGTCATCTAGTATAATGCTCTCATTTTACAGATGAGGAAACTGAGGACCAGAGAGGCTAAGTGATTTCCCCAAAGTCCTTGCTTTTGGCAGGGCTAGAATTCAAAGCAAGGAAGGTGCTTTGACTCTAAATCAAGTGTTCTGAGCTCAGCTGTGTCCATGTTAGGAAAGGAAATCAGGTGCCTCTAGCTCCCATCTGAATTTCAGTGCTGTGGAATAGTGCTGATATGGTCTTGCCCTAGTTGCTGTTCTGCTAGGATTTTCAGTGCAGCTGTATTCATCATTACATAGTGGGTGAAAATAAAAACTGAAATTAGAACTCAGACAATCATAGAATCTTAGAATCATAGAATCTAGAATCGTAAGGAGTCTCTGAGATGATAATGGTCAATCTGTATTTCAGTAACATAGCTAGTGTTTATACAAGGTTTTAAGGTTTCCAGAGAGATTTGCAACTATTATCTCATTTGATCTCCACAGTAAGCCCAGGAGGTAATACTATTGTCATCCCTATTTTAGAGTTGTGGAAACTGAAGCGAACTGAGGTTGAATGACTTGCCCATGGTCACACAGCTAGTGAGTGTTTGAGCCTAGATTTCAGTTCAGGGCTTCCTGGCTCCTGATGCAGCATTGTATCCACTACAATACTTATTTACTCCAATGTCTTCAACAGCCTCAAAGAGTGACTGTCTCCTCTCCTTGAAAAGGTCTAGTAATAGGGAAGTCACTAATTTACAAAGCAACACAAGGTAGCCTTCTACTTACAAGAAAGTGCTCTTATGCTGTGTTAAATTCTCCGAAACTTTAATCCATTGATAATAATCCTGCCTACTGGGCCCAAGCATTACAAGTCTGACCCTTCCCTGCCATTACATACATTCCTTGTAATATTTAAAGATGGCTGTTGTGTCATTCTCTAAGTCTTTTTTGTTCTAAGCTCAGCTTCCCCAGTTCTTTCAACTAGGCTTCAAGTGGCATCATTTTGAATTCCTTCCCCATCCTCTTTACCTTCCTCTACATTTACTACAGACCATCAGTGTCTTTCCTTAAGTGTGGTATTTATAACTGAAGATAATGCTCCAGATGTGGTCTAACCAAGGAAGTTCTCTGGAGCTCACAGATTGGACAATAGGTCCCTACCCTTCTTGCACAGAGGGAATGTAAATACTAAATAGTAACTGTTTCTCTTTTGGCCAGGAACCCTGAGGGTCCTCTCCTCCCAGTTTGGGTTTTTTTTTTTTTTTGAGTTTTTGATTAAAGGGGCCATCCCTTGTTTAACTTCTTAAAGAGGCCTATTCATTGAATGGGCCTTACCTCACTCACAGTGAGCATCTGAAAAGACCTTAGCCTAAAAGGGCCAAGGTCTGCCAATTCATCCTGGACCATCTCCAGTTGTCCTGGTGAATATCAGGCTACTGGACCCAGATGGCTCCAGAGGAGAAAGCGAGGCTGGTGACCTTGCACAGACCTTGCACAGCCCTCCCTCACTCAAAGCAAACTCAAGTGCAAGTCATGTCATCATTTCCCTGATGTCGTGGTCCTCTTCGAAAACGAAGGACAAACACAACAACAACAATCAAGGCAGAATGCTAGGGAACTGTTGAGTCACCTACCCTCTACACTATTTAATGCAGCCTAATATTGCACTCCTTTTTTTTAAGGTTCTGATTCACATTAAACATTCAGACAACTAAAACACCCAGTTTCCAGCCCCATTTGTTCCTTTGTTTGTGTGTTTGTTTTTTTATTGACTGGTTCTACTGTTTGTTTTCTGTATGTTGAGCTACTAAGATTTTTGAACCTAGGTCTATGACTTTGCATTGTTCTTTATTCAATTTCACTTTTATTTTATAAGTTATTTTCATCCAAGAAGTAAATCAAAGAAATTGCATTGTTTTTGATGCAGCCCATTGAGCTAACTTGTAGAGCTTCTTCTGGGATATTCATTCTGTCACTTAGCCTATTAGGTATCTTTTCTTCCCAGGTTTCCATCCACACCCACCTCAGTTTGGTAAGCATGCCATCTATACCATGTGATATAGTCAGAAGGGCACTAGACTTTTAGTTAGAAGACAAGGGCTTGAAGCAAGACTCTGGTACTATCTATATCTGGGCAAGTCCCATTTTCCTCATCCATAAAAAATAGAGGTGAGATGCCTCTCATACCTCTAAATCCTATGATCATCCAAGAAAATAATGAATAGGTCAAAGATAGATCCTTGGTTATCCTATTAGAATAAACCTCGTCCATGCTGACATCAAACCATTAAACAGAATAAAGGTAATGGTAACACAAATACTTTTTTCATGGGTTTTCTTTATTCCAAGGTAGAGACCTATGTAAATCTAAAGTCCTTATCTTAAACTTAAATCTAAAAATCTACAATCTTATCAAAAAAGGACTTATCAGTCACATATCAACAAGTGAACCAGAATAGAAACATGGTGATTCCTCTCAGTCTTGCCTTAGGCCAGTACCCCTTAGCCAGTATTCAAAAAGGCATGAAGGAATAGGCCAGGATTCAATTGTATGTTCCTTTCACAGATATTAGATTTAAAGTAGGAAGGGATGTTAGAGACTATATAGGCCAGCATTCCCATTTTACAGATAAGAAAATTGAGGAAGAGAGAGGTAAAATGAATTGTTTAAGGTTACACAGGTGGTAAGTGGCAATAGCCAGAATTTGAATTTAAGTCATACTTGTGGATTTCTCCACTGTGCTTACCTTATTTCTCAGACTCACATAATTTACACACAGAATAATTATGTTCAATATTACTGTTTTATGTCAAAGTAAGGAGTAACGGAATAAAAAGGAAAATGAGAAAGAAAATCTCATTTTCCTTCTATAGTTTTCCTTTGTATTTCCATAGGTGTTTGAAATTCTCAAAAATATTTAATCTCCAAGAAAGCATATCTCTTTTCCCTACCAAGTATACCTTGAAAGCAATGAGAACTAAAGACTAATAACTCATAATAATTTTTATAGTTACTTAAAAAAGAGTCAAGTGGAGTTCTGTTATTTGTAGCAGATTATTAAATATAATGGCAAATCTAGTATAGAAGAACTCCTTTATTTGAAATATATTATTTTAAGTTACTACCTCCAGTATCCTTGAGAACTTGGTTACCCTTTTCTAAACCCTTAGTTAGAGATCTATATACTCTATGACTGCATTTGCGTGGACTATTGATGAAGGCCTTAAGTTTGATTTTCTATGTAGCAGTAATCTCCCTTGTTCTGCCTTTGATATTTTTCTTGGCCTTTCACCAGTCAGCAGTTGGCTTTATGATAAGAGTTTGTTTGGTGACATTGGTCAATATGTTTTTGTTCACTACAAAGATGAATATGTACGCTTGCAGTTGATGTTCACTCCATTTAATAAGTGGAAAGATAAATAAAATGATGAGTGGCCAATAGATTTTTTTTCAAAACTTGGCAGCCCAATCAGAACAAATATGCACTCTATCACACAGGGATATCATGGATTTGTGGCACTGTCTGGAGAACTTTGCAAATAATTGAGGGATTAAAGCAAAGAAAAAAAGAAAAAAAACAAAAGCATATTCGCCAGATTACTTCTCAGCAAAGATTTCCTTTGTTTTCAAAGGACATATTCATATTCCAAACTCAATAAGTAACATTTTTTATCTTAAGTAAAATCCTAGCTAATTGGGCATTATATAATTTAAAATTTAAATTATATACAACACATTAGCATGAAAGGTAATGCAGCATAGCTAATACATTATTACTAATAATTTTGCCAAAAATATGTTGAAGTGCTATAAGAATTCTTTTACAATTTTTGTTTGAGAAGTCATTTGCTATCCATGCACATATGCAGTCCATTCTTGCCACTGAGTCATTTGCTCACATTGCTCTCTCCTTAGGATTTCTCCCTCTTCTTCTCCCTCCCAAAAGCTTGACTTTAAAATTCTACCCATTCTTTAAATTTAAAGGCTACCACCTTCAAGAAAGGTCCCACCCTGACATGTCCATTTGAAAATGTCCCTTCCTTCTACTAATCTTGTTTCTCATTGTGCTTATTTTATAATCCTCTCATACCCTGTTCTGTACTGGTTTAGGGAAGCCTTTTTGGGTCAGCTGATTTGTATTTCCATTTATCCAATGGTGTTTGATTTGCGGCTACTGTAATTCTTCCTAAAGTTATCCCATTATTTACATAAAAATTGATTTAAGAGTTAAGATGAGAGTATTAACAAGGTTAAAATGTATGCTTTTGATATATATGTACATTTGTATATTACAATATACACAGAAATTCTCAATTTTCAAATGGATCTGTTCCTCACCATTTCAGTGGTATAGATTATAGATGTTTTCCTACAAGTTCACCATTCAATATGCTTGAAGCCTTCCTTGATTTCTCCTGACATAAGAGGACTAATGGAGCAACCTGTTTTCTCATCTATTGTTCCTTGTAACAAGCCTATATTCTCTTCTTGTCCTGCAGTTCCTTGCTGTCATTTTTTTACCCAATTCTTCAGCCATACTCCCCATTGGTTATATTTCTCTTCCTCACGCCCACTATGTACTTTCCCATTGCTCTCTATGTGATACTCATTTCTTAAAAATTCTTCATCAACTTATTTTTCTGACATATAACAACACCAGTAGAATGTGGGGGCCTTAAAATAAGGGCATTTCATTTTACAAGAAGATTGGAGGTTATTAAAGGAGCGTTTGTATTTTCTGAAGAGATTCAGGCTTGCTTTCTTCTTCTTGTGTAACCATGGGCCCAGCTCAATGTCCATCTGTACTGTCTGCACCAAATCTGCACATTTATAGACAAGGTCTATAATTTGTCCATCTAAATATATGCTCATGCTTAATCTCTATTCTGGTAGGGTTAAGAGAGATTTCTAGGATTTGTGCCTAGGAATTAAGGAAAAAAATCAACTAGGAGAGTGCTGCATATTAATTCTCAGTTTAATAGAATTTCTGAATTTTACTATTGAGGGAACCTCTTCCCCAACATCCAAGTTCATGACCTCAGGATCATCCTGAAAGAGAAATAGGAAATGGCTCTATCACGATCTTCCTTCAAACTCTAATAGAAAAATACAATTTGTTATACAAGATGTAGGGAGAGAGAGGATACCAGAGATAATTGTGGTGATGTTAAAAAAAAAAGACATCAATAAAAACGTATTTAATTCTTTTTAAACAAAAACAAAAACTCCTCTCGTGGAGTCTCCAGGACCCAGAGGCCTGGTAAAATGTAGCACTATACTAGTTGAACATTTTTACATTTTATGCATCCCCAGTTTTTAGCACATTTCCTGGCATATAGTAGGAGCTTGATAAATGCCTGTTGACTGACTGAGTCCAAGAGTTACAAAAATGACAGTCCACCCTGGACTCCACCACTGAAGGGAGTAAAGTTTGTGGAGAATTGCCACCCCCATCAACACTAACCATTCATTCAGGGCTTCTTAAACTTTTTCCACTTGTGACCCCTTTTTGCCTGAGAAATTTTTACTCAACGCTTGGTATGTAGGTATATAAAATAGGTATACAAGTCAAAAATTTACTGATAATAAATCATAAATTTATTTTAAAACAATTCTTTGATATACATATGATTTTACGATTTATTAAAGATGAAAGCAAATTTGCATACTAATGAGATGGATGTGCTTTTTTATTTTTACATAAAGAATTCTTGGGATATCTGATGCTGCAGGATGGAGAGCATCCTCAACATTTTTCAGAGTTGATCGATATTTTCACTTTATAATCTGCAGTGGTGAGAATGCCACTTTGCATAAATATGTAGTAACAGAATAGCACAAGTATGTTTAGGGCCATTTCAGAAATTGTTGGAAATTCTGTCCTAATCCCAAGCCAAAATTCATTTGATGATTTTGTATCTACATAAAAACACTGCAATTCATATCATTCAATAGTCTCGAATCTGAGCCAAGGTGTTTCTGGCAGCATTCTTTGGAGTTGAATGGTATGATGGCATGCGCAGTGAAAAGTGCGCATGTTGTGTGTTCAGAACCAAGGCTGAAGTGGAGTTGCCTGATGTGACAGGGGCAGTCATTGACAGGCAGGTAAATTCAAAAGTCCCTTGAAGAGCAAAGCCTTCTAGGCTACCAACCCTGCTTTCTGTTACTATCTAAGTCCTTGTAGCTGTCTAACAGGGCTATGCTACTCTTGTAGATGTGTGACCTGTCAACTGCTTCTACAAGTGATGCTGTCCCTACCTCCTCATCTACACCTACCGAAGATCCAGAAATGAAAATTCTTGTCCCTAAAATCCTTGCCACTGTCAAATGGTTCAATATCAAAATAGTTATGATTTTATCAATGACATAGGAAATATCATTATGATATCAAGTGACATTAAAGAAGATGCATTGCCACAGGGCCTTTCCATAGTACTTAGAGCTGAAATCTCCTATGTGAGTTGTATTCACCTACCTGAATATTAGCTGCTTGATAGCAGGGATTGTCTTGTTGTTGCTGTTCTTCAGTCTTGTTTGTTTGTTTTCCTAGCACTTAGCAAAAGTGCTTTGCACATAGCAAGCACTTATCCATCCATTCAGTCAGTCGATCAATCAATAAACATTTATTTAGCACTTATTATGTTCAGGGCTCTATGCTAAATGCTGGAGATGCACATCTGAGTATAAACATACAATCCCCATCCTCCTGTCTTCAAGGAACTTACAGTGGTTAATGAGTAAACAAAACACACAAAAGGAAGCTGGGGGTGGGGGAAATAGATACATCTGGAATGTATACACATATGTTTAGAATATATGTAGTACATATGCATATATATGCAAATATATACATATACCCATATAAACACATATACATATATAAATAATTCAATCTCTATTTCTATCTCAGCAACAATCATTTAACATTAACCAGCACATCTGTTGGTACAACACTGAGTTCTATGTGAGATCTGAAGGAGATTATTATTCACTTAGGAAGTGAAGGAGAGGGACTCAGCTTTGGAAATACTAACATATTTGATCCTCACAAGAATGAGCCTAAGAAGCAGGGGCTATTGTGATCCTGATTCTTCATTTAAGGATCAGAGGAAGATAGATTTTAGGTGACTTGCCTCCAGGATCACCCTATAAACTTACATCTTCCTGATTCCAGGCAGGCACTCTAAGGGAAGATTGCATGGAAGAATTGTACAGATGAGAGCAGGAAGTGTTGTGGTTTAAGGGGTTCAGGGACCCCTCAAGTACTGATGTACAGGAGAGGGTCATCTGGAATGAATTCACGGACTCAAGCATTCTTTGAGTCATGTTGGCAAAGGTTGATTGTAACTCCAATATGGCAGGCAGAGTTTCTTAGGGAACTTGCAACCTAAGAGGAATGATGCTAAAGCTTATATAGGAAAAGTAGTAGGGGCAGCTAGGTGGCACAGTGAGTACAGTACCAGCCCTGGAGTCAGGAGGACCTGAGTTCAAATCTGGCCTCAGACACTTGACACATGTACTAGCTGTGTGACCTTGGGCAAGTCACTTAACCCCAATTGCCCTGCCAACCCTCCCCCCCAAAAATAAAAAAAAGAAAAGTAGTGGATTATGTGGCAAGTATGCTAATTAGGTGATAACATACAACTTTGGTCACAGGGGTCATTCACTGCTAGAAACCAGTGAGGGGAGGGGAGGTTCCTACAGGGTGTATTTTTGGTCTGTTATGTCTGTAGCGAGATAGCTTCAGGAGTTGATGTCTATAGCTTGACTTCTGGATTGTATGATAACTGTGAGAATCAATATATGATAATTCTGCTGCTCCAAGATAGTCCTGTTCATACAAGGGAAATTCTATAGAGGTCAGCTTGTTCTTGTAACAAGGAAAGATAGTTTGCCTCACTGGGGCTCACTCATGAGTTATTACTAGGCATAGTGTCTTTGGGCTGGGGAGAAAACTGTCAGGGTTAGTGTTTTAAGGCTGGGGAGAAATGTGATCTTGGAAGTGGAGTCCAAGCACCCCTTCAGAATGAAATGAAATATTTTGAGAGTAGGGAACAGGAAAACAACAACAGCAACAAAACACTACACTCAGATGCAAGAGATCTTCCTCTATACATGGGGAGAAAAAAATGTTGTGTAATTAAACTCAATTATAGAATATATAGAAAAGAAAGTGAGAAGTTTAGAATAAGTAGGATAGTAAAAATTCATGGCTGACTTTGAATGCCAAGGAAAAGAAAGAGATTGTATTTTACTTGGAAGGCAATAGGGAGCAACTGAAAAATTTCAAAGCAGAGTATTGGCGTGAGCAGAACCATGCAAAGAAGCATTTAGGGTATTTCAAAGCTGTGGAAGTGTGACTTGTGATGAGTAGAACAACCAAACTACAGCTTCATTATAGATAATTGTCAGAAGTTTAGTGCTTGAGAAGCTTGCTTTAATTATTTTAAGTCAGAGAAAGTCAATAAAACTAATTCCTACTGTAGTGGAGATTTATTTTTTATTCATAAGATCTTGGGATTTAGAGTTGGAAAGGGGCTCAGAGACTGTCTTATCCAACCCCCCACCCCCTAAAAAAAAAAGTCAAGATGAATAGTACTAATGATTTTAAATGGCCCTGAGTGGTTCTCTGAATTTCCTTTTCTTCTCTGCCAATTGACAGGTTTTGCAAATATGATCCTATACAACTAATGAAAATTAAAGGAATTACCTTTCCAAGAAGCTTTAAAAAAATTATAAAGATCTAATGGATAGCATTAAGACAGAACCCATGATTCTGACAGAATTTATTTAAAGGGTTTCTTTTATTTTTAAATTTAAGAAAAATGTATACATGCATACAAATGTAACCATTTTGGAGGTTATTTAAATTGAATGCCTGAGTTCTATTCTACTTGCTCTGTATAACCAACTGTGAGACTGTGCATTTATAACCACAGTAATGAGTCCTGAAAATTTCAGAGCTGCATAAAGAGATTTGCTAAACACTTTAAATCCATTATTTCATTTGGCCTTCACAACAACCATATGGGGGGAAGATATTACAAGTGTTATTACCTTCATTTTACAAAATAAGAAACTAAGTCTCAGAGGCATCAAGTGACCTTCTCTTCCCCTCCCAAAACATTCTCACACAATTAACTTATATCATATGCAGAATGAGAACCAAATATCTCTCCTGACTACAAGGGCAATGTTTTTTTTTTTTCCTTCTATGCACCACTGACTCGTTTCCCCTCTTTCATTCTCCTTAATGTATATTACCTATAGAACACCACAAACTGATCATTTTAACTTATAAGAATTTTTGTGCTCACTTTCAAAATGATATATTATTATATCCAGTTGAATTTGGATTTCATATTGTATATTCTGGACTCCTCGGTATGGGATCCATTAAAATTTACTGACAAAATATGTGCTTGATGCTTAGGCTATGGTTTAAAAGTGTTTTGATGTTAAGTGATTTTATGTTGAGAATATTTAAATATATGTAATTGGATACAATTAAAATAAAGAGATACATTTAAAATAATGAGCTATTAAAAGCAAAGTATCTGGAAATCTGTCTTACATGCATTTCGAGTGATAATTACTTATGATTACATAGATGTTGTTTTCTATTAAAAAAAACATCTGCAAGAGAACCACATCTTTTATCCTGGCTTATTTTACTGTCCTCTCCTGTATTTTGTTTAGGAGGTGAGAATGTATCAGTGTGTTTTGTAAGTTCAAGGTGAGGTTCAGATGTTCATTTATGTCTGAATCTCACTAGAAAATAGATTGAGCATTAATCTCACAGATGAGAATTTTGCTCACTTGGTTTTAGTTTGCTTTTTGGTTTTGATTTCTAATAGTAGGTATGATCTAGTAAGGTCCTTTTCATTGAGCTCCATTCTGTTTCCCATGGTTCTCAATGTGCTATACTCTGTTTTTGTGTTCTCTGACTCAGTGATTGTCTGCCAGGAAAGATCTAAGAGTCATCAAAAGCTTAATCATAAATTTGGAAATTGGATGTAACTTATGCATCCATGCCATTTTATTCCCTTTTTACACAGCAATATGAGCTTTGATTATAATTTTTAGACTGTCTAATTACAGGAATGAATTAAGGGGGTGGGGAAAGAATAGGGATTCATTTGAATTGAATTGTTAATTTAAAAGAAAAATATATCATCTGATCAATTCCGTGATTTTTTTTTCATAATTGCTGGTTGATTTTAGATGGTTGATTTTAACTTGTTTGTACTGTTATTTTTTTTTTTGGAGGACATGAGAACATCTGTGAATTTGATTTTAACCTAAAATCCTAGTGTTAGAGGTGGAAGGGAACTTGGAGATTATCTTCTCCAATTTTATAAATGAGGAAATTGAGGCCCAGGGAAGGGAAGTAACTTATCTAAGATCAGAAACCTAGTTTATGGCAGAACTAGGTCTAAAACCCAGGTCTTCTAACTCCTAATCTAGTGAACTTTTCATTAAATGTTGCCTATAAAATATTTTGTTCTCAACATCTGAATTCATTCCATTTTTTCTCAGTGTTTCTTCATTATTCTAGATTCATATTAGCATAGAATACTTTGAGACCTATTTTCATGTGAAGGATGATATTTTCAAATCAAATGAATGTGATCTACAATTTAAAGAGAGTATTGAGTCATGGAAAAAAGAAGGGAAAGGGTCATGCTTTGCAGAAAAATTATGACAGTTCTGGTATCATCATAAAATGCTGAACTGAAAATTAGATGCACAGCTAAAAAAGGTCCTGGCTGTCATCTTATATTTTTGAGATGAAAGTTCTTTGAACTTTCTATCTTAGTCTCTTTGAGAAATGAAGACTGTGTATATCACACTTGACATCTGAGTCTGTGAAAGTAAGAATGTGATGACAGGATGCCATGTACCATTAAAACTGACATGCAGCCATGTTGATTTAGCAATTTCTAAATAATCATCAAGGAACTTATAATTTCCTAGGAAATATCTTAAACTCTCATCTTCTCTTTAAATTCAAACAATGAATACACCTGTTTATAGAATAAAAGAAAAGCCTATTTTCCATTTTCCTACACTATCGATCAGCGGCTTGTGTATTTAAAATACAAGAAATAGGGAGGCAGAGCCAAGATTGTGGCTGGAAAGCAGGGACTAGCATGAGGTCCCTGCCAAGTCCCTCCAAAAACCTATAAAAATGGCTCTGAACCAATTCTAGAACTGCAGAACCCAAAAAACAGCAGAGGGAAGCAAGGCTCCAGCCCAGGATAGCCTGGATGGTCTCTGGGTAAGGTCTATCCCAGATGGAGCTGGGAGCTGAGTGGAGCAGAGCAGAGCCCAGCATGGGCTAGATGGACCAACCAGACCAGGAGTCAGGCAGAGCCTGCCCTAGCACCCTGAATCAGTGAGCTGTGACAGTTACCAGACTTCTCAACCCGCAAACTCCAAAAACAACAGAGAAGGTTAGTGGGAAAAGCTGCTGGGGATAGGGAGTTTGCGGTTTGGCCACCACCCCAGGGGGCAGCGGAGGTGGGGCAGCTACACAACTACAGCTGCAGTTGCTTCCAGCCCCAGGCCCATCTGGTGGGAGGAATTAAGTGGCAGATCAGAGCAGGAGTGCAGAGCCTGCTGAAGATCTAAGTCCAGTCCTGATTGGAGGTTCTTGGGGAAGGAGGAGTACTGGTGTGGCAAAACTGGCGCATCCCCCCAAGGTTGGAACATAGAACTCTGTACTCTACAAGCATTCATACCCCGCTGAAAAACTCAAGGGTAAAGTAAGTTGGCTGGGAACATGTCCAGGCAGCGACAACACACCCATATTCAGTCTCAGACTCTGGAATCTTTCTTTGGTGGCAAAGAAGACCAAAATATACAGCCAGAAGAAATCAACAAAGTCAAAAAGCCTACAACAAAGGCCTCCAAGAAAAACATGAACTGGTCTCAGGCCATG
>CM053622.1:271682107-271708533 GCA_028646595.1 Phalanger gymnotis | reverse complement strand
GAAATGGGCTTTCTGGGCTTGGAGTCTTTTTGTCAAGATGTTGGAATGGGGAGGCTGGTTCAAGTTTTTGCTGCGGTGGGGCCTAAATAAATTTCTTGTTGTTTTCTCCTTAGAGAATCTCTCATACCTTGCGATTTCGGACCATTCAAACATATACATGATTATATTTGAGATCATAAATTCGGCCTTCCTACTACAGTATTCTTTTATAGTTTCAACAAACTTGTGTGTATATCATATATATATATATACATATACATGTGTATATGTATATATATATACATACATACATATATACATAGATATAAAGTTAGAGGCTATATCTACACAAATAAAGCTGCAATTATACATATGGCTCAATCTAGATTTATCTCCCAAATTGTTTTCAATACACATGTGCGTGTGTGCATGCTCGCACCCGTGTGTGCGCACGCTCACACGCACACACACACTGTTTTCTTTTTGGTTTCTTCTTTGGTTAGGTTTTTTTTGGTCTGTTTGTTTTGTAAAAACCTTATTATTCACATCTGTGTTTCATTTCTCATTTCTCTGCTATATTTGGTCTGAGCTAACCAATAAACTATCACCTGAATAACATCTTTAAAATTCCTTTTCCTCAAAATCCTCTCTGATCCCGTACACATATTTTATATGTACAGAGATTAATCCCTGATGATATCAACTGGATGGAATAATTTACAATCAATATTCTCATCGTGTTTTTGACATAGAGCCACCAACTACCAAAATCGTCAATTAAACACTATTCTTTTGAGGGAAGTGGGGGTAGAGTGGTAATAAAGTGTTATTTATGTTTTCTTCACCATATTTTATCACTTACAAAGAGCACTTGGGGCAAAACTTAATACAACTCTATAGTAGTTGCTACTTACTCAGTGTCCTGGGTAGTTAGAGACATGACCCCAATCTTCAAAATCTGGCTAATCATTTCAATATTCACTAGGGAGATGCAGAATAGGTGAAGATAGCACCTACTCCTTCAGACCAATTTGAAATCTCAGGTTGAGTAGCAATGAACTCTGGAGCTAGAGTCAATCCATTCATCCTGAAACTCCTCTTTGTCATTGACTTTTTAGGGGCTATTTTTTCTCCTTTTCAATTTCTTCTGGATCCTTCTAGAAAGAAAGATCAAGCAGGACCTCTTACGGATGCTCAAACGAAATGACATCTTGCAAACACAGGAATTCTTAGGTTGGTATCTACCATGTTAGACCCACTCGGTAAGTACTCTTATTGTCACATGGAATGGCAACATCTACATATCAAAGTGGAAAGTCTGTTATACAGAAAGTTCATTGGGAGATTAACATAAGAGGCTTCCATCAAAAGCTAGACTGTTACGTTAATGAAAATGGGAAGATCTTTTCCATCCATCAATAGGCCCATGTGACCTGCCTGAGTCACATGAGTCTGAGTCACATGAGTTTGAGTCACATGGAGCCTGTGGTAGGAGGAGCTTGCTGAATGGGTGGAGCAGAAAGTTGGAGCAGTCAGAGCTGAGAGATAGTGAGAGTGGCAGCTTGGAGAGAGTGAGTCAGCAGTAGCAGCTAATGTGAGTAAGGGAGGGAGTGATTTTCTTTAACAGAGTCTGTGGGAAGACTGATGGAGGGAAAGCTTGGGGATGGCGGTGCTCCCAGCATTGATAATGTGTATAGATTTCTTTGTTGCTATGATGAATTTGGCTCTCTGGTGTTGGGATTTGGCTTTCTGGTGTTTGAATAAATGTTTTGGTTTCCTTTTCCATGGAGAGAGTCTGTTCTATTTTGTGATTCAGAACCACACTGGCATATTCATAGAAGCTGCAGCCGCTATGGGTATCACATTGGCACTACATAGACCTAGGATCAGTCATCACCAAAAGGTGAGGCTCACCCAAACCTGCCTGGATATGGCTTCATAAAGGTACCAGGTATATGAGATTTCTGGGTATTGGTGTGGCACTGGCAGGAATAAATTTTAATACTACATGATGTCCAGTATACTTGGTTGAGCTAACATTTAAGTAGCTTTTAATAGCAAAAATGTCATGAGCTCCTAGCAGAAGCTTTTCCCAAGTTCCCTTCAGGTTTATGATGTAGACAGCATTCCTTTTTTGTAGATAATTTCACTTGGAAGTTTAGTGGTACCATTGAACTAGATTCCTGCTGTAAGGAATTAGAGAATACCCATGTTCTTCATGGGCAAAACATGCAGGACTCTGGAGATTATGAAAATTTCCCTTTAAAGTTGCATACAGTCCTTTTCTGTGCAGCATGAAAAACAAAAACAAAATGGCTATCCCTATGTGCCTGAGTTGGTGATCTTTAGCTGGTAGAGACTACAACACCAGGAGTTCTGTATTATATCAATTGTAGACAGGTTAAATAATAATGAAATAAAGTAACACTGAAACTTGAAATGTATGGATATTACTAAATTCAAATGCACCAGGAAAAAAGGTCCCCATGTCTACTGTGACTAAAATAATTGTTAAAGGCAAGAAACCTTAAGGCTCTGCTGCAAACTGTTAAGTTCTAAATAAAATCAGAATCAAAAATACATTCCTCTGTTTGGCATTTCATATCCTACCCCCCTTCTATGTTTCCATGCTTCTTATTCCTTAATCTGTCACCACTACCACCACATCCTATAATATGACTGAGATCTAGTGATACTGGGTCTCCTTGTTGCTCCTTAAACAAGACACTCCATTTCTCAGCTCTGAGAATTTTCACTGTCTGTCCTCCATGCCTGGAATTCCCTCCCTCATCATCTACTTCCTGGCTTCCCTGACTCCCATGAAGACCTAGTTAAAATCTAAACTTCTACAAGAAGACTTTGCCCAATTTCCCTTAATTCTAGTACCTATCCAGTCTATCCTGTATTTATATTCTTTGGAGATAACTATTTTGCATGTTGTTTCTTCATCATGAACTCCTTGAGATCAATTCTGTTTTGCCTTTGTTTGTACCCCCAAGACATATACATATATATATATATATATATATATATATATATATATAAACACATTCATGCATATTGAAGTAAAAATAAATATAATTATACTTTCCACATCATGGGAGTTAGGGGTATGGAAAAATCTGCATAAAATTTTTTGGCCCTCCTTTTGTACTTCAGAAAAAGTCTGAATTATTATGGTATTAAAAGATAAAATATATTGATATTATATAACACTGTGCATATATTTTATGCATTTCTGAATTTCTAGACTTTTTCTGTTGTCTGCTGGCCTGTGTGTATTGTCTGTGGTTGCTGCAAACTCCCAAAAATTCCCATTTAATTTTTTATGCCAACCCACAATATATCGAGACGGGACAGGCCTTTAAAGCTTCAGTGTGTGGAAGGGATACGAGGCATCTCAAAAGTCCTAGGTCTTTAATTACTCTGTATTATAATCGAATAACAACATAGAAATGTTTGTTGACCATAGCTACACCTAAAGAAATGTTCTTATTCTATGGGATTCTTACTTGGGGTAATATTATATATGAGTTTTTTATTATTAATAGCATTTCCTATGTTTTCTTTTACTTTAGTTCTAAATCATCATTTTATCATAGGTAACTGAATGCAACTCTATAATAATTTACATTATTCTTGGCTCATTGTGTTTTACACTTACACGTAAAAAGTATATATTTGTGAAAATTGGCTGACTCAGGAAATGTGATTATTGAAACAGTGGATGTCTCATGTCATTCCACAAAAATATCAAAATAAATCAAGTGGAAGTAAAATGTAGTTGTCAGAAGACTCGTCTACGGTGCCACAAGAATGTTTGTTTCTCAAATCATGGTCCTAAGATTAATTATTCACATTTTCCATATTTCATGTTCTCAAATATATCTGACAACTGTAGTATAATGTAGTAGAAAAAGATATGGCCTTGAAATCTAAAGAGCTAGGTTCCAATGTTATCTCTAATATTAACTAGATTTGTGACCATGGGCATATGACAATCTGAGGCTCAATTTTTTCATTTCTAAAATTGAGATAATTTAAGGATAAATTATCTTTATCCTTACCTCACAAAACTGTTTTTAAGAAAAAAACATTTTGTAAACCTCAAAGTACATAAAAATGAGAATCATTATTTTGATGCTAGAAGGAGGGTAAAGTGTTGAGTAGAAGGAAGGCATGGGAGACAGGCAAAAAAGGGAATGTAGTATGATTTTAAAAAATCACTGAACTTGAATTAAGTAAACCAAAGCCAGAGTCTGACCTATCTCACTGACCAAATAACCTCTATTAACCTCAGTTTCCTTTTTTTTTAAATGGGGATAAAAGGGAAATAATACTTATATCCTACCTACTTCATAGGCTTGTTAGAGGAAAATATTTGCTAATTATAAAGTGTTAAATGAATCTGAGCTACTATTTTGAATCTCTTTATGAATCATTTGTACATAATTGTCTGTGTGTTATCCCCCCTGATTAGACAGTGAGCTCCTTGAGAGCAGGGGCTGGTTTGGTTTTTGGTTTTTTTTTTTTTTAGTTTGTTTGTTTTATGTTGTTGCTTTTCATTGTATCCCCAGTGCTTAGCACAAGGTCTGGCACATAGTAGGTGCTTAATAATTGCTCATCAACTTTATTCTCTTTGCAAATTCTTTCAACATATAAGAACAAATCAAATCAGTTAAAATACATATTAGTGTTCAAGCAAGTACATGGGGTGTTTGGGATGGATACAAGAACAAAAACAAGACATTTCCCACCATGAGGAGCTCACATTCTGCTGTGGGGAAATGGCAGTATGCTTGCTTACAGATAAATACAATCTGAGGAGGAAGAGAACAGTAACAAATGTGATGATAAGGAAAGGTTTCACTGAAGGTATGATTTATGAGCTGAGTTTTAAAAGGAGATAAGGATTCTGAAAAGCAGAAATGAGGAAGGAGTGTATGTTTTATCACAGCTATAGGGAGACATTGAAGGTTTTTAGTAGAGGAATGATATGGCCATACTTATAATTTAGGAATATTGTTTCGGCAGCTATGTGAAAACTAGATTAAGTTTGTAGGAGATCAATTAGCAGGTCATTACAACATGAATGAATGAAAAAGCCTTTCTTAAGTTTTTATTTCAGGTTAAGCCCATTGCTAAGTGTTTAAAAATACAAATACAAAAGTAAAGCAATAGTTGTCCTCAAGCTTCTTATATTTTAGTAGGGTGAGAAAAAAACATACGGAGAGTGGCAGCCAAGGAAGGGTGCTTTTGTCTCTGCAGTCTGAGCAATTCTGAGTGAAACAAATGGACAGTTTTTTGACACCTCCTTTACAGAGGAAAATGGTAGAAGTGACAGTTCTATTAGGAACAGAAAGAAAAGGAGGAGGCCAGCAGTCCTACATAAATGAGTGACTGTTTTGGGGCATGGACTCTGGAGATCTAGGAGTGTGGAACAGCATTGTCAGGGCAGAGAATGTTCCAGAAGAGAGGGGATGAGGCCTGGACTTTTAAAAGTATGCTGGAACTAATTGAAGTTAAAGAGCAGAGGGAAATATTGGAGATTTTGTGGAGGTAGACTCAACAGGGGCAACTAATTGGATATGGGGGCTAGAGAAGGAGGTAGGTAGAAAGTAGAATCAAAGATTACCTTGAATGTAGGAATATGGTAGACTGGGAGGACAATGTAATATGGAAATTTAGATAGAGGAAAAGTTTAGGGGAAAGGCAATGGTGAATCATGTTTTGGAAATGTTGACATTGTGATCCCACTGAGATGTTCAGGTAAAGACAACTTGCAAGCAAATGGAAATTCATTCCTAGATGTGCATATGTGTATTGTTTTACATACCATGTGTTGCCACCCTATCCAACTATAAAAGTTGACACATTTCCAGGAGTTTCAGCCAAAAGAGGCATATCCACAACAGATCTGAAGATGTTAAGAGTTTTCCCCATTCTAAATCTAGAATCTTATGATTCTACTATACAACAAACATTTAGTTTTCCATTTATTATCTATATAATATTTATTGTCTATTTATACTGCTGCCTGAATATGCCAAAATGAGAAAGTCTACATTAGCACATTGCAGATAAGATGGGCCCACTGACTGTTTTTGAGCACTATGAACACATTTTTCTGCTGCATTTATCCCAAGATTTTCTGCCCTGCTCATGCACTATTCCCTAGATTGGGAAGAGGAAAAAAGTGAACAATGCAGGGAAAGCTGGTTTTCCTCCCTGCTCCACCCTTCACACAGTTGTTAATGCCAACCTTAAAATGATGAGAAAATAGTTTTGATCATTTCTCATGTAGCAAAAAAAAAATTCAATAATGAAAATTTTCTCAATGTTCTGATAATCATTTAATATCAATTTAATAACCTCAATAAGGACCAGAGCCTGAACTAATTAGCCAGAAGAAGAGTCTGGACATAACAGCCTCTTTGAGGCTCTCTGAGCCTCAAAGTTTACTGAGGCTTACTCTCTGAGTTTACTCAGAGAATACCCCTTCCTATGTCACCAAAGCCAGACTTAAGAACATTCTTTCCTCTGTCTATGGTCATCAAGGATGAAATCCTTAACCCAAGACACTATCTTGAATAATGTGCCTTCTTCTTATCTTAATGTTTTATGGACATATACTATATTATGGCATGTTAATGGTAAATTAAACACAGAGATCCTGGGTTGTAATTTCAATGGACATTTTGTCAACACTCTTATCTTATTGTATTTACAACCTATTCAATTAAATAAATTCTTTTTTCTGGTATAGTGGTTAAACATACATGGAGATCATAAATTTGAGTAACACAGATGCTAAGTTGGGACTGTTCTAAAATGTATTTAAGTCTTCTCATTCTTTTGTTTAGATACTCAGAATTTATGTTCTGGCTCCTCATATGTAGAAGTTTGCTAGCTTTAAGGGAATAAACAGTATGAATTTATATATCACCTAGCTTATTTACCCCCTTTAACCAAACGTTCAGGTCTACAGTTCATAATGAGAGGTCAGTATTTGTTAATAATCATTTTTTAGTAATAGCAGAATTACTAGTAAAGAGCAACTTTGTTGAGCTCATAGCCAGATGTTCTGAGGAAGAGGCAGGAAAAAGAAAAGCAAACACAGACAAATTTTCTTAGTAAGGCAAAGACATTTTTTGACTTATATTTCTTTACTTGAAGACCAGTCACATTTTTATTTTATAATGGAAAAATTATTGGGTTGAAGGTGAGGGGAAGTAAACTGTTATCCTGGTCTTACCATTAACTCTGTGACTTTAAGAAAATGACCTAAGCTCTCTGCACCTTACTTTCCTCATCTATACCACAAAAGGGTTAGACTTGATGATTTTAAAAGTTATTTTCAGCTTAATCTATGAAGTACTACACTCATTTTACTTAATAATTTCAATACCTAAAAGCATATAACTCTAGATATTTAACAATATATTAATATGCTAATTACAAAGGCTTTCCTTATTTGTCTTGTTTAATATAAATGGTGTCACCTAATATATAAAAGGTGTTGTTATCCTAAGACTTTCACTCACTTGGGTGTGATTTTTAAATAAAATTAACATGCTTGCCCTTTAGATTAAGATGTTTAACAAAGAATAATTTATGAGGAGGAGGTGAAGAAAATGACATCTTGACTACAGTAAAGAAGAGTAGCAAGTTTATTTTCCTCCATAATTATGTCCCTATGTGTTCTCCCAGGATCCAATAAAGTCATTCTTCTCTGCATATATTTATTTATGAATACAGAATCCCTGTTTTCACACATTTTGATGAGTTGTAAATTCTGCTCTATGGGATGACATATACAAATCACTGTGGACCAATCGATACTAACACTAAATCATATAATCCTAGTGAACAGAAATCTCCTGGGATATGGGAGAATAGAGCTCAGATGTGTAAACCTCATTTTTTTTTCCATTCGTTACCAAACAGATGAACAGAAATTGAAAAGGAGTTCTTAGAGAAATGCTTTGTTCTTAGCAAACACATTTATCTGCAATAACCATTTTCAGAGTGAACACACTACATGAGTTTCGTGGTATGGAGGCTCTGTTGTGCTGCGGAAAAACTGCTCAGGCATGGAGGCAGAAAGACCTGAATGAGGATCCCGCCATTAGCCCTTGGTGTGTGTGCATTTGGTGGGGTGTCTCTGTGGTCAAGATACTTCTCTAGGCCTAAGTTCCTGTATCTCTAAAATAGAGTTAATGATGCAAGGAGGAAGAGTCAAGGATTGCCCGGGACTTTCAAATATGGTTGACTAGGTTGTTATAAGGATCTAACAAAACCACACATACAAAAGACAGCTAGATTGTACAGTGGTTGGTGTTGGATGTGGAGTCAGGAAGATGTGAATGCAAGTACTATCTCAGACACTCGTGGCGATTTTGGAGTTAAGTGATTCTATTTCATCTAACCTCTCTCAACTTCAATTCCTTCAGCTGTAAAATGAAGATCATAACAGCATCTAATGCAGAGGATTGTTGTAACATAATAGGTATAAAGGACTATGACAAACTAATTTGCTGTATGAGTAAGTGCTAAGGAGGATAAGGGTTTTGCAAACCTTACTTTATGTCACTAAAGTTGACAGGCAGCTAGATGGTGAAATGGATAGAGTGCAGGAGCTAGCTGAAAGACTAATCTTCCTGAGTTCAAATCTGGTCTCACATAATAATGACTATATTGTGACCATAATGACCCTGGGCAAGACACTTATCCCTGTTTCCCTAAGTTTCCTCAAATGTAAACTGGGCTGGAAAAGCAAATCACAAACCACTCCAGTATCTCTGCCAAGGAAACCCAAAATTAGGCCACAAAGAGTCAGACATGACTAAAAATAACTGAACAGCAAATATGTGTAAAGGATTATGCCAAACTTAAAGTTCCACATGAGTAAATGCTAACTAGGATAAGTGTTTTGCAAACCTTAAAATACATTTTGTTATTTATGATCATGATAAAATTGGAGAGGGAGAGGGAAGAGAGGTTATTAAAGCACATGGATTATCTTCACATACAGGACATTTGAATGTAGTGGCCATGCCTCTTTCTGGATACTTTTTTCTCTAAAGTTTCCGTGATGTAGGTTTGCCTGCAAACTTTCTGATCTCTCCTGTTGCTTCTTTAGTGCAATTTTACAACATTCAGTTTAGTTTTAATCCTTCCTGTTTTCTATCTCTACAGTCATTCCCTTAGTGATAACACAGCAGGAAATATCCTTAAACAGAGAGCTGCCTATATGTTGCACTGATCACACCTGTTGCCCTTATTCCATACCAAAAGAGGCAATTCCCCTCTGTGGATTTCAGCCACAGAACTCCACCTATGCTTTAATGTTGAGTTATGCAAATAAAAATCACCACATTTTCATTTAGAGAGAGAACTGTTGTGAAAAATTTTGGAGTAGAAACTATATGCATGTTAGCACATTATGGTAAGGAATATGTAGTTGCAAGATCAGAATCAACTTTTTTGATGTTAATGGATAAGTTTGGCTCCTTTCCATCTGGTTATGCCTTGCTTCATACATGGATCAGTTAGTGAATTTCTCAGGCCCTCCAACACCAACATTCTTTCTAGGTGGCTCTAGGTACAACTTCTAGTTACAACTGAATTCTGCCTGCCAAGTCTCAAGAACGAGACAGCTCTACTTTCTGGATTCCTACCTCCTTGCCCCAATCTACAGGGGTCAATCTATTTGTCTGATTTTGTCTTTATCCACCTCTAGGTCAGAGAATTACTTGTCTTTGACTCTTACATATTGCTTGTTATGAAGTCTTGTGATTTTTGCCTTCATAACATCTCTTTGAGATATATCTTCTTTCTACCCATGTAGCCACTCCCATCCCCAGCTATAGGCCCTCATCACTTCATGCCTGTATTATTGCATTAGACTCTTAATTGGTCTCCCTGTTGCCATCTTCTCCCATTCCAATTCATACTTCATTCAGCTTCCAAAATAATTTTCCATAGTGTAGATCAGGGGTGGGGAACCTGTGGCCTCGAGGCCACATGTAGCCTTCTAGGTCCTCAAGTGTGGCCCTTTGACTGAGTCCAAACTTCACAGAACAAATCCCCCAGTTCTCCACCCCTGGTGTAGGTATACCACAGCCAGGTTCAAACTAGAGAAGCTCCCTATTATTTGCCGGATCAAATATAAAATCCTCTGTGTGGCTTTTAAAGTCCTTCACCATGATACCTCTTTCTACCTTTCTGGCCTTTACTTCTCTCTACATACTCAGTAACATTGACCTTTGAGGAAGTTGATTCATTAAAATCCCCTACCATATTCCAGTTGGTATCAATCAAATTTTATATGGTTATAAATTCCGTATCTTTGGTCCCAGAGCTGTGAGCTGTGAATGGTAAGATCGCTTGCACAATCATGGGAAGCTGGCTGGAGGCCCTCCACTCTTGTTTTCCCTTGGGGTGATGACCAAGCCCAGTGTGTCAGAGGTGACTCAACTACATGGAAAGTCCCCCCAAATTATTTTTGTACCTTGGGACCACTCTCTCTTGTCCAACATGAGCAGTGTCCATCTTATGACCACCTAGTCAGTGGAGATATTCCTTGCTTTGCCCAACTTGTGACCCTGCTGATATACTGTTTTGATTATTTTAGCCTATACATCATATGTCAACCCACAGAATTATTCTGTATCTGGCATAGCTGCTCTTGAATGTTTACATGTTGGACTCCGTAAAAATTGGGCCCAGGAAGGGAGAGGGCATCTCAGATAGTGAGGAAGATTTGAGGTCCACTTCATTGGAGGGGACCATAGACTCTTTGATAAAGTATCATTGGTTCAGAGCTCTGCCTCAGTTTCTCATTGTGGGTTGCATAATTTTTATCCCCACACCTTCTTGCTGTTCTTGAATGATGACAACTCACCTCGTGATTCAGTGGTGTTTCACTGATTGTATTCTATGCCAAGAACCATGTTTTTTATTGCCTCTCCTTCCTCAGTTCCCTGACTGCCTTCAAGAAGTTCCTCACTGGGTGCTCCTTACATTGGTGAACTTATAAGTTTAGTTGAAAAATTTGAAAAAAATCTCATTATTTTGTATAATGACTTGATTGTTAAAATCAATTATCAGGTTTTAACAACAAGGCTACTTGCAGCTGCTGTGGAGGTGTAAGGTCAATAACACCAGCACACAGGAGGGCTGCTAGCACAGGTTTTTTGATCTGCTTTTCTAAGGAAAGCAACTTAAAGGGGTTTACAATCTCACTTTAATCAAACATACATATATCATTCACTTAGTTCAGGGGAAAAAGTTAGCACCTTGAACTTCAGTACAAATACAAACAGAAATTACAAACATAGAAAATGTCAACAGAACAAATAACACAAATCAACAGACAGGCTTCTAGCTGTCTGACCAAAGCTATGTATACATAGTTACCGTGGAGAGAAAAACTAACATCTGGGTTTTCAAAACCAGGGGGCTCCTTAATGGCTACGCAGAGTCTCCACACCAACACTCTTTCAATGAGTGAACCCCAAACAAAATGCTAACCTCGGAGTATATGTACACTTCTTCAGGGGCAGAGCACTTCATACTTCTCGAGGGTTTCACACCTCTCAAGAGTTTCACATCTCTTGTGACCTGATTAGCAAAAGGGTATGGGCCTTTCTACAAACAAAGGCAAGACTCAATCAAAGGCATTCAGTTGCCTTAGTGCTAAGAAGCACTCCAAAACAATAGACAGCAAAAAGTCCAACTTGCTCGCCATTACACAAGTCCGTGATAGATGTTTGTTAAAATGATACCTCTATGATAATCATTCTCAAATCTTCATGCAGTAAAAATCAGTGCTGTATTTGGGATCAGGGATATACATTAAAATTCTCTCTGTCGCTTCTTGCCTATATAAAGTAGGGCAAATCACTTAACCTCTGTGGGCTTAAGTTTCTTTATCCAGAAAATGAAGAGATTGGACTATATGACCTCTCAAGTTTCTATTTAGCTCTATGTTTACAATTCTGTGATTTTTTAATTCAAATCTTTTACCTTAGCTCAAATCCTTTATTTACAAATGTCCATCAATAAGCATGACTCTTGATTCAAAATCAAATTCCTTTATCTTGTCATTTGTAGCATAGGTCTCTTGCCCAATGGTTCAATTTCTATCAATTCTATCATTCTCCTAGCTCAACAAGTTTGGAGCAACGGCCTGCGTCCAAAGGGAATCATGGGATTTAAGAACTTAGTATGCAGTCATAGAACCCATGTAGGAAAAGCAATTAATTCATGATTTTATGACATGCAGAGCTATTTTGACTCTAAGATAACTAAGGCTCAAAAACCTTTGAAGAAAGATAAACGTATAAATGAATAAGAACCCTAATCGTTAGTCCACAGGGAAAGACCACTTTTGGACTATCTGCCAACCAGAGAGAACACCACAAGATTTTATTACTAAATGCTTATCTCAGTCCTCCCCAGAGCTAGAGATTTAGAATCTGTAGCTGGGCCACGCAGCCCAAGTATTTTGTCTATTATCTTCTCTTTTCTATATTTACTTGGAATTCTGAGATTATGAAATTCACAAAATGTGAAATTAAATATGATACATCTTTATTTAAAAAAAAATCAAACTGGGAGGGGAAGACTCTCAGGGTTACTAGTCAAAAGGGAAACAGTTACTATAGACATTCACTCTGAGCCAGAAGAGCCCAAAATATAGCCATTAAGTGGTGCTTGGGCGGGGACCTATTGTAGTCCAATATATGAGCTCCAGAGTGAAATGGTTTTAAGGTTTGAGTGGGTTTTGTTTTTTGTTTTTTGTTTTTTGTTTTTTTTTTTTTTATCAAAGACCAAACAAAAACAAAGCAAACCAGAAAGGACAATGTCTGGACTAGAGCCAAATTTCAATAGGTTGAGAACTGAGTGATGCAGAAGTAATTTTTAAAAAGAAAGAGAGATAAGAAGGAAAGAAAAAGAAAAAAAAAAGCTTTCAGTTTCTTTATACATGTTAAGAAATGTCTATTTTTCTAAAGCCTATTCCAGACTCTTAGGAAAAGCCCTCTAGGAAGATAATAGCTTAATAAGTGATAGGTTAACACTGGCGCGCGCGCGCGCGCACGCACACACACACACACACACACACACACACACACACACACACACACACACACACTCTTTAATTAGGTGATTGTATTTAAAAGCAATCTCCTTTCTTTATCCCCTGAATGGATTAGATGAGGGTTTTCCAACCACCCTTCCCCCTTTCACTCCACAGAGGCATTTTCACTATAATTTAGATTCTTAATATAGATCTCAAGAGGGATCCCATTGAGTCCACAATTGAAGTAATCATGGAGAAATGTGATATGACTTGATTGCTAAGTTTTGGAAAGTTAATCCAGACTACATTTTAAAGTGTTTGTGTTTTGTTTTGTTTTGTTTTCCTTGTTAAATATATTCCATAAATGTTACCTGAAGTTGTCTGGGGCTTAGAGTTATGTTGGATGGCAGGAGAAAACTATGCCAATTTGGGCATTTCTCTCTCTCTCTTTAGGGCTTGGATAAAGAATAATGTTAAAATTAAATAAAACAGTTTCTGGCAAACGAGTCCAATTGGCAAAGTACAGTACTAGTATTGATATTTTTTTTCAATAGTGTGAAATGAGAAAATGGTGACAATAACAAAATAGCTAGCATTTATACAGCTATTTAAGCCTTGCAAAAACACTTTGCACATGTTAACTCATTAGCTCCTCACAACAACCCTGATGTAAGTGCTATAATTATTTGCGTTTTAGAGATGAGGAAGGGCATCTAGGCAGTGAAGTAGATAGAGAACCCAACCTGGAATCAGAAAGACTCATATTCCTAAGTTCAAATCCGGCCTCAGACACTTACTAGCCATGTGACCCTGGGCAAGTCACTTAACCCTGTTTGCCTCAGTTTCCTCATCTGTAAAAATAAACTGGAGAAGGAAATGGCAAAGCACTCTAGTATCTTTGCCAAGAAAACTCCAAATGGTGTCACACGGAGTCAGACATAACTGAAAATGGCTGAACAATGGCAATAAAAACTGACAAATGGAGATTAAGTGACTTATTCAGCTACACACTGCTACTGTCTGAGGCAGAATTTTAACTCAGGTCTTTCTGACTTCCATCTAGCTGCCTGTTCCAACAATTCAGCTAGCGGCTGCTGTGGGGGTGTAAAACCAGCAACAACCAGTTCACAGAACGCTGCAAGACCCAGTTCTTTTGATCTGCTTTACTAAAGAAAGCAACATTAAGGGCTTAACAATCTTACTTTAATCCAGCATACAAATATCATTCACTTAGTTCAGGGGAAAGAGCAGTACCCTGAATTTCAGATCAAATACAAACAAACTACAAACATCAACAGACACACCAAATACAATTCATAGTTACCAACATCTGAGTTCAGCCAGGAGCTCTACAAGGGCTGGCCCAGAGTCATGCAATACTCCTGCTGTGGGTCAGAGCTCCAAAAAGAGAAAGCCAACCTCTGGTTTTATATCTTTTTCAGCGTCAAAGGTGAGGCACACATGTGACTCACCCACGTGACCCAGAAAAATGTGACTTAAACCCACGTGGTCTAAAAACCTCACAAACATGTCACTCAAACCCATGCAAATTAGACAAGGAGTTCATCAAGGACTCCTAATTTAATCAAGGAAATAAAGGCCAAACTCTACAAGGGCACTTCCCTGAATTAAGTGCTAAGAGCCCATTTTGATTGCCAGTACACTGCCCAGGTAGATTAAAAATATACATAACTTTTTCTAGTAGTTTAGTGGCAGATGAGAGAAGAGACATAACATGACTAATTAAAGGAAAGGAAATAAAATATAGAGACACCAAAGATGAGAGACAAGTGAAAGCTTTGGTTTTGCTTTATTTATAAGAACAGAAGATATTTTAGCATGTTTGAAGGAATCAGGGAAGGGGGCTACAGAAAAATAAAAGTTGAAAATTAGGAAGAAGAAAAGAATGTTGGAAAGGTCAGCTTATAGAGGTGACAAGAAGAAAGGAGGAAATGCACAAGCAGAGGGGTTAGAATTGGCAAACAGAAGAAGAAAGGGCCCTTTGTCTTCTGAGTCTGGAAAGAAAAGGGAGAGGGAATGATGCTGAAGAGTTTTGAATTATAGAACTGAGGAGAGAGAGAACTCCTCACAAGTTGCCTCATTTTTCTTTTCCATGGAAAAATGATATGAATCTCTACGTTGGGAGGGAGGATCATTGTGAGGGCAAACTTGAACTCTTGACTCTTCCACTAAAGTACATTACAGTGACTATTATGCTTGCACATACACAAATAAATCTGGACCACCAGTATTACTCTTTGAAATCCCTCTTTCTGTATTATAAGGATGGTCTGAGGAGGCAACTTACAAATATAATCTAAGGTCCAACTGATGGTATTTCTTTCTTTTTCTCTCAAAAGCCTGTTGAACTGAAAACAAGCATAAAGAATGGGCAACAAATAAAGTTACATTCTGTCAGTAATATCGTGTAATCCTTTAAGATTTTCTTCACTTTACACAAAGGACCTGAAGGATGCTATTCAACTGTTGAGCCCAAGTATTCGGTAGCAGTGAAGTTTTCAGTGACATAAAGAAATATTCTTTCTCACTTAGCTATATATGGTACAAAAACATGTTAAATAATTGTACAAATATTTGCATTGTGTAGGCTGACACAAGTACGTAGGGAAAAGAACCTGAAACCTTTCACATTGGCAGTTGTACTTAGATTTCTAGAAACTGTGGCTTTTGATCTTGATTTGCTATGCAGCAACCAACAACACCATGTACAATTTGGTCTCTTATTCCAATACGCTATTAAGCCAAAAATACATCTTCTTATGAATTTTATTATATAAATAGGAAAGGGTTACTCCTGACAATATATAAATTTGAAAAAAACTGTGAAGTACATTTCAATTATGCTTCACACTTGATTTCTTTGGAAGTCTCCTCTCTCCTCCGATGATTAATCAGTGTCACAGAATCCCTTTCGATCTTCACATGGCCAATTTCAATCTTTATAATACCAACTGGACATTTGGAACTGACATGGCCACATGCACTCCGACTGCCATAATTCATTACATTCATCATAGGTAGACAGTAGGAAGACATCTCACACTTCTCTCCTTACTTACCTCCTTAGCCATCTACCCCTCTAGGTTCACCCAGAACCCTTCTAGACTTCTTATCCACTCAAATGGTATGTTGAGAAAGATGTTAATCAATTCACCAATCAATCGACATTTATTAAATGTCTACTATGTGCCAGGGACTGGGCTAGAGTGGCCAACTCCAATTTCTTCCCATAAAACAGAGGATCATTAGGACTTAATATATGTGCTGCTATTACTCCTTAAAGCTCTGCAGAATCTGAATACTTCCATTGGACCTCCTGTGCCCTTAACCTAAAGATCTTATTGTCTGACCTTCTGCTGAATCCCTGATATTTTGGGCTTTTCTACCAGCCTTGCAGCTGAACTTTCATTTATATATTGGCTCCATCAATTAAAGCATGGGGTAGAATTGTATTGCTTGTATTCTTTTATATTCCTAGTTCTTAGTACAGTATTTAGCATATAGTTAGTATTTAATAAATGATTTTCATTCATTCAGTTAAGGGTCAGGAAATAATTCAGCAAATGAAAGTCAATTTAGAAAACAAAAATAGGAGAGAGAACTGTGGAGCTAATCAGGATATCTCATTACTTTATTTTCTATGGCAGCCTGATGAGTAAGTATAAATTTACATTTCTTAAAGTATTCAAGGAGTTTTTTGCTTCTCAGTTTTTTTTTGTGTGTGTGTATACATACATATGTATATATATGTATATATCTATATTTGTCATGTTATATTTAACATTATTTTTTTAAGTTCAATTAGTTTTATAAAATAAAAAAAAGCCCCACGAAAAAACCTCAACTATAATGGCTAAAATTGGGAGATTATTAAGAAAAAGTAATAAAAGTTTGCCTGACTTCATATTTTACAAAAGATCTTTTATTGCTGTGTTGTAAATGGAATTGTGACATGATCATTGCATGATTTGCTATGCAAAATGAATGAAAGGGAAATTAATTGCTCAACATAATCTTGTACTTTATAGTTTAAGTAAAGGAGGTATAGGGAAGGATCGAAATGATTAGAGTATGTGAGGGGGGTGGGGAGGGAACAAAATGAAGATATCTTATTGGTTGAAAAGTGTATATTCCCTTCCAGCTTAGATGCACATTGTTACTTAAACAGCTCAGGGCTTCTGTCCTAGTGGAAATTCAAAGTTCCTTGAGATCAAAGTCAAGGTCAGAGTGAAAGTCAATTTATTGCTTGTGTTTGCTGAATACTTCAGGATATTAACAGGACCTCTGCTATGTCTATCACACTTGATACTCACAACTGCCTTGTCAGGCAGAGAAGCCAATATACTATTATCCCAATTTTATAGTTTAGGGAAATAAGGCTCAGAAAAATGAAGTGGCAACAAAAGTGACAAACTAAATAAATGGCAACTCAGGAGCTCAAATCCAGATTTTATGACTTGGAGTACGCTATTTTACCTGCATATGCATTCTATGTTTTAAAAGAACAAACTGGCAGGTATTCATTAAGATTGACTCATGTGAGCAAAAAATCATAGAGTTATTGGATCTATCTATGACAGAGAGAAAGCATACAAATTTCATGAAGGAACAGTCAAGATCACACAAGATTTAGCAGCTACCACAATAAAGGAATAGAGGGCTCAGAATATGATATTTCAAAAGGCAAAAGAGCTGAGATTACAACCAGTGATGACCTACCTGGCAAAAAAAAAATATAGTCCTTCAAGGGAAAAATGGATATTTAATGAAATAGAAGACTTTCAAGCATCCTGATGAAAACATCAGAGCTGAATACAAAATTTGACTTTCAAAAAATCATCAAAAAATAAACATGAAAGAGAAATAAGAGACTCAATAAGGTTTCTATATGGTGGGAGGATGAGACACGTGGATTCTAAGAACTTTACAATTAATAGGGCAGTAAGAATGCTTCTACATGGAAAGAGGGTATGAGAATGAGTCATTTATATTTGGATGATGTAAAAAATAGGTGAGAAAGAATGGTGCTCTGGGAAACAGGATAAGGAAGAAGAAGAATGGTAAAATTATCTCACATGAAATAGGCATGTAAGGAAAAGCTTTTAAGGTAGAGAAGAAAATGGTGAGAGAGATGGTGGGTAATGCCTGCATTTCACTCACATCTAAACTGGTTCAAAGAAAAAAATATATGTATATACACATATGTATATATAACATATAGAATATTTATAAATGTAATATTATATATAATATTGCAATATAGAGAGAGCTCAATTGTTAATAGAAACCTATCTTATCCAACAGGTAAGTAGGAGTGGAAATTGATAATAGAAAGGGGCTGGGCTGGGGTAATAAAAGGGAGAACAGATAAAAAAAGAAAAGGTAGTGGTCGGAAAGAAAACAGACTGGAGAGGAGGGACAGGATATAAAGAAAGAGAGAAGGATAAACAGAAGAAAACAGGATGGAGGAAAATGCAGTTAGTAATCATGATTCTGAATGCAAATGGTATAAATTCACCCATAAAACAGAAGCTGATTAGCAGGGATGAGGTACCTGTGGCCTGGAGGCCACAAGGGGCTTTGTAGGTCCTTGAGTGTGGTCTGCACTTGACTACCTAGAAAGCCACATGTGGCCTCCAGGACACAGGTTTCCCACCCCTGATAGCAGAATGGATTAGAAACAAGAATCCAACAATATGCTGTATACAAGAAACAGATTTGTAAAAAGCAACTATTCCCACAACTAAAAATAAGGAACTGTGGCAGAATCTATTATGCATCGACCGACATAAAAAAGGTAGTGGTAACCAACATGCTCTCAAACAAAGCAAAACAAAAACAGACCTGAAAAGTGGAGAAACTACATCTTGCTTAAAAACAAAACAAAATAAAGAAAGATACATAAAAACATAGACGATGAAGTAATGTCACCTGCAGCCAATGAGATAGCATCCAACTTCTTAAAGGAAAGTTAATTACAGGAGGAAATAGTAAAATTATACTAGTGGAGGACCTCAACATTCCCCTATCAGAACTAGATAAATCTAACCATAAAATAAATAAGAAATGAGTCAAGGAGATGCAAAAGAAAAAAATTTAGAAAAGTTAGATAGCATAGTACTATAGGGGAAGACAAGGGAATGGGAATAGAAAGGAATATACTTTTTTCTCTGCTCTATATGGTACCTTCAAGCAATTAGGTGGCTCAATAGATAGGGCACCAGGCCTAGAGTCGGGAAGACTAATCTTCCTGTATTCAAATCTAGTTTCAGACACTTAGTAGTTTGATGACCCTGTGCAAATCACTTAACTCTGTTTGCCTCAGTTTCCTCATCTGTAAAATGAGCTGGAGAAGGAAATGACACACCCTACCAATATCTTTGCCAAGAAAACCTCAAATGGGGTTATGTAGAGTCTGACACTACTTAAACAAATGACCAACAGCAACATATGACAACTTCACAAAAATTAACTATGTAACAGGGCATAAAACCTCTTAACCAAATACAGAAAAGCAGTAATATTAAATACACCTCTTTTAGATCACAGAGCAATAAAAACTACATTTAATAAAGGGCTGTGGAAGCATATATGAAATGGAAACTATCTGATCTAATCCTAAAGAATGAATGATCTAAAGAACAAATCAAAGAAACAATCAATAATTTCATGAAAGAGAATGACAATATTTTAAAAATTTCTTGTATCTAGCCAAAGCAATACTTAGGGGAAAACTATACATATAACTTCAAATATATACATCAATAAAAAAGAGGGAAAAAAACCACAGATCAATGTAGTGGGCATAGCACTAAAAAACGACAGCAATGAAAACTACCAAAACAAATTTCAAATCTCCTGTTAAACACCAAATGGAAGTCCTGAAAATCAGATGAGAGATTAATAACAACAAAAATAAAACAAATAAAACATTGAGCTAATATATAAGAGAGGAGGTAGATTTATGTAAGAACCAATAATATAAATAAACCATTGTTTAATTTGGTTAAAAAAAGAAAGAAGAAAACAAAAATATCAGCAAGAAAAGTGAAAATAATGAATGCACATTCAATTTAAGCACTTATTACGAGTCATTTGGCCAAATTATATTCTAGCAAAATTGACAAAGTGAAATAGATGAATATTTACAAAGATATAAACTGTCCAGATTAAGAGAAGAGTAAACAGAATGCCAAAATAGCCCTATCTTAGAAAAAAGAATTAAAACACATTATCAATGAACTATCTAAAAAAAAAAAATCACTGAGACCAGATGTATTTACAAGACTAGTGTCCTATCAAATTCCAGTTTTGTGACACAAATCTGGTTTTGATGCCTACCCCAAAGAGAGCAAAATCAGAGAAAGAAGAATATAGAACAATTTCCTCAATGAATATGAGTTCTTTTTTTTTCAAATAAAATACCAGGAAGATTATCACAATATATCAAAAGATCATTCATTATGACCAGGTGAAATTTATACCACAAATGCATGACTAGCTCAGTATTAGAAAAATTATTTGTTTAATTGACCATATCAATAGCAACAATGGCAAAAATCACTTGATTTTATAAATAAATAAAGCAGAAAAAGCTTTTGACAATATATAACACCAATTCTAATGAAAAACACTAAAAAGCATAGCAATCAATGGAACGTTTTTTAAAGTAATAAGCAGCATCTATTTGAAACCAAGAGCAAACATTATGCATAATGGGGATAAACTTGAAGGCTTCCCAATAAGATCAGGGAATTTAAGGAATCAAGTTAAGGAATAAAATTGAAGGAATAAATTTAAGGAATTTAAGGAACAAAAATGGGCAATGAGGAAACAAAACTATTACTCGTTGCAGATGATATGATGTTATACTTAGGGAATCCCAAAGAATCAACTAAAAAACTATTTGAAACAATCAATCATTTCAGCAAAGTTTCAGGAGGCAATATAAAACACTTGAAAGTCTATCTGTCAAGACAAACCTAGTAATTATATGAACACAATTACAAAACACTTCTCACACAAATAAAGACAGATCTAAACAATTAGAGAAATATTACTCATGGGTTGATTGAGCCAGTATAATAAAAAAATGACGATTCCACCTAAGTTAATTCACTTGGGGGATAAAAACTGCAAAACGGTACAGCAGAAACTAGGAATAGACAACTATCTCATACCATATACCAAGAAAGGGCAAAAATGGATAAATGATTTAGACATAAAGGGTGATAGCATAAGTAAATAAGGAGAACATGGAAAGATGTAGCTGTCAGATCTACAGATAATGTTTATGACCAAAGAAAAGATAAAGAGAATCACAGGATGTAAAATAAATTATTTTGATTTCATAAAATTAAAAAGCCTTTGCACAAATAAAATCAATTCAGCCTAAATAAGAAGGTAAACAGAATACTGGGAAAAATTTTACAGCTATATTCTCTTAAAAAGGCCTCATGTCTCAGATATATAGAGGACTGAGTCAAATTTATAATAATAATAGTCATTCAGCAGTTGGTTAATGGTCAAAGGAAGGGTCAAAAGAAGAAATCAAAGTTATCAACAGTCACCTAAAAATGCTCTAAAACACTCCTGGTAGAGAAATAGAAATTTAAAAACTCTTGAGGTACCACCTTACACTTGTCAGATAGGCTAACATGACAGAAAAAGGGAAATGATAAATGCTGGAGGACGTTTGGAAAAATAGGTACACTAAATGCACTGGAATTGTAAAATGGTCCAGCCAAATGGAAAAACAATTTGGAACTAGGCCCAAAGGGCTACAGAACTGTGTATGTCCTTTGACCCAGAAATACACCTCGTAGATCTGTATCCCAAAGAGATTAACCAAAAAAAAAAAAAAGAGGAAACAGACATATTAGTACAAAAATATTTATAGCAGTTTGTTGTTGTTGTGGCAAATAATTGGAAAGGGAAAGAATGCTCATCCTTTGGCAAATGGGTAGTATATGATTGTGACAGAATACTATTGTGCTATATGAAATGATGAATAGGATGATTTCAGAAAAATATGAGAAGACTTATATGAATTCGTGCAAAGCTAAGTGAAGAGAGCCAGGAGTACATTGTGGTTAGTAACAGCAATATTATAAGGATGATCAACTGGGAAAGACTTAGTTACTCTGATCAATAGTTCCAAAGACCCCATGAAGAAAAATGCTATTCATTTGCAGAGAGAGAACTAAAGAACTCTGAATGCATAGCGAAGCATATTTTTTTTTTACTTCTTAATTTTTAAAATTTTGTTTCTGTTTTTTTTTGCTACCTAGTTAATATGGAAATACCTTTTTGATACCTTCTTATATATATTTAATGTAAGATTTCATTCTCAAGGAAGGTAGAAGGGCCAGAGTAGGGAGAAAATTTGGAACTCAAAATAAAAAAATTGTTAATTTTTTACATGTAATTGGGGAATATTTTACAAAATAAATATACAATTTTTTTAAAAAATAAAAGTTTTTAAAAGATTGTTTTGAGCTATTGAGTTATTAAAATCAATTATGGAAAACTAATTAAAAACCAAAAATTTAAAGAGTCTAAATACTGGGTTAATAAATAGAAACAAAAAAAAAAAAGAATCTAGAATTAAAGGAATAGCTTCAGGTTGGAGTAGAACTGTTCTTCATATGAGCAAAATAAAATATTTCTACAATAAACTTTCAGGTATTTATTTTTTGAAGATTAAATGTATGATTCTCCCGATTTCTGAAAACTTATTTCTCTACATCACTAACAGTACCAAACATTATATTTTTGTCTTTCATGCAATAGAAATATTTAGCAATATGAATTTTATGTGAAAGATAATTCAGTGGTGAAAATATTTAGTATACCAAGGAAAATACTTAAATTCTGAACTATAATGTCACATTAAGCAACATTTTAATTTAAAATTGACATAGAAAATTTTTTATTTGATTAAATAATTTCCATATTCATTTGAGTTAGATGGAAATTTGAACTTGGAAGCTACTGAATAGGAGAAAAAAAGTATTTTTTTCCTTCTACACAGAAGTGAATTGGGCTTTTATAAGTTCATTTCCCTTAAATCAAAGATGCTTAATAAAATGATGATACCTAATATTCATAAAACACTTTAAATACCTTATTTCATTTGAGCCTCACAGCAACCTTGCAAAGTAAGTATACTTTTTACCCTTATTTTGCAGATAAGGAATCAGAAGTGGAATTTTGCAGTGACTTTCCCAGAGTCACAGTGTCTAAGACAAGATTTGAATCCAGATTTCCTGACTCCAAATCTAGCATTCTATTTATTAAAATAAAGTAGCTTCTACAACTGAGTGCTATGTAGTAATTTAAAAATTATTGCATCACTTGATACCCACATACACTTGCATTCATCTTGATTGTCCCTATTCCCTGCAAACCTTTAACTAAGTTAAAGCATTTGTGGCAAAAAAGTCAATGAAACCACCTTAGCCAGCAAACACTTCATTTAGCATGCTAATACATTTGTAGTGGAGCTATTAATTAATTAATCCAACCATTTGGAAAAACAATTTGGAAATACAGGTAAAGTCATTATAACTGTTCATCCCCTTTAACTCAGAGATTCCACCAGTGAGCATATACTCCACAGACAGAATAAAACCAAAATAAAAATAAAAACCAAAATGAGTACCAACATTTTTATAGATCACTTTGGTAATTCTGTCTTTTTTCTTTTAAAATTTAAACTTTTTATAAAAGGTTGTTTCAACAATCTGGCTAGCAGCTTCTGTGGGGGTGCAAGATCCACCAACAACCAGCACCCAGAAAGCTGCCAACACACTGCAAAAGCACAGGTTCTTTTGATTTGCTATGTGAAGGGGTTGACAAGCTTACTTTTTAATTCAGCATACAAATATCATTCACTTAGTTCAGAAGAAAAAGCCAGCACCCTGAACTTCAGAACAAATACAAACAAATTACAAACATCAACAGACAGAACTTGTCTGATTCAAATCCCAATACATAGTTACCAGAGTTCAGCAAAGTCTCAGCATCTGGGTTTACGAGCTGGAGGGCTCCTTAGCTATAGCTGCCTGCAGTCTCTGCATCAGCACCATCATGAGTGACAGCCCTGCACAAATGGCCCTGTCCTTTCTTCTTATAGGGCTTCAGACATCATCAAACGTCATCAGAATGATCAGAACTTAGGCTGCTATGATTGGTTCTTGAGTTAGCCCCTCCCCTTAAGACCCTGGGAAGTTCATATCCACATAGGTTAGGTTAACACCTAATCGGGGTTAGAGCCTGGGGCTTAGCACTTAGTAAGACTCAATGAAATACACTGAATTACTCAAAGGAAGCGAAAGCCAAACTCTTCAAGGGCACTTGTTGAACTAAGTGCTAAGAGCCCATTTTGCTTACCAACACAAAGGTTCAAATGGGGACAGGAGATAATTATTAAAGTGTATGCATGAAATTATCTCAAACATCCAGAAAAACAAGATTTGAACTCGTTGCTTTCAGATTTGACAGTTCTATCCAATGATACAAATCAAACCCTATCTGTGCCTGATTACTCTTCTTGTCCATATCCTCTCCTATGTTCTCCCTGGGGGTTCATCCACATTTATGGAGGCCTCCTCACTCTTTCCTGACATTGTGAGTTCATCAGTGGATCACTCAGGCTGTCTAACTGTCATGCTTTTTTCTTGTCACGTGAGCAGTTTACCTCATTCTATTATAAAGTTCCTTGATATCTGTATTTATATTTCAAGTATCTTAATATCTTAAAATTGAAAGATTAGTTTATCAAATATTACTGATCATCTATCCATATGCAAGGCATAATGTAATAGTACATGATATAGGAGTAACACAGAAGTATATGGCATTATCTCAACTCCCTTTCCCCTCCCTCAATGCCAGAATTACAATCTACTTACGTGGGTGGTATATACACCAATAAATCTGATATAAGACAGAATATAATATACAGACTATGAATCATATTTATAGATAATAAAATCTACAAAAGTTCAAAGGAAGAAGAGAGCCTGTTCATCAAGGATCATCAGGGAAGACTTCATAGTAGAAGAATGATTTAACTCGGCTTTGAAGGATAGAAAGTATTTTGATTACCAGGGGAAAGTAACACATAAAAATCAGGGGAAAATATGGAAAAGGCTACTGTTTATGCCCTTTCTAAGGGAAAACAAACTCAAATAATGTGAACTTAATCTAATAATCAACAATAAAAAAGTGCTGATATGATAATGAGGGCCTTTGAAATTGGAATATAAAGAGAGCCAAGATAACAAGAATAACAGGAAGAAATATCATTAAGCTTCCTTTCCCCGTACCCTATCTCCTAAAAACAGATTTAGGAAATATACCAGAATGAGTCCAAGAAAATTATAAGTTGGAATAGAGAAGTAGAGAGTTCTGAAGACTGGGGAAAGGGTCTAGACATGAATAGCCCTACAGAGTATTTCAATGCTGGAAAAAGTTGTGTACCAGGAAAAGAAGACCCCAAAATCCAGCATAGGAGCTTACTGAGAAACAATAATTTAAGAATCATGGCCAAGATGATGGAGTGCAGGAAGCTACCGAGCTGAACTCTTCCAACATTCTCCTCCAGACAACTTTAAAATAACTTCTGAATTAATTATTTTTTTCAGTAGCAGAGCCAACAAAAAGAGTGAGACATTTTTCAGCCAAAGAAAACTTAGGAGATTGGTAGCAATCACCAGGGTAAGAGCTGGATTAGATTGTGGGAGCAGCAAGTGGAAGTAGCAACAGAAGCTTTGGGAGCTCTTAACCCAGAGACAGTAAAAGAGATTTGACAAATGGTCAGAAAAAAAAATGACAAGGGATCCTTTGCTGTTACTGGGTACAGCTGGCAATGACTAGCAACTCTATTACTCATGAGCAATTCTGTGTCACAGTTCTAGGGTGGAAAGAATCCCTTGTGGTTGGTCACAAGGGAGAAAGGGTCCACGTCACAATTTCAAGACATAGAGGAGTGCTAGCACTTGTGGCTGCATAAGAGCAAGGGATCTGGTCACAGTTCTAGGACCAAGAGCAAAATATTTTTTGGCTATTGGGGAAAAGGCCTTCTTCCTCAGTAAAGACCAGAGTGTGGATCAGGAGAGCAATTACCATACCTCTCCACCAAGGAAGCACTGAAAACTTGCAGACCCTCAAAACTAGCTCTGAAAACAGAAGCATGAAAAAGCCTTAAGGCTGAGACACTGTCCCACTCCCTCCAGGTGAGCAGAGTGCAACGTTAATACAAAGTTCAAAGTTAAGAAATAGGCCAGAAAATTGAGGAAACAATTGAAAAAGAACTTTTCCATAAAAATCTACT
>CM053622.1:271670336-271681607 GCA_028646595.1 Phalanger gymnotis | reverse complement strand
AGCTGCTAGCCAGATTGTGGAAGCACAAGGGAAGCAGAAAAGGGAAGGTGTGGGTACTGGGGAGGACAAAGACTGAGGCTCTCTTGCCAAAGAAATGGAAATTCAGGACCAATTTCAAGATTTCCTTCCTAGAGGGAAGAAGGAAGTTGAGTGGATCTTTCAAAGAACAAAAACTAAAGTTAAGCTGCCTAAGCACTGCTTCCTTACAATTCAGTTAACACCAAAGACAATTTTTATTGGGTGGATTTTGAGATTTAGAATTTTACTGCTTTCCTCTTAGCTGTAATTTTTACCTCCTACCTCATTCTTGATAGCAGTTAAATACCCTTAAAAAGTCTCAAAAGAGCACTGTGCTTTTAGTTCAGGACAAGAGAACCAGAAAGCAGGATGAACAAATGTTGGCCATATTGCAGAAGGAATCTTGTATGGGTAAGGATTTAATTACATAACTTCTGAATTCCCTTCCAACTTGAGATTCAGTGACTCTATTCTATTTTGTTCCTGGCTGGATGTGGGACAAAAAACAATAGATGAAAACAGGGAATCTGAGTGTTCATTTTAAAATATATATTCTTACTTTGCATGTCCAAAGACCTGACAGTATCACTTTTGTTTCTCCTTAGGGGGCTTAAATTTGGGAAAGGCAAAGGAGATTCAGTGTGGAAATTTGATTTCCTTTCCTTGAGGCTAGAGACAAAATATTGGACCACTAAAGAACTGGCCTAGGACTATGCAGTAACTATATTTTCTTACAGCATTGGGAGAACCCCTGCCCCAAACAGGTTCTCACCACCTAACTAAATGAAATCCCCCTTTTTTCCCCTATCCTTTTGCTTTCTACTGCTACCACCACAGCAATAGTAGCCTCTGCTTGAGACCTTTCTCTGATGGCTCCAAATTGAGGCAGTCTCTGATCTCTTTTCTAGGGCTGTTTTAGGAGGAAATGTTTTCCTAGGTTTTTGAATTAAATCACTGAATGCATTTTCTACATTGATCTCTCTCTCTCTCTCTCTCTCTCTCTCTCTCTCTCTCTCTCTCTCTCTCTCCCTATCTACCTATCTACCTACATATGATTTTTAGGTTTTCTAAAATTATTATGAAGGCAGCATGATATAATAAAACAAACATTAGACTGGCTATCAAGTCACCTGGGCTGAAGCCCTCACTCTGCTACTAATTAGGAGTCTTGCTACTTGGATTCTAATTTTACCATATGTAAAATGAATGACATAAACTAGTCTCTAAGGCTCCATCCATCTCTAAAAATTTATGATTCTAGTACTCAGCATTTTAAGTACACAACTCAATTCTGTTTAATTTACCAAAAAATTAAAGGCCTACTGTGAGCATTATAGAGTGCTAGGACTGGGGTCAGGAAGACCTGAGTTCAAATGTGACCTCTGTGAACATGAGATCTATAATGACTATAATATATGCCAGAACTTTCCTTCTTCACAGGGGAATAGAACAATGGAGTTACACAACGAGTAGCTAATTAGAAGGTTTTCTGAGGCTCAGAGCTGCTTAACATATCAGCGATCCTTTGCAAGTGAACTCTAGTCCAATTTGGAAATTCTTGTAGCTGCCAGAAACCAAACATTTCAAGGGCAACCATGATCATCAGAGTGCAGACTCAGGACCTTGCTTGGGACTTTCTAAACATCCTGCTTTTCTGTCTACAGACATCCCTCACACATTTACCCTTGCTCTCTGCCTGAAAGCCTCTAGAAACTATATTATCTCAGCTTTTTTTCTACTTCTCTTTGAGCAGCTGAGAACTCTCTTTTCCTCTGCTCCCTTGTAGAATCTTCTCTCCCCTACAAGCTTTTTCTCAGACAATAAACATTTTGTAATGTGTGATCAGACATTTTTTCATTTCAGGTCCCTTTATAGGCCTACAGATGTTCTGTTAACACCTCAGATACTCACTAGCATGTGACCCTGCCCAAGTCACTTAACCTCTGTTTGCCTTAAATCACTGGAGAAGGAAATGGCACACTACTTCAATAACTTTGTCAAGAAAATCCTATATGGGGTCAGATATGACTTAATAAGAACGATATATGCATCATACAGTCTTTTGGGCACTGGATTGGAAATCTGACCATAACATATACCATTGTTCCTATGGAAACATACATTTCAGATTCCAAATAACAGAGTTAACAAATGGATATTTAGAAAACATTTGTAGGAATCTGAGGTTTCTGAATTGTCTAATCTCATTAAATCTAAACATGACAATACCAAGCAAATAAGCTTTGGCAAGCAATGGTCATACACAAGGCCACATATATAGTTTTGGGGCAGAATTTTTTAAAAAAGGCAGGTATTTGGATATGGAGAGTACATTTAACAATTTTCAAAAGATTCAATTAAATAGTAATAATGATTTAAAATGGTCTCAATATCTCTGCCTTTTAGAATCTTAAATCATTAGTTTTATGCCCTTTCAGAATATAAAACAATTAGATTCAATAACATTTATTCCATTTAATTGTATTATGTGGTCTATAGAGAAGATGTCACCATATCCTTGAGCATAGGCCTATGCATTGATAAACATTTGTTAAGTATGTACTATGTGCTAGGAGCTATTCTCAGTACTGGGGATACAAAAAGAGGCAAAAAAATCCCTGCCTTCAAGGAGCTTACAATATAATGGCAAAGAAAACATGCAAACAACTGTATATAAAGCAAGCTATATGTAGCATATATAGGAAATAATTAACAGATAAAAGGCATTGGAATTAAGAGAGGCTGTGGAAGGTTTCCTATCGAAGGTGAGATTTTTAGTTGAGACTTAGAAGAAATTAGGGAAGTCAGTAAATAAAGAGGAGGTGGGGGAGTGTTCCAGACATAGAGAACAGCCAGAGAAAATGCCCAGAGAGTGGATGGAGTGTCTCATTCATCAAAAAATGTCACTGGATTGAAGGGAATGGGTCAAGAAGCAGGGTATAAGAAGACTGGAATGGTATGAGGGGACTAGTTTATGTAGGGCTCTGAATGCCAAACAGAGTATTTTGCATTAGCTCCTGGAAGCAATAGGGAGCCACAGGAGTTCATTGTGTAGTGGGGTTACGGGTGGTTGGGGGAGGTTGTTGACGTGATTGGACTTGAGTTTTAGGAAAATCACTTTAGTGGCTGAATGGTGGGTGGGTTGGAGTGAAGAGAGACTTGAGAATAGTGGCAGTGGCAGAGGAGAGAAGGAGGAGAGATATTGCAAAGGTGAAATCTACAGGCCTTGGCAACAGCTTAGATAGATGAGGTGAGGGATAGTGAGAAATCCAAGATGACTCCTACGTTGTGAGGCTGAGGGACTAGGTAGATGGTGTTGCCCTATATAACAATAGGAAAGGCAATGGTAGGGTTAGAAAGATAATGAGTTCTATTTCGGACATATCGAGTTTAAGATGTCGACTGGACATAACAGTGTGAGATGTTTGAAAAGCAATTAGACTTGAAAGACTGGAGGTCAGCAGAGATGTGTGCCATTGTGTGTGTGTTGTGGTTTGTCCTTTGCTCTGGAAGAGGACCATAACATTAGGGAGATGATGACATGATTTGCAATTGACTTTGATTTGACCGAGGAAAGGCTATGCAAAGTCACCAGCCTCACTGTCTCTTTCAGAGCCATTTGGGTCCAGTGGCAGGATATCAATCAGGATGACTGGAGATGATCCAGGACGCAGTGGGAGACCTTGGCCCTTTTAAGCTAAGGTCTTTTTAAGCTCTCACTTTGAGTAAGGCAATACTCATTCAGTGAATAGGGCTCTTTAAGAAGGGAGTCAAGGGATGGCCCCTTTAGTCAACAACAACAACAAAATCAAACTGGGAGGGGAAGACCCTTAAGGTTGCCAGTCAAAAGAGAAACAGTTACTGTTTATGATGGTGTGCTTGTGCTTGGACCCTAATTCTAACATCACATTTACCCTTAGCCTCTGCCTGGGTGCCTGTGCCTGTGGCAGAATTCCAATTTCAAAACACATCTAGTTCTCAAACATATTCTTTCCCAGGCAGCCTCTTTAGCTAAAGGACAGTGTGCCCCAAAATTATCTCTGCTTCTTCCTCAGTAAGTAGCTATGCCCAATTATAGATTGATTCAGGATGCTGATAACTGACTATATACTAAGTCTAATGTGTATCCTAGACATAGTCAAATCTATACTCTCTTACATTACTCTTGTCTAACAAGACACGTGATAGAGTGCACCTGGACATTCCCAGCTAGCCCTGAACTTTTGGTGACTTAGTGATCTTTTACAAGCAAAACCACACCCCCAAATAGCCCCTCTTTGGGCTATTTCCCAGTGAACTCTGGGTAAGATACCTGCGCAGTAGATATAAAGAGTGCATGTTCCTTTAAGAACTGACCAACCCTTAATCACATCCTGACCACTCCCTAATCCCACCCCAACACACTTAATTGACAGGTTTCATCCCTAAATCTTGTACTTAAACTTTCCCTGTAGCCCCGTAAGGTTGCAGGTTCCCTAAGAACTCTTGCCAGCTTTATTTACATAAAGCGTAATAAATTTTTGCCTCATTGACTTAAAGAATGCTTGGGTCTGCAAATTCATTCCAGGCAGCCTTGCCTTGGGAATTTTGGTTTGGGATTTCTACATCTCTGGGTTCATTTCTCCTTTAGTTTGGAATTTCTGCATCCCTGGGTTCATCTCTCCCTCTACATTTACATTCACTCTGAGCCAGGGGGGCCCAAAAAATAGCCAATGAGTGGTGCTTGTCCAGGGATCTATTGTTGTGCAATTCATGAGCTCCAGAGTGAATTGGGTTTTAAGCTTGGTCTTTGAGAAAAAAAAAACAAACTAGCCAGTAAACCCAAAGTTAACTAGGTAGCTTCTGGCCATCAAAATTTAGCTTCCTTTGGACCAAATACCCCAGGTAAGAGGAGGGGATGGGAAGGGAGGAGGGGGAAGGAGAGGAAAGGATGAGTTGAGTTGCCAAACTGGAATTGGCCAGCTGGGTCCCCACTCAGGCACCTCAGACTACTCATCACAGGTTGTGGTTTGTCCTTCTTTCTTGAAGAGGACCATGACATCAGGGAGATGATGACAAGACCTGCAATTTGAAGGGTAGATTTGAGAAGCATCAGCATAGAGATGATAATTAAATGCAGGGGAGCTGATGAGAATCCCAAGTGAAGTAGATTAGAGAGAGAAAAGAAGAAAGTCCAGGACAGAACTCTGAGGGACACCTACAGTTAGAGGACATGATCTGGAGGAGGATTTAGCAAAAAGGACCAACAAGGAGTGGTCATACAGGTAGGAGGAAACCAGGAGAGACTGGTGTCCCAAAAATCTAGAGAGAAGAGATTATCAAGGAGGAGAAAGGCTCAACAATGCCAAAAGCTGTATAGAGGTGAAGGGGAATTAGTATTGAGGAAAAAAAGCAGTTGATTTAGATAGGTGCAATGAAGAAGATGCTGAAGGTCCTTAGTAAATATAGAGGGATCACAAACATAGTAGATTTGATTTAAAATGTAGTATATAATATCTGGCACATAGGAGATACTCAATAAATGCTTGCTAATTGAATGATTGCTTGAGAGCTAGAAGGGGCTCAGAGGTATTATTTGTGATAATGAACCCTGAATCTGAAATGGTTTTATAAAATAAATTTATTAGGTCATTTGGTAAAGAAAGTGAACCAGAAAGAAGGGGTGGCTTCCTCTGCAAGTCTTCTCGAGGTTAAGTTATAGAGAGTTCAGACAAGGGCATAAGGACATATGTATGAGAGTCAGTAGGTCTTCAAGAGTCTTCAAGAGAAGGACCATTTGATATCAGCAGGTAAGTTGGTCGGTTTTGGGGAACCTCAAACTCAAGCTTTGGGTATACTCAAAACAAGACCTGAAGGGACTCAAAACAAGCACTGGGTAGGATTTAATGTTCCTTACAATTATCCAGCTTTCCTGGAGCATCTCTGAGGTCAGCCGGGCCTCTACAATAAGCTTTTTGGGTTAGACATTTTTTTAGCCATATAAAGCTGAGTTCCAACAATAGCAATAAATTATATAATAAATATTATATAAATATATTTATATAAAATATTAATATAAATAAATATAATGTAAGATATTATAAAATTATATAAATCATAAAATATAATAAATGTGTCATAATCCACAGAGTTCATCCAGTTCCAACAATATTAATAAATTATAATCCACAGTGGTTATCCTCATTTTTGAAATGAGGCCCAGAGAGGAAAGAGAGATAGTAAGTAGCAGAGCTGCATAAGAAATGGAAGTGAAACAAAAAGCATGATGTACAAATCAATTCTGGCAAGCATGTGGCTTGACTAGAAGAATTTTTGTAAGTTTTTAGCACATATTTATGGAAGTCCTAAGATGTCATTAAGCCAAAGAAATGTAAGAATAATGACAATTCATAAAGGGGCACGGGTGGGACATTTACTCAGGGGAACTGAGTCTAGTCAAAGTAAAACCTTCACCAAAAGACTCTTGGAACTTTCTTTTGCTATCCCATATTCTCTTTTCTTTATGAATAAAGCAGGAGTGGGGAACCTACAGCTTCAAGACCACATGTGGCCTTCTAGGTCCTTGGGTGCAGCCTTTCGACAGAGTCCAAGTTTTACAGAACAAACCTTTTTATTAAGGGCATTTGTTGTGTGAAGTTTAGATTCAGTCAAAGGGCTGCACTTGAGGACCTAGAGTGCCACATGTGGCCTTGAGGCCACAGGTTCCCTACCTCTGGACTAAAGTGTCTTTCATCCCTGCTATGAAGAACTACAACCCTAAGAGGAAATCCTTTATTTTTGTTTTCTATGTTACGTAGATAATAGATTTTAGAGCTGAAAGGGCCTTTAGAGAGTGTCTTGTTCAAGGTGTGGTATTTTGCTTGTTTTTTAAACAACTTGTTTTAAAGATGTAGAAATGAGACTTAGAGAGTTCAAGGGATATTTAGAAAAAACATAGCAAGGTTAGGATTAAAATCTTGGTCCTTTCTGACTACAAATTTAGTATCCTTTCTACTATATCACCATGTCACCATCATGTTGTTTTTGTTTTATGCCTCTCATGACAAGTCAGAATCCATTTTAAACATTATTGGAAAAGCATTTTAATGATGTACTAATGTCTTTTTATTCTCTTGATGTTCTAATGTCTTTATCCTCCTAATCCACACCCTCGATACTGCTATTTGTATTGGTCTTTTGTGTAACTAGTATTTGGTGGAAATGGCTAAACCAGTGCGTTTAAGCTAAAGGCTACCTTCCTTCTTAAAATCAATCAGGAGACAGGCTTTATTCTAAACCCCTAAAAGTCATATTCCTAGAGTGAATATATTTGAGGGCTTTCAGGTGAATATAACTATTTCTTTTGGAGAGAGAAGAGACTGCCTAGCCTTCAGTGGCCCTAGATCACAGGGTAACCCTGATAATCTATTTTTTTTTTATCTTGTCCTCTGCAACTGCTCAGTGCTGTTAGAGAATATTACTAAATTATAATGGTTGAGTCCACTACAATTTCAAGTTGTCTAACCTCAGTGAGTCCTCACTGAAGTACCAAAATCTTTTTTTAATTTACTTCTTATCAACATTCCATATCTCAGAGCCTAGCATAATGCCATGGGGATGGAAAGGGTTTAAGAAAGCATTTAATGAAATGTATTCAATTTAATAAATGCTTATTCAATGGCTAATGCATTCAAAGTGCCTGGGGATAGACAAAATTTAGATAAGGCATAGTCTAGTCTATGCCCTCGTAATACAACACTTAGACAACTATAATACAAAACAAAATGTAACAATTATATTTAAGAAGTTCAAACATAGTGGAGCATGAAGGCAAAAGGGAAAATCTGACAGGCAAACCAGAGAACTTTTTCCACTGGAAATGGTAGTTGGCTTTGCCTTTAGAAGAAAGGTTATGAATTCCAGGGGTCACTGGTGAAAATATACAAGGCATTGGGAACAATATGAAGAAGATAGAAATGAATAGGGTTTATTTAGGGGACTCAGTAATCCAACTGGGTGAACCATAGATACTTGGTGGGCAATATTATAAGATATGGCTGCAATTATGAGGAGATAAGAGATTTAGGGTTGCAAGAGGACTTCTAGACCAGTCTAAACACTTTATTTTACAGATAACGAAACTGAGGACTTTAGAGGTTAAGGGATATGTCCAGAGTCACACATTAGTATGAGTAGGATGTGAACACAGGTGTTTTGACTCCAAATCCACAATTCATCTCAATAAATATTTATTAAAGGTTTACTATGTATACCACACTAGACTAGGCAAAAAACAGCCACTGCCTCATTACTGTTGTTCAAGAAGGTATATATTAATCAGTAAGCATTTATTAATCACATGTCAAGAACTAAGATAAGCTATGTGGATAGACAGTATTAGTATATTCTATATATGTGCTATCTAAATATGTGACAGCTTGTGGGTTTCACAGATGATGTAATCTGGCTCACCTTTGCAGAAAATAGGAAGAGGGCATATGTGTGCACTGGCAGCAGCTTAGTTTAGCTGGAAGGGAAGAAGGGCAGGTGTGATCTAGGGCCACTGGAGGCTAGGCAGTCTCTCTCCAAAAGAAATAGAGTTATATTTACCTGAAAGCCCTCAAATATATTCACTCTAGAAGTATAATTTTTAGGGGCTTAGAATAAAGCCTGTCTCCTGATTGATTTTAAGAGGGAAGGTAGCCTTTAGCTTAAACTCATCAGTTTAGCCATTTCCACCAAATGCTAGTTACACAAAAGACCAATACAAATAGCAGTAGTGAATATATCCATTTATCTAAGCAAAATAGCAAATAGTAACTGAAAGTGTTCTACAGATTGGAATAAGCAAGGGTAAATAAACTTTATAGTTGACAGCAAGATAAGATTTCAGCTGAAACCAGGAAAAAGAATTTTAGCAAGGGGAGGTCCATTCAGCATTCTCTGGAATTAGAAGCACTGGAGTTCAAAGGACATGATGAGACTGGCTTCCATAAATGTTTGTGACTCCAATCCACCATTCAAAAGTGTCTCTCTCTAACTCTCTGTCTGTGTTTTTGTGTCTCTGTCTCCCTCCTGCTTCTTCTCTCTGCCTATATCTCTAGAACAAGGTAAATTAAGTTTCTCACACAGGTATGCCCGGTCATGCTCAGAAATCTTTCAGCCATTCAGAAGTAATTTCCCTCATCTGGTCTGTACTCACAGCTGGCCCTTCTCAAAATTACCTCAGACTTGGCTTAAAATAGGGTAACAACAACAACAAACAGTCCCTGCCCTTGATCAAGGAGCTTGGATTTTAATGAGGGAGACAACATATATAAATCAGAACATACAGGATACATACAAAGTGGATAGAAGGCAACCATAGAGAGGAAGGCACTATAAATTGGGAGTTTAGGAGGGAACAGGGGGACCAGAAAAGGCCTTGTGAAAGAGGGGGCTCAAGCTATATAAAAGGAAGCCAAGAAATCTAAATGTCAATGGTCGGGAGAACAGCCAGGGCCAAGAACAATCTCCCAAAGAAATTGTTGTTCAATCCTGTCTGACTCTTTTTGACCCTGTATGATGTTTTCTTGGGTAAGATACTGGAGTGGTTTGCTATTATTTTCTTTAGTAGATTAGGTAGACAGAGGTGAAATGACCTGCCCAAGGTCACATAGCTAGTGAGTGTCTTGAGGCTACATTTGAACTCAGGTCCAGCTCTCTATGTGCTGAGCCACCTAGCTGCCTTGCCCAAAGGAGATGGGGTGTTATATGCAAGAACAGCAAGTCAGACATTATGGCTCAATCTTGGAGCTCATGGAAAGGGTATAATAAAATAATACTGAAAATGTAGGAAAGTGCTAGCCAAACAGCTTTATATTTGATTCTGAGGCTAAAAGGGGGCCATCAGTTCATTGAGTAGTGAGGCGACTTAGACAGATCCACGCTTTCAGAAAAATCACTTATTCAGCTCTGTAGATTATGAATTAGAGTGGACAAAGATCTGAGGCAAGGTGAGCAACCAGAAGACTAAATGTGAGGTAGGAAATGGTTTCCAGAATTAGGGCATGATTAGTATTTTAAGAGAGAGAAGAGCGGTCAGTGGCTATGATGACTGAAAAAAAGTCAACTGCTTTGATGATTAATTAAACATTTGAGAAAGCACGCTTGGAACCGTAATGATAAAATGGCACAGGAAGCTTGAAGACAGATTGCATGAAGTCGAGGAGTTAGTGGTAAGAAAAACAATCCTTGGTTATAGGCAGTTTTTTCTTCTAAAAAAAAAAAAAGCTTTACAATTATAGCTTTACAAGTGGTCTACTCTTGCTAACTCCACTTTACCATGTCAACATATTTGCACTCTAACTTTTTTTTAAAGATTTAAAAAGGAAAAGTAATTCAACAAAACAAGACAACACATTGACCCTGATAGCATACACATCATTCCCTACTTATTCTGCCTACAGTCCTTTCTCTGACCCTATTTCCTCCTCAAACTACATTGAATTGTCCCATTTATCTCTTGTACTTCCTTGCCGAATCTCTCATCTACACTTAAAACCTCCATATCTTCACAATGAACTCATTCTTCATCATTTTAAAAATGGTTTTGTTTTTTTCAGGGAAGAAATTGGTAAATAGAAAGAAGTATGTATACTATAATTTTACATATACTCTAAGTTAAACTGGCTCCCAGATAGCCAGCCTTGAAACCTCTGAGTCATTTTTAACTGCTACCTCTCCCTTCTTACCATTGCCAAATCCTGTAAATTTGACTTCATTATATTTTACACCTAATTCCTTTCTGCTTTTCTCACTGCTAACACTTTAGTTAGTGCAGGCCCATAGTAATATACTTCAGAAACTCCTTTCTCCTCTAAAATGTCATCCAGTGGACAATCTTTCCAGATGACAGGAAACTGAGCTCTGTCACGCATGATCAGATATGCGGCCCTTAGGCAAAATCTTCAGAATACTCTATCACTTCTCAGATATACTTGTTTGTCTTTCTCTGCCATAGCTCCAGTAAAAGCAGTAAAAGCCCCAATTGTGGACCACATGCAGACGCTCTGGGAAAACAAATATATTATATAAACTCAGCAGCTAAGACCATAGAAGACAAACACAGAGAGAAATGGAAAGGAAACCCCAAATGGCTATAGTGCATCTTGCCCATTACAAAAGATGAATAGTATAACAATCACTTTCTGTGTGTAAACTGAATGCCTAACTTAAAATTTTTTTTTTCTCATCTTATCCGGGCCCAGACAGATAGAGCCTTCAAAGTTCATA
>CM053622.1:271592703-271664259 GCA_028646595.1 Phalanger gymnotis | reverse complement strand
CTCTTAAAGATTAAGATCTAATAATTCATATAAGAGGCAGCTAGGTAGCACAGTAGGTAGAGGATTGTACCTAGAATCAGGAAGACTTGATTTCAAAAACAGCCACAGACACTTATCTCTCTTAACTTGGGCAAGTCACTTAACCCTGTTTGCCTCAGTTTCCTTATCTGTAAAATGAGTTGGAGAAGGAAATGGCAAAGTATTCTAGTATCTCTTCTAAGAAAACTCCCAAAAAGGTATCACAAAGAATTGTACATGACTAAAATAACTAAACAACAAGAACAAAATTTATATAGCACCTACTATATTCTAGGCACTGTACAAAGAGCTTTACAGATATTATCTCATTTGATCTTCATAACAAGCTTTGATGTGGGTGCTATTATTAGCCCTATTTTACAGTTGAAGATCCTGAGGCAAACAGAGGTTAAGTGACTTAACTCAGGGTCCCACAGTTAGTAAGCATCTAAGGCCAGATTTAAAGATCGGTCTTCCTGACCCCTAGCCCAGCCCTCTATCAAATGCAACATCTATATACCATTTATGGAGTCATAGAGGGGTTGTAATGTAGAAGGAAAGAGAGAAGACACAGGGATGAAACTTCAGATGCTCAAAGTAAGTAGAATGAACTTAAAATATATAAAATTAAAATAAAATGAGGGTATAGGAAGTATGGCAAAAATTATTTTAGAACATATGCTTCAATATTAAGAATGGAAGGAAGGCGAAGGCTTATATACTTCTTAGAGACTTTTCATTTATATGTAATGGATACTTTCTTCATGAACAAATTTTGGAAGAAACTAGATATTATGAGAACCAAACAACTTCATTAAGAAAAATGAAAGTGACTGTAACGTAACAAGAATCAGCTGGTTACCTACTAAATTGTCATTTCCCCATCAGCTACCTTCTTACAGTAAAACTTTATGCTAATAATTCATTAGAAGAAATAATTGAGAGAAGATACTGCATACAATTATAGCAACTCAAACCCAAACAGCTTAAAAAAAGACAAAAGTAAAGATATTAAATATTATAATTTCTTAGAGAAGTTTAGTTGATGTGACACAACTACTATAGCAGAAAGATTGACTAAACCCATAAATTGCCTCAACAAGACCCTGCTTTTCTCAGCAATGAAATGGCAGTCAAAGGCCATCTCAGTTAATAGTAAATTTGATTTGCTAAACTCTGAAGAGGAAGATGCAAGTGATCAAAAAACTATAAGCAGTATTAATTATGTTGAAACAAATAAGTAGATATGTAAGTAAATGAATTAAGGAACAAACAAAATGATTTTTAATATTAAAACTTAGCATGAAATCTCACTGAGCTGGTTGATCTCAAGAATATTTTAAAGATGAAACTAGGACAACAAACAGATAGGAAACAGAAATCAACTTCTAGGAGTATATTCTCATCCATGATGACAAAATAACTATTATGTTTAGACTATAAATTGAATGCTTAATGAATCATGTGAGGAAATGACTATGGTACTTAGGAAGATGAAATTGGAGAGACATGAAAACTGATCAAATTCACATCTGGGAAATCTGAGATTAAAGTGCGCCAGTTTTAAAGATATTTAGGGATTGTTCTTCATGATAGATTAATGAGCTAAAGATACCAAAAGCAGAGAAAAAGATTTTTTAAGTGTAATATCTGAAGCTCTCCAATATTCTCTAGGAAAATGTAGTATATGTATGTGTGTCAGGGGAGGAGAGGAGTTTAAAAGTGTGGAACATATTTTAAATCCCATATTATCACAGTTTTGCCCTTCTGCCAAAGAGGCAGAATGAGTGGAAACAATCAGCTAAGGAAAGATTTTCTGGCATATACATATTTCCTGATGCATTTCTTTTCAGAAACAAACCAATTATAACCAAAGGCAACAGGGTTTGCAGCCTTGCACACACTAGCAATGGTACTAATATATCACATTTTCCTTAGACACACTTAATCTATTTACCCTTACCACAGAAGTAGAAAGACAATATAACTACTTATAATTTAGAATACCTGCTTCCATTATACCAGGTTGTTGGGTTTTTGGGTTTTTTTTTGCTTATGAATCAATTTAAAAAAAATGAATAGCACTTATCAAGTGCTTGGCAGGGAGGGAAGCAAACAACACTGGTTTGTTCCCAGTTCATAAAACTAATTACTTATCTCTGTAAAATCTTTATAAGAATGATCAAGGATAGCTTGAAAAAGGAAAAGGGAAGCTTTCAAGTGATTTTCTTGAATAGCCTCCATTTTTAGAGTCATATCGCTAAATGAAAAGTAGAGTAAAAGATTCTGTATATTTATTCTTAATTTTAAAATAATGTTAAATAAAAAATATAATAAGTTAAAAGTATTAAATATTTTAAATATAAAATATTTCAATTATGTTTGTACATACACACATATTTGTTGGCTATAGCAATCTTTGAAGACCACCTCTGAATAGTTAGTAAAAGGTTTTCTGTGTTGGTGTATTCACACTGATAAAATTGCAGATCTTTTGAATATTTTCTCACAGTTCCTACAATTAAATAAGATTTTCTCACAAGACAGAAATTGGACTAAATAACTGAATAGAAAGGGAACTGAGCCAGCACCAGAATTGAGTCACAAGATGGAGTTAGTGTGGTTCACTCAATTCCCACTACCACTTGCTATTTTAATTCCCTCAGAAGCCTTTGACTATGTGTAATGAAGTACAACATTGTACATTCTTTTCAAACAAGGTCAATTCCACGCTTATGTTAAAATTATATTTTATTAAAAATCAGTATGAAAGACAAAACTGTGGTGATATAATCATAGGTTTTAGATCCAGAAAGAATCTTACCTATTCTAGTCCAACTCCCTTGAAGAAATTATGGCCCAGAGAGGTTAATTGATTTGCCTAAGATCACAAAGTCAGTAAATATCAGAAAGGGAATTCAAAGCAGATATTCTGACTTCATATACATCCAAATAGTCAAGTCAAGTGAATAAGAATTTATTAAGCACCTACCATCTGCCAGGCACTATCCTTAGTACTGGAGATGCAAAGAAAGGCAAAAATAAATAAACAAAACTAAATTAAATATCCTCCCAATACTCCCTCTTCCCCAAAAGTCTCTGCTCTCAAGGAACTCACAAAGTAATGAGGAAGACAAACTAAGAAGGGAAAAAAAAAACTATGAACAGACAAGATTATATACACACACAGGCACACACACATACACACATACATACAAGATAAATTGAAGATAATGTCATAGAGAAGGCAGTAAGACAGTAAGATTAAAGAAAACTAGGAAAGGCATCTTCTTATAGAAGGTAAAATTTTTAGCTGAGACTTGAAAGAAGTCAAGAAAGTTAGCCAGCAGAGATGAGGAGGTAGAAAGTTGGGAGATAGAGTGTTACTGTATGCAATAAATAGCAAGGAGGTCAGTGTCTTTGGATCACATGCTTTCCACTATATCACATTACTTAGGCTTTAATAACATGCTAAAAATAATCTTCAAATATGTAAAAAGAAAATAGAGACATATGCTTGTCTTATCATGGAAGATGTTTTGTGCAGAGAATATTTTATATATAGCAAGGTTCTCCAGATATTTATATTCACTAACAAATTCAATTCAGCAAAATCTGTAAGAACTCCAAGCCTCCTGATTGAAATCTTTAGGAGTAAAAAAAAAAAAAAAAGATGATCCAGCCATTCAGAGTGGGAGGAAAATGACCAGACTTGCTCTGCAAATGGATAGACAGCCCACCAAGTTACTCCATCAAGGTATTATAGACAGAAAATTACCATAATTTAGAATCTAGTAGAAGGATATTAGACCAGATCACATTTGGAGAACTGTATAGTTTTTTTTTCCAGTGATACCAAATAAATTACTACTATAAAAGCCATCTTTTAAATACCAATATTCTTCCACTGATATTCTGACTATGAGTTGTGGACTACCGGTCTGAGGGAATTAATTCAGTTCTGTTCCATGAAAAATAATAAATATTTATTAAGCATATGTTATATGTAGGATGGCAGAGATACAAAGAAAAAATGAAAATATGTTTACCTTCAAGGAGCTTACATTATATAGAACATACGGCATGTACAAAGGTAAGTAAAAATAAGATAATTAAGACAAAAAGAAAAGTCAGACCAGAGAGAATCACAGAATCTGAGTATTGAAAGAGACCTCATAGCCTAAAGTCTGGACACATAGGAAAATTGCCAGCAACGTGGAGTTATTGCATCGAGTTCAGGTCAATCTTTTTTTTTTTAAATTCAATTTATTTAATATATTTAGTTTTCAGCATTGATTTTCACAAGAGTTTGAATTACAAATTTTCTCCCCATTTCTACCCTCCCCCCAACTCCAAGATGGCATATATTCTGGTTGCCCCATTCCCCAGTCAGCCCTCCCATCTCTCACCCCACTCCCCTCCCATCCCACTTTCCCTTCTTTTGTAGGGCAAGATAAATTTCTATGCCCCATTGCCTGTGTATCTTATTTCCTAGTTGCATGCAAAAACTTTGTTGTTGTTGTTGTTTTTGAACATCTGTTTTTAAAACTTTGAGTTCCAAATTCTCTCCCCTCTTCCCTCCCTGCCCACCCCCCCTAAGAAGGCAAGCAATTCAACATAGGCCACATGCATATCATTATGTAAAACCCTTCCCCAATACTCATGTTGGAGTTCACGCAAATCTTGCTAAGCTCATCAACCTTTGCATCAGAAATTATGGAAAGCATATTGAAGATGATATTTGTTAATATTCCAGTTAAATAAAATGTGGTTGAAAATTTCATTCATTTCATTTCTAGAAAATATGCATTTTTGCCTATGTGTCCAGACTTTAGGAACACTCTGTAGTTCAACTTACACCTGAAGAGTGATAGTCTCATAGGACATGCCTGACAGATGGTCATTTAGCTATATCTTAAAGATCTCCACTGAGAAGAAATCACTGTATTTTGAGGTACTCAATTCCACTTTTAGACAGCTCTAATTTCTAGGGAGTCTTTAAAAAAATTTTTCCTTGGTATTAAGCTTAAATTTGCCTCTTTGTAACTTTTACTTGCTTGTTCAGTCTTGCCCCCTAAGGCCAAGTAGAACAAGTGTGATCTCTTCAATATGATAGCCTATAAAATACGAGAAAACAGCTTCATATCCCTCATCAGTTTCCTTTTCTTCAGGATTAACATTCTTTGATTCTTACAATTGATCCTCATAAGACTTCATCTCAAAGATCCTGGGTTACCTTCCACTACAAAATCAATGAATTAATATTAAGTACCTACTGTGCTAAGCTCTGAGGATACAAATATAAAAATGAAAGATAGATACTATCTTCAAGGAGCTTATAGTATACCAGAGGAAGACCACCGTTATAGTAATTAGGGTGGGGCTTTTTTTGCTGTTTTTCTCTTTTGGAATGCTAAGGCCATCAAGTGCTTTTAATGAATTTTGCCTTTGTTTAAATGGAGCAGGTAAAGTGGAGTCCTTTTGTCTTTTGTTTTGGAGTGCTTCTCAGCACTGAGGCAATCAAGTACCCTTGATGAGTCTTGCCTTTGAAACATAATGGCAAGCAAAGTGAATTTTTGTTGTCTTTGTTTTGGAGTGCTTCTCAGCAGTATGGAATCTTTGATTGATTTGGGAGTCTTTGATGATCTGCTTAAGTCAAGGAAAGGCCTAGATCACATGAGTTTGAGTCGAATGGTTGTGAACCCTCTGACCCTGAAGAAGTGTATATATAGGCAGAGGATAGCATTTTACCTTTGGGGATACACTCGTTGAAAGAATGTTGGTGACAAGACTCTGGGTAGACATTGAAAGAGCCCCTCCTGGCTCTGCAAACACAGATGTGGTGCTTTTCTCTTTGGTAACTATGCATGTATAGCTATGATCAGACAAAAGCATGTTTGTTGATATGTTTATGTTTTCTGTTTGTAATTTCTGTTTGTATTTGCTCTTAAGTTCAGGATGCTGAGTTTTTCCCCTGAACTAAGTGAATGATATATGCATGTTTAATTAAAGTGAGATTGTTAACCCCTTAAAGTTGCTTTCCTTAGAAAAGCACATTAAAGGACCTCTGTGCTAGCAGCCCTTCTGTGTGCTGATGTTGTTGGTCTTACACAGCCACAGTAGAAGCAAACAACATTGTTGTTACAACAACACACAATACAAACTGAAAAGTGGAGAGGGGAGGGGATGGCACCAGGGAAGAAACTCAACTTGGGAGGCAGGAAAGGCTGGAAAATCAGAGAAGTCCCACAGTAGTGCAGCCAGGTGAGAAATAAGATATTCTGATCAGAGTTCCCTCCTTAAATGGAGGTTTGGGGGTTCATGGCTCCATCCTCCAATCAGAGGGGCAGAAAGATAACTCCACCAGTTGTTGATATTAATAACTTTAAATAAGACAGTGATCCAAGTTAATTCTAAATGATTTATGAAGAAAAATGCTATCTATATCCAAAGAGATAACTGATGAACTCTCAGTGCAGATTGAAACACACTTTTTTTTTCCCACTTACATTATTTTTCTTGATTTTTTGTTTTTTACAATGTGGCTAATATGGAATTGTGTTTTACATGTCTTCACATGCATAATCGATATCATATTGCTTATCTTCTCAATGAGTGGAGGAGGCGCCAGAGAGAAGGAGACAATTGAGAGCTCAAATTTAAAAAAAACAAAAAACAAATGAATACTGAAGGATGGCTAGGTGGTACAGTGGGATAGAGCAATGGCCTGGGAATCAGGAGGACCTGAGTTCAAATCCAGCTTCAGACACTTCATACTTACTAGCTTTGTGACCCTGGGCAAGTCACTTAACCTTGATTGACTCAAAAAAAAAGTATGTTAAGTGTAATTATTATTTTTTTTAAGACCCCTCCCCTTCTGAGGGTTGGTGAAGAAAGGAGATTAGAGAGAAACAGAACAAAAAAGAGAAAAAAATAATTAGTAGTTCTTTATATTGAATCACAGAGGCATGGGAAGATCATTCAAAGAAAAGATGAGGAGGTGGCCTAGGGGATGGGGAGCCCAGATTCTTAAGTTATACTTATTTGGGATAGGCATGTAGAAAATATAAAATCAATAGCAATACAAAATAAGCAAGCCTTTATCAAATACTATGTGCCAGACACTGTGCTAAGTACTAACGAGATGGAGATTATATTACTTCAAGCAAAAAAGAAAAAAAAGTAGGTATCTGGGTTATTTTTTGTTTATTTGTTTTAGTTTCTTTGTTCTTATATGACAAGGTCTAGAGACTTAAGTCCGGGTCGGGCAAGGAATTGAGTGTATGTAATTAAGACTATACTGTTTCAAGTAAGTCAGAGTACAGATATATAGAAGTATTTTTAAAAAATTAATAATGAGATGAGATGAAAAGCAAAGGACACCCAACAATCAGTCAGCAGTCATATCTTACATGAGGCTCAGTTCTAAAGTACATAAGGTCAAATTTGTGTACTATCTCTTTAAAATCCCCTTAATACTACATAAAAATATAACACACTATCTTTAAATAGTTATACATGAAAGGATCTAGGGTGTCTTTAAAGCAGTCCACATCAGAGAAGTATTTGCTGAGGAAACAACTAAATATGAACTTAATTATTTTTTTTTAATATATCCAGCCACGCTGCTGATCAGGAGCAAAATGAGGCCCAGAATTTCTACTCAAGTAGAAGTAAACAAAAAAATGTAAAAATATGGCAGAAAAATTGATTTCATAGGGAAATACTCTGATAAAATTTTCACCTATAAGATAAACAAGTGATCTCATACTATATAATCTCCCCACCCCTGTTTGTTTGTTTGTTTGTTTGTTTTCATTTTTTTTCATCATTAGAAGAAATTCAGAGACCACAGCAGGAATCTTCAAACTTACTAGAAATTCAAAGAAAATGAACAAATGTCCATCTCATTTCCTCTACCACTCTAAGCTCATATTGACTAAAGATATAAAGAAGTAGAAATTTTAGAATTGAAATTGTAATGGTAATATTCTCATAATAGGAGAACTCAAGAACTGAGACCAACCAAGGGAATAAAAATTCACATTTCTCATCTAAGACTCACTTGAGAACATGTACTCATTTGAGTGGAATAGAGGACAGAATCACCCATACACATAATATTTTCTCTGCGTCTCTCTATTCCTTTCTCTTTCTTTCTCACTCTCTAACTTTGCCCAGGTAGAAAGTTGAATTTGCATAAATTAAATGAATGTCACAATGCAAAACCTTGAATGTTATTAGGCTAATTTTGGCCCTTTAAAAGAAAACTATTAGACTGAGTTGTTCCTAATCTGGTACTAATCTTATGCTAAGAAAAAGTGAAAGTTTACACAAAAAGGAATACCTGCATTCTTTTTGTTTGTTTAGGAGAAAACAAATTAAATCAGAAAATAGAGATGCGAAACATTATACGTTGAGTAAGCAAGCCATGAGAAGTCTAGGTCTAGATAGTTTTATAAGAAACTTCAACTGAAAATGGGAAAAAAAAAATAATCAGAGGGCATTATGTTGCATGTCTGTAATACCAGTGCTAGGGGAATTTATTGTGAGGAATTTCTTGAGTTTGGAAGTTCTGAGATACATTGGGCTAAACCTTTAAGGTGTCTTCACTGTGTTTGGCACTAATGTGGCAAGGACCTGACAGTAGAGGACCACTAGGCTGCTAAAGGAAGAGTGAACCAATTCAGGTTCAAAATTGAAGATGTAAAACTTCCATGTTGATCAGAATGGGACCAGGCCTATGAGCATCTCCTGTGACCCTGTCCTAAGAGAGACAAGGAGACGTAGTCTTTAAAAATTAAATTAAAATAAAATAAAATAAAGCACAAATAATCTCATTGATATATTTCACTCTCAAAAAAAAGTGAAAAGAGGTATCCCCAACAAATGGGACTGATAGCCAAGGCATAGGTGGCTCAAGAAAACCTTCTAGATGATGCGTTCTTAACCTATGGTCTATGAATGTGAATATATGCATATGTAAAGACATACATATTAATCCTCACTATTGAAAGATGCCAAAGCCAAAGAGGCAGGTCAAAAATTGAGATTCTAATTCAGGATCACCTGGAGTACTACATATTCTAATTGCTATGTGAAAACAGTCACTATAGTTTCAGTGGCAGTAGTGTATGTGGGGGCTGGGAGAAGTAGAAGAAGAGCCATTTTTCCCTATCATGGGAAAGTCCAAGAGATAGAGTTCAGTTTGACATGTTCTGAAGAGAGAAAGAAGTGATAATGAAAATTATTTTTTCCCTTCAAAGCTGATGGATTGGGTGGTTCTTCCTAGTTTGTTGGTCAATCCTGTCTTCACACATTGCTTTCTCCTTTACAGGAGCCAGAAGAGAGTTTTGTGATCCCATCACGAAGACTCCCTTTAGCACTCCACTAGATACAAAGTGGCTTAGCAAAAGTGGTCTAAGGAGCCCAGTATCTAAAATACTCAATTATGTGGTAATTTGTTTCAATGAAGATTTGTTTGAAACTAAACATGGTAAACAGTACCTTTCTGAAATCTTGACTTGGGGACTTAGGGTCAAAACAATAAATACTATATAAAATAAGCTTTCTATTTAAATAATAATTGCCATTAATATAAACAATGACACCTCATTTATGCTTTTCTTTCATAATATTGTCAAAAGAGGTCTGGGTTCCTACATCCTAGCTCCAAAATACTTTGGGAATAGTAAGGAGTATATCATCGGGAAATACCATTTTTGTGCATCCCAGTAACAATAATTAGTTAATAATTAGGAGCTAGGGATGCTCCATGAAATGTTGCAGGCAACTAAGATGTATAAATACAAATATCAGAAAGATTCAACAATATTTCTTGAAATCTTGCCCATCTCAAAACATAGCCTTTTGACCTATTGGGAAAACTAGAAAATGGTCTAGCAACAAAAAATGCATTCCAAAACCATGAATATTCTAATAGGAAAAAAAGTCACACCCACTTGAAGGAAATGGAATGTGATATCTTTCAAATAATGGGTGGATAGAACTTTATCTAGAGTGAAAGTCTGTCTCAGGGCTCAGAACTTAGAGGACACTGACAGAAGGTGCAGGCAATCTTCCACCAGTATGAAAACCTAAAGCTTTCCGCTTTGTTAACAAATTTTAATTAACAAAATTCTAGATTTATTTTTATTGGTGCAGTTAACTCCCTCTATCAACAATGCTTTCAGAATTTGTAGTCTTAAGTAAGTGAAATTACTTGACAAGGGTTAAACACCATTATTTTTGTCTCATATGAACTGAACCCACATTCTCCTGACATAATGACCAACTCACTGTCTATTTTGAAAAAACTGCTTTTAATACACTAATAATTAGCTAAAATAGGATGATAACAGATGGTGGCTTGGGATGAGTTCATTTCCTACACCACTCTGCTTTCTTATACCCTGTATTGTACATATGGTTATTTGTCTTATTTTTTCCCTCTACTCCATGGGTCAGAGTTTCACTCTGACCTACCCTGTGCCATGGCACAAAATTTCCTAGCTATGATTCTGTGGGTAGAAGAAGAATGAAAACCTAGTTACAGGGCAGGAAAAATTACTAAAAAAAAAAATTATATCCTATTTTATAAAATTGAAAGCTCTTAGACCAATAAAATCAATGTGATACATTAGAAGAAAAGAAATTGATGGGAGGGGGATCATCCTTAAACAATTCTCATAAAAGTCTGAAATTTAAAATTTATAGGAATAAATATATGTATATATATTTACATACAAATATGTATATATATGTATATATATATACATATATATATTAAAGAGGTAATCCCCAATAAACAAGTGCTCAAGGGATATGAAGTTTTCTTTCTTAAAACATATTTTATTGATTTTTTTTCATATGACCATTATTTTCCAATATAGGCCTTGCTTTTTCCTTCTCAAGAGTCATTTATAGAATAATAGATTTGGATCTAAAAGGAACAATTAGAAACCATCAGTTCAACCCTCTCATTTAACAGATGAGAAAGCTGAGGTTCAGATTTAATGATTTGCCCATAGCTAGCAAGTAGTTGAGACAGAAATCCAACTCAGGTCTTACTGAAATATAGTACTCTATCACTTAATACCTCATTAATGAGAGTACATTAAAGAGAATATTTGAACAAAACCAATCAACATATCAGTTCAGTCCAGTATGGTGTCCATTGTTCCTTACTTATCATCTCCCTATGAAAGGATTGTACCCTTTTGTAACTTTTATTGGGGACTAAACTTTGTTATTATAATTTCAAAATATCCTATTTCAAATGTTTCATTTTTATTCTTCTTATTTGCATTGTTGTGATCATTGTGTATATTGTTTTCCTGGTTCTGTTTACTTTACTTTATATCAATTCATATGTCTCCCCATGTGTCTGTACAATCTTCTTATTCATCATTTCTAATGGCAAAGTAATATTTTATTATATTTATGCATTACTTCCACATTTTGCTTAATTATCCCATTATTGATATCCATTGATATTTCTAACTCTTTGCTACTATAAATAATGCTTTTTGGCAAAATGGGATCCTTCTTTTAATCATTAATCTCTTTTGGGGTATATGTCCAGCACTGAATACATTTTAACTTATTTTCCAGGATGGTTAGAACACAGCACTATCAATATTATTTTAGTATGTTTGTCTTTCTACAACACTTCCAACATTGACGATTCTTGTGTGTGGTAATTTTCTGGGTATGTGCTGAAATGTCAGTTGTTTTGAATTAATTTCTGATGTCAGTAGTGATTTAGAGAAGTCTTTCATATAGTTGTTAATAGGTTACAATTTTTTTGAGAATTGCCCATTGGGTATGGTTTTTATATACATACCTGTGTTAGTTCCTAATTCTAAATATGTTAGACATCAGGCACTTAATTGAGATTATTTGACGCAAACACTTTTTTTCAACAATGGACCACTTTATTTCTTATCTTAGATGCATTTCAGTTCTATTGTTTCTGATTCTTCTTTATCTAGGCAATTTCACATATTCAATTTTCTTTTTTTTAACTAGCACCAAATAGATTTGATTATTGTTGTTTTATAGTATAACTTGAGATATGGAAGTATCATTTCTGCTTCTTTCTTGTTATTTCATTTTTTCATTGTTTTCCTTGATGTGGGTACAGACTTTTTATACACTAGTTGAATTTTATAATGATTTTTGTCCAGTTCTATGAAATATCTCATTTATAATGAACAATTTTCAAAGGAAGAATGTAAACTATCAAGAACCATACTTTTAAAAAGAGTTTAAAATCACCAGTGCTAACAAGACAACAAATAAAACAAATCTATTCATCTATGAGGCTATCACTCATACAGATCAAGTTGTTTAAGATTTAAAATATTAAAAAATTCATAGTTGGAGGAGTTATGGGAAGACTGATCTAATAGTTCATGAGTGGTAGAACTATGAATTGGTGCATACATTGTGTAGAATAGTTTGGAATTATTTAAGAAAAGCTACTTAATTCTTAATACGCTTTAATTTTGCCACTAATTAGCTGTCTGGCCTTGAGAAAGTCATTCAATTCATACAGATTCAAGGTTCTCTATTCGTAAAAGGAGAGGGTATAATAGATGTATGCAATCTATATTTGTTGATAAGAATTCCCATAGTGGTAGTGACCCGCTTTGATGAAATCATAGATTCTTCACATATTAATGAATGCATGTAAAAAGAATAACTCAAAGTTAGGGAGTACTTTAAAGATCATGTACATTTATGTAGCAGATTCCTTACAAAACTCTGAGGCAGCAATAGAAAATGTCAGTGCTCTCACTGCAAAGATGAGGAAATTTAGGTTCAGAAACAGCTTCAACTCATGCTCACACTCTCTCCATCCCCACAAAGAAACACACAAAAATAGATTAAGGTAAAGATAGATATATTAATATCTCTGGATTTATCTCTAATCTATGTGTATCAACATAATAGACAACAATAGATATTTATCTCTATGAATCTATAATTATATAAAACAGATACACATATAATATGATCATAGAATTTATTTAGCTCTATAACAATATGTACATATGTGTATGTAAAGTTCTATATATGCAAATGTATGTAGTATATAGTATATATGTATAGGATTTTATTTTATATGCTATCTAGATTCTATATACATATATAGGTATATAGTGTTATGTAGATAGAGTTAGCCTGTATATAACAATATATATAATCTATGTTTATATTCAAATGTGAACATATTGTTATAGAGATAGATGAATATGCACACAGCTATATCAATCTAAATAGATACAGGTCCAGAGAGATGAATATCTATTTTTACTTATCTTTCTATGGGGAGAGAGACAGATAGATAGATAGACACACAGATAGAGATTTTTTTTTTTTAAATCTAACTCTTTACCAGGATAGTATTGAGTTCAAACCCCAGTTCCCACATTTACTAGTTATATAAACTCAATCATTTCACCTCTCTATGAACTTTATTTTCATCATGTTTGAAATGGGGACAATGATATTTCCTATTTATGCCTCTGAATTTTTGTGAAGAATGTGCTTCAAAAATGTAAATGGTCTTTAAATTAAAATACAGCTGAGTTATTCAGATTATACGTATTCCTTAATGTGTGAAGGATCTATGGCTTAAGTTCTTATCTACATACATACATATATTCATATATACATACATATACATACACAGAGAGAGAGAGACAGAGAGAGACAGAGATAGAGAGACAGAGAGAGCTAAATAATGAGCAGTGGAAAATGCCAATATCTACTGCTTAATTTCAACATTAATAATAGTCTAAAAATACAAAGAGATAGAATTTTGCCAATTAATAGAACTAAGATATGTGTCACACACTTGGAGTACAGAATTGAAATTTTTTTCTTTATGCAGTTGAATTAATGAAAACACATTGTACTAGTGAGGTCTGTAATATTCTTCTAAGATTTAAAACTACCTCAGATTCTCTGCTGTTTTTAAGCTAATGTTAACATTATATAGACTTTATACTTAATATACATAATGAGTATACACAATAATTATATATACATACAAAAATACATGTGAAAGCATACCTATGCATACAACATGTATGTTTCATATGTATAAATGATGAAACAAGGGAAATAAAATTTTAAAATAGATGAACTATAGCTTGTTCTGAACTATGGACATCTGGTTGAGATATGAACTATTATATGAGCAGATGTTGTGGTGGTGGTTGTTGTTGTTGTGGTGGTGGTGGTTGCTTTTCCTCCAGCAATACTGGGTTTTTAGGTATTTTACCTCTTGGAGATACACACACACACACACACACGCACGCACGCACGCACGCACACACACACACATTTTAAAGGCTGCTTATTTCACACAGAAAAAAAAAACCAATGTGACTTTGTGAGAATTTTTTTTAGTAATCTTGTGCTTGTCTGAAGCATGAATCCTGCTCCTTCTTTATATAGAACAAGATTTAAAAGCTTGTAAACACAACCTGATGTCAAATGAAAGTACTATAAGAAAAAATTATGCTAAGGGACACTTAAAATATACAGGTCAATCAGTCAACAAGAATTTACCAAATGCACACTCTGTAAAAGGCACTATGCTAAGCACAAAAAGCCAAACCCATAGTCCCCATCCTTAAAAAGCCTACATTTGCATGGGGTGATCACACTTAATAACTAGGTACATTAAAGACATATACAGATCAAGTGGATAGCATTGGGAGAATGGAAGGCAATAGTAGTAGGGTGGAGATTGAAAAAAGAATCCTGCAAAAGGTAGGATTTGTAGATTTGGAGCTGGAAGAGTTGTTAAATGTCACTAAGCCTAACCTCTTCATTTAACAGATAAGGACAATAAGGTCTGGAGACAAAGTTTTTTGCCCAATGTCATACTATGAATAAGATTCTGAGGTAGAATTCAAACTCAAGTCTTACTGCCTCCAAATCCAAGAAAGTAGTAAATTAATATTTTAACAATGATAATAGTTTCTAAAAGTTGTATATGTATTCTGAAGTTTTCAAGCATTTTAAATAAAAATGATACAGTATTATATGGAGTTGGATTAATGATATTACAAAAAATTGTTATAGTATATATGTACATAAAGTAATAATATATGTATGTGCATATATAATTATGGATAACAATACAATTACCATAATATCCTTCTGACATATGTATGTGTATAGATAAATAGATACAGATATCTCTTAAAAGTTTCCTAAATGTAATCTAATCCAATTTCCTACTCCTTACCGATTCTAATCCTATTTATTTGATCATCTTCAGGGATTGTCCAAGAAACAGACAGAAATGAATAAAGTAAATGGAAAGCTCATTGATTGCAAGCCACACACACATACACACATGTACATATGTGTGTATGTGTGTGTATTCCTTGGATTTGAATTTTGGCATACTATACATTTTTATAGACTCTTGACCAAATCAAGATGGAGAAGGTGATAGACAAAATTCTTACTTCCAATGATATTAAAATGTTATATATAATAATCTCTCTACCCTCTCTCAGCTCTATCTTCATCAAAGAAAGCATTATAACTACTAACCCACAATTTTCCTTTAAATTACAATCACATACTTGTGGGGGAAAGAACTGCCCAAATATGTAAGCAAATATAAAATAAGAGTTGGGACAAGTCATCCCTTCTTTAGAATTAAAATTCACATCACTAATTCTACCTTCAATATCTTAGACACTCTGACTTGTTAGATACTAGGCCTTTTCTTTGTTTGTTCTGAACTTTCAGACCTGTGTGACTTTCTACGTCTAACCTACTTTCTGATCCAGCATATATTTCTTGTTTTCCTATGTGAAGGTCATAGTTTCCTTATTTGTAAAACAAAATAGCTGAATTAGTGGACCACTAACATATCTTCCAAGTATAAATCTATAATCTATGACTGGGGTTCAAATACAACCAACAACATTGACTAGTTGTATGACTATAGGCAAATCCTTTCACCTCTCTGAGCCTCAGTTTTACCAACTGTAAAATGGGTATTATGATGCCTGTAGTACTTCATAGGTTTTTTTTTTTGAGATAAAAATGGAATAATGTATGTAAAGAAATTTGTTAATCTTAAAGCGACATAGCCACACATGTGAGTGTCTCTGTATACCTCTTTGTGTTAGCAAGAGAGACAAAAAGGGAGAGAGAGCCATTATGTCAGTTTGGAAATCATTTGTTCATGGTCTTATTTTCTTTTGAGTTGTGGCTTGTTAGGTTGAACCATTTTTTTTTTTAATTTGGAATATTTTTATTGTAGATTTTCCTGTTTTCCTAGATTTTAAGCATACGGTACAATTTGTTTTTTTATAAAATAACTTGAATCTGGATGCAACTTACAAAAGCAAAACAGAGAGATAAGGGAAGTCCTAGACTGAACACTCAATAAAATGAATGATGGCAGCTCACAGACATGTCTAATTACTGGGAATTGAGGGAACCACACTGACTGCATCTGGTGACAGTTCTGGACCTAGTTCAGATTCCTTTATATTTAATTATGGGTGTAGTCCAGTTTCTATCCTGTGAGAAAACTTAGGTTGGGAATTGTGAGAAAACTTTACTGCATTGTTTGGATCTATACCTGAGTGACTGGGAAGCTGAACCACTTCTACCTGTTGCTTTAGAATTTTAATCAAGGACCTAGGTTACCAGAAACTCAGTCAAATCCAAAGAACGAGTTTTCCCACAATTACACCTTAAGCAATCTGTACAACTAATTGATAGAGGCCCTGTAGTGTGGCAGAGATTGATAAAATCAATACAATGTTGTCCTCAAAGAATCATCTGGAGAACCTCACCATCTAAAGGGAAACTTTCTTCCCATGGAGGTGTTTCTCTATGGCACTAGTATATAGCTTAGTAAGTTGTATTTTATGATTTATCTGATACATATACACAGGGTATAACTGAATAAAATGACCTATGTTTCTGAATATAGAAAAAGATCTTGTAAAAATCTTAACATATACACTGGAGAAACCTTTCAGAGGAGATCTTCTAAGACTCCTCTAAGAAGGGACACCTAAAATATTAGGCCATATGCTTCCATTTAATTATCATATTAATATAAAATGTCATTTTATGATACATATTTCAATCATGAATTTGTTTTTATACCAAATATTGATTTTGGGGGGGGGACTTTATTTCTTTTAATTATTTGTAAGCAGAAATAATTGACAATGGTTACTGGCCAACAAAAACATTTGGTTGTTTCCTTCTTTTGTTTCTCTTTTTTGTATATATTTATGTGTACCATTCTTTTTGTCAGAGGTACACTTGGCCTAGAAAGTTGGATCTCAAGAGAAATCCTAACAGGAAATTCTGAAGAAAATTGTCATATTGCATTGATAACAATGGAGGTAGTTATTACTAGAATGTCTGTATGTCCAAGTAGTAGAGAAAACTCTTGGAATATGAAGATCAATCATCTTCATTTATTTTGCTTGTCTTCATGTTTTCTATTACAATACTAATAATAGGGTCCATTTATGTAGCATTTAATCTTTTTATGTAAGTAGCATTTTATTTTTTTCCAATTCAATAGCCATTTTTGTAAGATTTTGAGTTCCAAATTTTTCTCCCTCTCCTCTTTTCTCCCCAAGACAGCAAGCAATCTGAAATGTTTTACATGTGCAATCACGTAAAAAATATTTCCACATTAGTTACATTGTGAAAGAAAAAACAGAATAAAAGAAAAAACAAAAAAGTGAAAATAGTATGCTTTGATCTGCATTCAGACTCAATCAGTTCTTTGGATGTGGATAGCATTTTTCAACATGAGTCTTTTGGAACTGTCTTGGATTCTTGTATTGCTGAGAACTAAGTCAGTCACAGTTGATCATTGCACAATATTGTTGTTATTATGTACTGCTCACTTCACTCAGAGTCAGTTCATATAAGTCTTTCCAGGTTTTTTTTCTGAAATCTGCCTGCTCATCATTTCTTATAGCACAATAGTATTCCATTATATTGATATATCACAACTTGTTCAGTCATTCCCCAGTTGATGGCCATCCTTTCAATTTCCAATTCTTAGCCACCACAAAAAAAAGAGCTGCTATAAATATTTTTGTACACATAGGTACTTTTACCCTTTTTATGATCTCTTTGGGATACTGACTTAGTAGTGGAATTGCTAGATTAGAAGGCATGCACAGTTTGATTGCCCTTTGGGCATAGTTCCAAATTGTAGCACTTTATCTTTAAAAAAATCCTTCAAGACTTCTCTGTAAGGTTGGTATTCTCCCTTTTGTCCAGATGAAGAAACAGAGGCAAAGAGACTTACATGCTTTCACAAACTAGTACAACACTCTATATGACACATCAAAATGAGTCTTTTGAAGATAAGCATAGTAATTTTTCCCATTGTTATGCTGCCATCTGTGACAGTATTTTGTATTCACAAATTACTATACTAAGAAGTTTCCTGTTGCCAAAATATTTTTTTCAGAACCAAATCAAAGCTAAATATGCTTTATTTGAAAATATTGATGCTTATGTCCAAGCACAGGATATCACAAAAGACAACGTTGTTTTAAGATATTGAAGGTTAAATTGTACTATGACTCCCATATCCTGAGAATCATCCCTTATAACTAAGAACAAAAGGATAATGAAAACTGAAATAGCATATCAACCAAGCTTGGCAGTATTTGCAATATTCCCCATTGATAACTTTGACCTTTATAAGAAAAGGAAAGAGGTTTTTTTTTTTTTAACATTATATGTTCTTTGTGGCCTAGCTTCGTCATTATAATTGCAAAGCATTCAGTTTTATATGTTTTCTACTTTTCATCTACATTGTTGTAGTCATTGTGTATATTGTTTTCATGTTTCTCCTTACTTCATTTTGCTTCAATTCATGTTTTCTCATGGTTCTCTATATTTCTCATATCACTGCATTCCTCAATAATTGACATAGCCCAGTTAGTTTAGTGATTTCCTATTCAAAGGATAGCTATTTGTTTCCAGTTCTTTTTTATTATAGAATCAACCACATATACTTTCAAAAAACTTGAAACTCCAATAATATAACAGCCCCAAATACTGAAAGAAGGGATTGTCTCTGAGACCAATTTATTATCAATGAAAAATGAATACAAAATGTAATTTATACTTCTTTCCTCCCACTTCTCTTCTTTTATTTTTCCTCCCAGTGGTCATGGACATGCACATACCCCTTGGCATCTGGGTCTGTTTTCAATGTGTGTGCAAACCCTACTGTCGATAACATTGTCCATAGATATGTATAAATGGAAAGACAGACAGAGAAAGGAGGGAAAGAGTGGAGTGGGGGACTAGTAAATATCAAAAAAATATCAACTGTAAATTAAGAAGGCATTAATTCTCTGATTTCACTATTCTTCCAGTATGAGAATGGAAATGCTTATTAAGCAAAAGCAAATACATTTTAAATGTCCTGCATACCACTCCAATTGTCACAAACAAGATGGCAGGCAGAAAAGCCTGCTGCTGAGAAGACACAGCCCTGGGGCTTATTGAGGTGGATCAGTGAGAGGTCTGAAATTGTTGTGATAATGCTGTGTCCTGTGGTTAGGTCGCCTCAAGTGGTGAAGTCAGAGTTCTGTCTTCAACACCTACCCAATGTTCCCCATCAAGGACAAGCTTTGGCCTAGGTATATTCTGGCATAACGATTTTTACCAGCCTGTGTTTAGCCTGAAGTTATTTCTCACTTTACTCATATCTGTAGGATTCATCAAGGAGAACAGATCTGTGAAGCTTTCTTTCTACCTCCAGTGCTTCTAGTGGACTCCAGGGAAGCCATATGGATATATGAAGGTTCTGCCACATAAACATTCTAATTAGACATCTGAGGCTGAATTATCCAATTCTCTTCTGGGTACTATGTGCCCTGGCTCATGGCAAAAAAAAAAAAAAAAATCAAAAGAATCCCTTTCCTCTACCGTCTCTCATCTAGATCTCCCTCAGCTTTACTCCTTTCTCAGTGCATATTCTTCTCTTCCACATCTTTCAATCAGACATCTGAAATGGTTGGTCTATTTTTTTTTTTTTTAAGAAACACAGATTTTCTTTCATCCCCACAATCTTGCCTTTCACTTTCTGGAATTACTTAAAACCTAAATTTGTCCATAAGAAACCACATCCTTTTCTATCTTCGCTCCTTCACACCCAAGAGGAAAAAAACAAAGAGTATACAGTAAAAAAAAAAAATGTTGTGAATTGCAGTGCCCTCCAGACCATTGATGTTTTATCCAAGTTAGCACCCACAGCTACTCTTATAGAGAAGGTGCCCAGTACGTTCTCTCACCAGCACAACCGATGGTTAGGTAAAACAAAGAACCCCAGGAAGAGCAATGTCACCTGAATCATCAGCCCTGTTACCATCCCAGCCATAGTTATTGCCCAGCTAAGCAACTCTTGAAGAGATGTGAACTGTCAACTCCCTGGATGGTGTTATAATCCTTGCATACTCAGGAGCCACAGGTACTGAAGAACCAGAAAACCAGAAAATAAAGTTCTAATCAAAGTTCTCATCACATAACACCTTGGCTTTGGCAGATGGTTCAGCAGGTGATAAAGCTTCTTCCTTAATGTTTTTTTTATTTATATATGTACATGCATGCATGCATACACACATGTGTGTATGTATATTTATACATGTATACACATACATACACATGTATACACATATACACAAATGTCAAATATATGTCATAATATTTTTATGTATATATGTGTATATATATGTATGGGTGTGCACATATGCATTAGATGTACACAAATATGTGTGTATACACAATACATATGTATAAATAAATAAATAAATAAATAAATAAATAAATAAATAAATAAATAAATAAATAAATAAATAAATAAATAAATAAATAAGTGACATTATGGAAGTGCCATTATCATCTGTTGTGCTGTTGTATTCTAAAGATGACTGGGCCTTTTCAACTGACTTGAAGCTTAAAGTCCTACATAAATTGTTTCCTCTTATTAAATTATGAGTTCCTTGAGAGCAAGAACTGCCTTGCTTTTTATATCTGTACACTCAGCGTGTAGCAATGTGCTTTATACATAGTAAGTGCTTAATAAATGCTTTTTCATTCATTTCTTCTGTCATGACCTTTCCTCCTATAGGTAAAAGACCTATTCCTCATGATTCCTACTCTTCACCAAAACTTCTCAATCCTTTTTATGTTATAATCATACAATTTATTTTTAGCAATATTATGCATTCTACAAATATGGGTTTTTAATACTTTCTGAAGTTTAATAATAAAAAATATATACTTTCTGACTCAGTTTTTACAATCATTAATCATAGTTATTAAGCTAACACACCTCATTACTTTCAAATAAATATAGAAAATTATGTTTTGAAGATAGTATTGTTTAATTCTTATGGTATTTTCCTCAGCTAATACATACAGAACTTAAAGACAAAATGGACATTTTGCCTTTAAGAATTGTTATAACTTTAAAAAATAAACCATTTTTAACAGTATAATTAGTGAAGAACACTATTCTCTCTCCAACTCCCTGACAAAGTTAGCATCTGATTCTTTTTTACCTGAGATATAATCTTTTGTATCTTTGAATGTATGAAACTGGGAGAGCAAATGGGAAATGTCTGACAAATATGCAATTGGCTTCCATTGATTCTCCAGAACTGTATCTTTGCAGCACTGAAAAACTATCCCCTTTTTTGCATTCTACTCTTCTTTGTGAGAGAATAGAAAATCTTGTCACAAAGATCATTTACTATCATTATGAAAAATAACAAAAAATAGATTACCACAGTTTTACTTTGTGTGATGAAAGAAAACTGCATAGATCTTATAGATATAAATGTAGAATGGAGCTCATATTTAGATACTACTCAGGCTTCTCAAAGTAAGCTTAACAGTTTTTAGATCCAATACTGTCAACTTAGATTATTAGTATATGAGGTTAAATACAGACACACACAGAGAAATTTGTCACCACCATCTCCTTTCATTAATAATGGTTTCAAAGGGCTTCCTTTGGAAAAAAGAAAACAAAAACCCTCATGCTTTCATACTGATATATAAATGACGATTGAGAATAAAATAACCATTCAAATATATCAGCTTTTCTTCTTGGAAATATGTACTTTTAAACCAGAAATTAAATTGGTCATATGGGAAAAAATTTATACTCAGTGTGATAAAATATTCATCATGCTTGTTAGTAGAAACCATGTAAAGATAATCAAACTTAAATTATGCCATTTATTTTTCTGTGTTCTTATAAGTGTAGAGTAGTTTAATGCGCATGCATTTTTTTAAACAAGGCTAGATTTCTTGACCATAGAATAACAAGATAATCTAACCTATTTCCATTGTTGTAAGAATTTAGATTAAGGTTTACAGTAAAAATTTTGGTACCTGGTATTTTGGTAAATATGGGATACTTCAATCCATCAACAAATTCTGGTAACTGAGGCTAAGTTCTTGAAGGTTCACCAGCTGCTGCTGCTGTGACCTAAATGTGAATTTGCCAGGCTTCTGCAACTAGAAGTCAATGTTCTGGTTTCTGCTCAGTGGCTCCATATTCTTTAATCCAGCAGCTCTGAAAGGACAGTTATTTAAATAGAAAATTTACTGAAAAGATCTCTAAGTGATGAAAGACTAATAATAACAATAAAATTAATTGTTAGCATGCATTGTCAATTTTTTGACACAGTAAAAACTATATTTTCTGTTTTTGTTTGTTTGTTTGTTTGTTTAGGAGAGGTTAGAGTAAAGGTCCAGATCTATGATTTCGTAGGTATAAAAATCAGTAGCTCTGTTACTTTTTCTTAGTGAGCCTCTTGAGTCATGGAGAGCTAAAGTGATGTTTCTCTGGTGATGAAACTAGTATGTCAAAAGCAGAACTAGATCCTAAGGACTCAAAAGGCAGTCTACTATCTATTCTCTCTTTTCTTTTCTTGTCTTGTCTTATCTTGTCTTGTCTTTCTTTCTTTTTGGTTACTATAGAAATGTATGTTGGAAGATAACAGAAGTGATTTCTAAATATTTCCTTTTGGAGAAGTACAAGAGAACAAAACTTTATGATACATCTGTAATAGTATAGCAATATGTTGATTATTTGAACACTTTATAGTACTCACTTTCAATCAATCAACATGAATTTATTAACCTCCTGACCATAGGCTTCTTCTCCTACTGATGATTACTTCCCAGAAACCTCCATTTTGGGCAAGAGTCCTAGGTCAGTGTCCTCTAATTCTCCAAATTTAGTCATATAAACTTCTTGAGAGTGGGAACTTTCTTTTTGCTTGCAATTGTGTCACCTATGCTTAGCACAGTGACTGACACAGTAAATACTTAAAAAATTCTTGTTGGCTGATTGACAATAAAATCTTCACACTATACTAGGTATTAGGGATACTAGTAAAAATGAAAATAATTTCTGCCCTTAAGGAGGGGCTTTCTTCAAAGAGAGACATCCTGTACCCGGGTAAGTATGTTTAAACACATTTAAAATAGATATTGGTTGTCTCAAAAGTCTTAGTGTGGTTTTCAGCTTTAATAACTTCAGATATTTAAATGCTACAAACTAACAAAAATCATTTGGAAGGTTAAATATTTATATTTCTTTTGCACTTATTTATTTTTTGGATAGTTGGACAATAGGTGTGTGTGCATGTGTGCACGCGTGTGTGTGTAAATTTGAGCAAGATGAAGCATTATGCATGGCATTTTAATGATTTCAGAAAGACATTTTCTCTAAATGGTGTATCTGTAGAGGTTCTCTTGCTTGGCCACCTAGGTCACCTAATCTAATTCCTGTAGATTTTTTCTTGTGGGGTTATGTAAAAACTGCTGTGTGTATGTAAAAATCTCTTTTGTTATATCACCTTAATGCTAGGATTACATATATAATCTTTTCATTTACTTAATAGCAACTGAAGAAAGTTTCTACAAAGTTTGAAAACTGACCAGTGTGACATATAGTACATGAGAGTGGCTATGCCTAATTTCAGTAAAGAACATGAATATTTCAAATTTAGGTAATTAACCTTCAAAATGTTCTCTTTTGTAAATTTATTGCCTTTGAATTTCAGAAAAACAATTTAGCTTAAAACCACACTAAGACTATTGAGACACACCATATAAAGCAGTAAGGGGAACTGAGATCAGAAATAGCCTTATGTAGGAGGCAGTGTTTTCATTGAGCTCTGAAGGGAACTAGGAATCCACAGAGGTGAAGGTGAAGAGGGAGATCATTCTAGGGAAATGGAACATCGTGTGTGAGAAATATCTTGAAGGTCATTTTGGCCAAACTGTAAAGTGTATGAAGGGAATGTATGGAAAGGAAGGTAGGGATCAAGTTTTGAAGGACTTTTCAAACATTCACTTCAATTCAACAAATATATACTATGAATCCTGTGCAAGGTACTGTGCTAGGAATATAATAAAAAAAGATATCTATTTTCTCTTTCCTTATGTAGTTCATATTCCACTAAGGGTTATGTATGATGTAGGTACATAAATACAACACAAGCTAGTCTTTCATTCCTGGGAAATAATCAATTTATTGCCCTAGGAACAGAAGGCAGAAGAGGATTCCTCTACTTGTATTGTTCTTTCTAGTCATTTTCTGGTTAGCTTTGGGTAAAAAAAAATTCTCTCTGTCTCTCTGTCTCTCTGTCTCACCTCTCTCTCTCTCTCTCTCTCTCTCTCTCTCTGTCTCTTTCTCTCTCTCCCTCTTTCTCCCTCCCTCCCTCCTCCTTCCTATTCAGCTATATTCAGCTATATGATATTATACTAGAAACCTAATTCGTCATATACATTAGAATATAGAATATTGCCTAAAAGGAATATAGTAGAGTTAGCAGTCCATATGGAACAGCTATCATTCAGGCACATAGGCTAGTTCTACTCTTTCATCTCAGAGCTATAGAACCCAGGATGCTATAATAATGGTTCTCTGTTACCAGTCATAAAAGTTTAATCTGGCTATACTGACAAACATTCTGTGATAACCTTGTGGTGGCAAAAACAGATACATTGAAATGAAGAGGCTCACATAATCCACTTAATAAATTGTCTCTGGTGCTAGTGCATCAGTTAATTACTCTCCAGAAATCAAAGAATTTGCAGGCTTCTCACAGAAGGAATTGGACCCAATAATTGTTCAATTATCCTAGCTATCAGACGAAATTAACAGGAATAAAATGAAAAAGAAATAGTTGCACATTGGAATTATTTATTTTTTTACTGAACACAAACACCACAGTATGCAACAAATTCTAGTGGACTGAATTTCACATTAGAAAAAGAAGCTGGAGTAATCATTCTATTAAAGGATCACAACAAAGGAAAAAGACTGAATCAGCCCTATATAACACTACATTACCCCAGAGAGCAATCAAGCACATTCTTTCTTAAGTCATGATCAGCTTATGGTCTCTTGTTCCTAGAAATTTTGTCTAGTGGCCAGGAATCATGGGAATTGGCTTAGGTTGCTATGTGGAATTAATTTAGCAAAGTCATCTAGCTGTTCATGTATAAACAACGATGTATGCCACACTTTGAAATCCAAGTGTCATTAATAAATTCTTAGCTAGATATATTTCACAGGATTTACATCAGCCTGGTGATCTCTTTTTTTTTTTTAATTGTCTCACTTATTTTCGAGGCACCATTCTAGGGTTAGAGTAGGGTACAAAGTATCAAACTCAGTTTCTTCCCTAAACCTGTGTTTCTAGCTCTGGAGAGATGAGACATATAAAGAAAAAGTTTACTGTAATTCTACCAATGGCATGGTGGGGAGAGAAAGTGAGAATGGATAAGTGACTTTCCCAGGTTCCATACAGTCAATATGTAACAGGCAGAACTGGAAATTAGATCTTCTCGACTCTCTATTAACGTCACCTATCCAGACTCTCTCTCTTCTGCTATGACATGCTATAAATGAAGAAAGGGAAAATGTTGCTTTAGCCCAGAAAGGGCTAGGAAGGCTTCTTGAAGGAAATAGTACATGACCTGGCCCTGGAAGGAGAAGTTAGAACTTATATAGGTAAAAAGGAGAAAAAAGGCATTTTTAAAAGCAGTACTAAGAGAAATAAAGTTATGGCTTAGAAATGTGTATTCCAAAAAACATGTATTTGGGAGATGAGGTTGAGGGGCCATTATGCAAGGGAGTAGTGGTAACCAAAGTTTAACAGGTAGGCTGGAGCAGATGGTATTTATCCCTAAATGCCAAGCTAAAGATTTTTTTTTTGTTTTTGAACTTAGGTGGCATAGTGGACAGAGAACTGAAAAGAATTAGGAGTTCAAATCTAGTCTCAAATATATATCAGCTATGTGATCCCTGGGCAAGCTGTTTGACCTCTCTCAGACTCGGGTTCCTTGGCTTTAAAGTGGGGCAATAATATAACTTCTCATAGGAACATGGTGAGAATAAAATGAAATAATACAGGTAAAATGCTTTATAAACTTTAAAGTATTATTGAAAATGTTAGATATTAATTTGTGTCTTTGTAACAATAATGTTACTTGCAGCTACTGTGGCTGTATAAGACCTATACACAGAAGGGCTGCCAGCAGAGGTTCTCTGATCTGCTTCTGTAAGGAAAGCAACTTTAAGGGGTTTACAATCTCACTTTAATTAAGCTTACACATATCATTCACTTAGTTCAGGGGGAAAAGTCAGCATTCTGAACTTCAGAGAAAACAGAAACAGAAATTACAAGCAGAAATTATATAAACAGAGCAAAATAACACAAATCCACAGACAGGCTTCTGTCTGACTGCAGCAATACATACCTTAGAGAGAAGCACCAACATCTGGATTTTCAAATTTGGGGGGGGTCTCTTTAACAGCTACCCAGAGTCTCATCTGGCCAAATCACAACACTCTTCCAGTGAGTGAGCCCCAAGCAAAATGCTAACCTGGGAGTGTATATATATATATCTATATATATATATATATCTATATATACTTAATCAGGGTCATAGGGCATCACAATCATATGACCTAAGTCTTCTCATGACTTAAACAGGTCAACAAAGACTCCTGATTCAATCAAAGACTCTTGATTGAAACAAGCACAAGATTCAAAGGCACTTTATTGCCTTAGTGCTGTGAAGCACTCCAAAACCAAAAACAGCAAAAGTTCCATCCTGTTTGCCATTACAACCATAGATTTGGTGTTTTTAAATAAAAGAATGACATAATAGAATCCATGTTTAGGGGAAAAATAATCAATCTTTAACTAGAGTTATAGACAACCAGATAGAGAAATAGGAAAAGGAGAATTACTGTAATACAAATTTGTAGCAAAAATAATTCATTGATTATACATATTTCTCATTATATTTTGTACTCAAGGGAGACATTAAGATTTTTTCCTACTTGCCATAAGCTGATGTTTGAACAAATATAAATACGAATTATTTTGGGGAACATTTAAGGGTAAATGATATGTATGCTTGACTTCATTTCCTTTTTGTCTACTTGACTTCATTTCCTTTTTGTCTATAACAATTGGCAAGTTTTCCCACAAGAACTGAACAAAAGATAAAAATTACTTATTTACTATATAAATATGGGTGTTGTAATATTAAAATGAAATTCTCTTTGAGGGAGGGAGAGTAGTAAGAAGGAAACAACAAAGAAAGAGATGGGAGAAGATGAGAGAGAAAGAAAGAGGGGCATGAGAGGAGAGGAGAAACCATATAAAATTATTAAGTATCTTATGTTAGCTATTTTGTTTGCATCTCATTTTTTATTAGATAGTTTATACTCATTAAGGTACTCGGTGCAGTATTTTGCATAGAGCAGAGTTATTTTGGTATATAATATTGATGAAGTACATATTTTTTTCCTACAAAGCATCTTTATTTACACATTTCTAAGTGATGGGAAAGTAAAGTGAATTTAAATGATCTAAGTGACAAAGCTGCAATAGAGTTATTTCTAACCTCACAGAAAATAGTAAATATTAATAGTAAATAGGAACAGTAAATAGTAAATATTCCAGAAATTAAATGAAGAAAGTAGTAATGTTGAACTAAGGAACTGCTTCTTTGAAAGAATTTTTTTTTCAAAATGAGGATGAATTTTTGGAATTTTCCTTATATTTCCTTCATTGAGAATAGATCCTTGTCTCTTAAATTAATAAAATAAAATAAAATCCTGAACTTCCCACCTAATCGACTCAATTCTCTTTGTCCTTTTTCCCACTAACACAGATTTAAATAATCTTTTCTCTCTCTTCTTATCTTCCTGACTTCAAATATGGCTTCAATTATTTACTAGTCACTTAACCTTATTTGCCTCAGTTTCCTCACCTGTAAAATGAGCTGGAGAAGGAAATGGTGAACTATTCTAATATCTTTTCCAAGAAAATTCCAAGTGGGGTCATGAAGAGTCAAACATGACTAAAATGACTGAATAAAAATAACAGAACTCTCTCTCTTTTATCCTAATATGTTTTATCTATCTCCTTTTTTCATAATCCTTTGTGAGTCCTTAGACAATGCTGCCCCTAATTATCTTTGGGCTGTGATCAATTATCTTTGCCTTGTCTGCCTTTACTTCTACATGTCCCTACTTTTGATGCCTTATTGATGACTTCAAGGTTACACAATGCTGTGTACATGCTCTATTATCTGCCTAGAACCACCCAAATATGTTCCATTATACATATTCCTTTTTACTAATACATAACATGTATGATTCTTTCATGATTAAATAAAATAAACTTTGTTTGGAGGTAGGCTGGTTTATGAACTATTGCTCTTGCTACCCATAAATGGACTGCTGGTGATGCTTTCAAGGGGCTACCAACCTTTATCCCATAGTTTAAGGTTAAAATGGCTCCTACTAGTGAGCAAGGATTAAAGCTGTGGACACTGAGATCTGGCAGCAACACTAACTATAAGTAGCAGATTAGACAAAGGGCTGCTAAGAGAAAAGGCTACACTGGAAAGCAAAAGTCAAAACCTGGTTTTAGACTGAAATGTTAAAACTAGTCTATATTCTGATGTGCTATTTTATCTTGTAGGTATCTATGAACCTGCAATATATTTTCAGTGTATGAGTTAAAAATCTTCTGCCTCCTGGCTTCCTTGGCTTCCTTCAAGTCTCAGCCTTTGCCAACCCCCTTTAATGCTAGTGACTTTCTTCTGCTGGTCAGTTCCAGTTTCTATATCTCATTTGCACAGAATTGTTTGCATGTTGTCTCCATTGGTAACTATGAGTTCAGTAAGTGCAGGGACCTTTCTTTGTAGCCCTAGCACTTAGCATAGTGCTGGCATATGCTAGATGCTTAATAAATGTTTACTGATAGGATTTATCACATTAATTTATTTTTTTTTATTTTCTTATTTTATGTTTAACATTCAATCTACAGATGTCCAATCAACGCAAAGATTTTCTCCACTAAAGAATTAAACCAATACATTATAATTGTATAATAGATTATACTTTACTGAGCTTTTGCCTATAGATTATTTGATTCCTTTAAAATAGGCAGGTCATGACCTATTATACTTATTTTCCATAGGGATTAAGATAGATTGTAAGAAATACAAAAAGATAGATGATACAGTTTTTATTAAGTGCTATGTGCAATGCATTATGCTACTTGTTGGGGATAGAAATACACCAAAATGAGATAATCCTTACTCTCAGTTTCCATCCTAATAAAGAAAAATTGGAAAGAAGAGAGATAGATGGATATTCCAGTAAAGGTAAGAATACTTGTGATGAGCTGTTAACAATATGGAGTATAAATTGAACTAAAATGAAGTAAGGATGCCTGGGGCCTCTCATGAAATTGTGAGCCTCACCAGGGACTCACCACTCAGAAGAGCACATTCCAAGGTGCGGTCATCCGGAGGTGAGCTATGAGATCTGAGAGTCAGAGAAGCTTAGTAACTTTTCCAAAGTTATACTGGGAATAAGTAGAAGAGGAGGAATTTGAAACTAAGTCATTCAACTCCAAATTCACTGTCCTTTCTACCATATTGCAATACTATTTTAAATATGCAGTATTACTTATGCTTACTGTTCATTCTTAAGCAAAATACAAGGTATCCCAATAGTCTTAGTGTAGCAACTGCACTAAGAATTTTAGGGTACCCTATATACAGCATTGTTATCCTTGGTTTGTCAGCCTTGTAATACTACTAATAAACAACATTTATATATTTTCTTACACTGATTTTCCCTCACCCCATAAATGATTATTCTCTTGTTATCTTTCCCTCAATATCTCTACATAGGTGCTTCTTTCTTTTGTTACATGCCTTCTTTCTTTCTCTTAGACTTGATAATATGAGAATCAAAAAAATCACCTGAATTATCCTATCTCCTTTTCTATTTCTCATGTCTAAAACCTCTTTTCCTTTTACTAAAATTTCTCCCTCTCTAACTTTTTTTTCTGCATCAACTCACAATGTCCCTGGCTTCCTTCAAAGAGATCAGTGTAAAATTACACTCCAAATTCTTAGAATTATTAAATCTCAGAGGTGAAATGGTCTTTATATGTCATCTAGTCTGTCATTTCACCTACTTCAGGGATGGTTTGGGTTTTTTTTTTGTAATACTGTGGATAAATAAAAATAATCCTTAACTTTTATACAGTATTTTACAAAGTATCATTGTATATATTATTTTATATGATCCTTATATCTCTGTAAGCCAGGATTTGAACTTTTTCTCCATTATACCACATCTCTGTAGAAAACAAACGGTCTTCTTATGTCCGCTTAAACACACATAGTGACAGAAAGGTCATTACTTTGTAAGACAACTCAATTAATTGTTGAAAATTAGTGTTGTTATAAAATTTTCTTTAGAATTATGACCACACATGCTAATTTTCATGTATATCATGAAATACTTTGGGGTCTGCAGTACTGGAACTGAGGTATAGCCTATGTGTTGTCTTCCTTAAATCTAGGGAAATGCACTATCACCCTATTAATTATCAAGGGAGGGAATGCAACATCTGAGTTGTTCACCAGATGGCAATCTCCTTAAATCACCAGGCTAGGAGTCACCTCAGTTCTTTTCTGGCATATTATTCTACAGCCTCCCAAAAAGTTGCAGAATCCTTAATGGCAACCAGAGGACACTGACTGAACTTGTAAACATCCAGATGCCCCCTGCCAGTGCCACTACTACTAGCTTCATGGTATCAAGTAATGGCCTTGGCTATATTCAGTTCTTACACTGAAGAATGATATGACCACTTCCAGGGCTGTATCCCAAAGGGATCATACAAATGGGAAAAGGACCCACATTTACAAAAACATTTATAGCAGCTCTTGTTGTGGTGGCAAAGAATTGGAAATTGAGGGGATGCCCACCAATTGGAGAATGGGTGAACAAGCTATGGTATATGAATGTAATAGAATACTATTGTGCTATAAGAAATGATGAGCAGATGCATTTCAGAAAATCTTGGAAAGACTTATATGAACTGATCCTGAGTGAGGGGAGCAGAACCAGTAGAATATTTTACACAATTACAGACACATTGTGCGATGACTAACTTTGATAGACTTGATTCTTCTCAGCAATTCAAGGTTCTAAGACAACTCCATGAGACTCATGATGGAAAATGCTATCCATACCCAGAGAAAGAACTGATGTAGTCTGAATGCAGATTGAAGCAAACTATTTGCTCTCTCTCTTCTTTTTTCGTTTTGTTTTGTTTCTTCTTTCCAGTGATTCATTCCATTGGTTATAAATCTTCTTTGCAACATGACTAATGAGAAAATATCTTTAATGTGAATGTATATGTAGAACCTATATTGGATTGCACACCATCTGAGGGGGAGAAGGGGGAGGAGAGGAAGGGAAAGAATATTTGGAACTCAAAAGCTTGTGGAACTGAATGTTATAAACTAAAAATAAATAAATTTAAAAGGAAAAGAAAAAGAAGAACGATATGAAAAAGTACTCAAAAATTATCCAAAGTAGAATATATGTGAAATCTAATCTAGTTGAATGGCCACCACGTGCACAGCACATAGGTATGCATCATACTGTGAAAACAAAAGTTTAATGAATAGAGTTAAAATAAACAGGGAAATGTCTTCTCACTTGGAGTTTTTCTCCAAACATCTTCTTTGACTTGCTAAATATTTGGAAGGCCAGGAAACACCACCTACACCCACCTTTGGTGATCAAGAAGGACTTTTATGTCTGAGATCTTTCTATTAGTCTGAGACCATAATTCATGGAAATCAAGCGAAACATGGTTGGAGGGACCTGTCTTCTTCGCTTTCCCCAGCTGATAGTTTCAGTAGGTCTGAACCTTCATTTACTACTCTAACCTCAAGAGCTTGATCTCTAGGCAATGTAAATCTGGTGTACTCATCATGGTCTTGGATCCTCCTCCTCTTGTCCTTACAAAAACAAAGTCTTAGTCCAATCTAGTATGAGGCTACTAATGTTCCCAATCCCCAAATAAGCTGTTATTCAGTGATCCCAGCTACAAAAATCAACCAAATTGTCCTGACGAAAATGAAGTCTCAAATCTCATGTATTCATCCAAGTCACAGCAACTGCCTACTTCTTGAATCCCACACAATAAGCAAGAAGTCTTGCTCGAGGGTAACAGAAGGATGGGGATATGACAGATTCATATCACTGTCCTCTTCTGTCATAGATTAGATCAGCTTTAATTCTTGGGATATAACAATTCTGTTTTCCCCTGTGAGAACTTCCAGGGCTCCTAGTCATGCCACAGTGATGTAATGGCACTGGTGAAATACCCAATAAATTTATGTTGAGCCAAAATCGACCTGACCCTTTCCCAAACTGTTGCATGTTCTCCTATCTTCTGGAAAAAGAGTGACATCCATCTTCTTCTACATGGGTGATTTGTAATTACCATCCTTCCTGCTGAAATAACTTGTTTCCTAGTTCTGCTTGAAGGTTAAACATAAAACAATTTCCTTCTGCATTCTAAATTCTATGCCTGATTTAGTAGTCATTGGGGACATTAACCCCTTTTAAGGGACAGGTATGTCTTGAACAGAGAAGGTTCACAATTTTTGATAATAGGTCATCTCTTCATTTCAGTTATATGACTCACTGTTCCACCTTATTCTATTAATGTCAGTCCAGTGGGGAAAAGGAACATTATTATGCCACCCACTCATCATTCAAACACATACACACACACACACACACACACACACACATACACACACACACACTCCAAGCTAATTCAAAATGGCTTGAAGATAAGTAGGTATCAGTCAATAATGAATCAATCATTGTGATATTGCCAAGAACAGCTAAGCAAATGGGCTCCTACTAATACTTCTATTAAAGCAGACGAAGGCCACATTAGTTTTTCTACTAGTCATATTATACCATTGATTCATTTAAAGCTTTGAATAAACTATAAGTACTATCCACATAAAATGTTCTTCAGTCTGGTTTCTTCCATTAATTTTATTACTATAATCGTAGACCCAAAGAGCTTCACAAGATTTCATAATATCGACATAGATGTTAAAGTTATTCCAAATCTTAATCTAATATTACTTTGTAATTTTGGAAATTCATCTCAATGATGTTCCAAAATATTCTATCTCTTTTAGGACAATGTGGATTGTATAAATACTCTTCAGTTCCAGTAAAATTGATTTTCTCTTTATAATGGAATTTTGTATGCTGTCATAAGAGAGAGACTTTTCTGTTTTCATGTGACTCTGTTTGCTTACATTATTAGCTTCAACTTTATGAAATCTAAAAATATGGCAAGCATGCCATCCATTATTTCAGGGAAAAGATAGGTAGTATCTGATTAATTAAATTCACAGGCATAATGAATCCAAGAGGAATAGGATATTCTCAAGGATGCATTTCTAAACACACAAAGAGAAATTATTTTGATAGAGGTAGAATAAGTAATTACTTGAGGAGATCAATCTGATTGAATATAGAACTCAACCTTCCAACTTTTATTTCTTCTTTATTGTTTTATATTACTTTTTCAATTACTTAGCATTATTTTTGCCTTCTACTTTACTGAAAGAAAAAGACAAACAAGAACCTTAAGATAAATAATTATAGTTAAGCAAAACAAAACCGCATATTGGCCATATGCAAAAATGTGTACCTCATTCTTTTTATTAGTTCCTTGCTTCTCTGTCAAAAATTGGTTAGTCTTCCTAATTATCCATCTTACCAAATCATGACTGATCATTTCATCGGTCACAGTTATTGTCTTTAAATATTAAATGTTTATTTTTGTAATATTTCAAATTGAATTTTCAAAAGACATACCAAAGATGGAATCAAAGGAAGATAACAGAGGATGAATATAATATCTGGCATGATAAGGCGAAAATAATAGCTGAATTGGTAAAAATCAGAATAAGCTGAAGCTGGCAAAGAAGATGAAGGACAGCAGAAAGGTTTGTTGTTGTAGTTGTTTTTAACTTACAATGGGGATAAATAAAGGAGTAAAGGATATATAGGTGCACTGCTTAGGGTGAGTGGGAAAATTATTATGGACAATGGATAGAAAAGGAAGTTAAGTATTATTTTCATACTTTTTCTTTTGCTAAAGAAAATGGCTTTTGGACTTGAAAGGACAGAAAAAAATGGTTAATAAGGGTTAATGAAACATTAGTAAAAGGATGGTTAGTGAAAGTATGGTAAAGAAAGTGTTAACCATAAGGAACAAGCATGGCTTCATTAATTACAAGGCATGCCACATTAACCTTATTTCCTCTTTTGACAAGATCACAAAACAGGTAGACCAAGGGTTTCTGTTAATGCTAAGATTTTAGTGCAGTGTCTGATAAGGACTCTTGTTATCCATATGGAAAGGATAGAGAATGCTACATTAGGTAATAGAACAATCAAACAGATTTGGAAGAAATTAAATGGTTAGACCCAAAAATTAGTCATTAATAGTTTGAAGTAATGATAAGGCGAAGTTTCTAGTAAGTGCCACAGGGGCCTATGTTTGGAAATCTGCAGTTTAACATTTTTGTCAGTGACTTATATCTGGCATTTTTTATTTGTCATTAAGAAAAAAAAATGTCATTAAAAAAATCGGTATGGGATCAGAGAATTGGTATCAAAAAATCCTAATCGGCTGGATTCCAATAATATTAATTTAATAGGAATAAATGCAAGAAAATACCTGTGGTGGGGATAAAAGAGATGGGTAACATGTTTCGTATTTTGTTTAAAATATTTATAAGTTTCACTGGACAGCAAGCTAAATATAAGTCAATAGTATGATACATTTGAATAAGTAAAGGCTTTACAATTTTAGTAGTACAGGAAATCCCTGGTATGGAAACTTCCTTTTCCAAAGCATATCACAATTTGTCTTTGAGCTAATAGTTAGGACCTAAAAATGCTTGAGCTACATAGAAGCTAAATAATTTGCCCAGGATCACACAGTTAATTGTCAGAAGTGAAATTGTTTGAACCTAGGTATTTCTGACTCCAAGACCAGGAGTGCATACAATATACAATATAGTTGCATCTAATAATAGGACATGGAACCCCAAAAATTGAAGGCAATCTTGGACTGCCTTAAGAGCCCTGTCAGACCACATTGGGGCATTGTACACAAATTTTCTATTCCCAGATGTTAAAAAAGACAATGATAACCTTGAGAGCATCTGAAGAAGACCAAACAAGATGGTGAAAACTCTTGAGTTCATCTGATATAAAGAGTGGTGAAAGAGATGAAAATATTTAGCTCATAGATGAGAGGACTCAAGAGGAAGATAATAGCTGTCATCAAGACAGCAAGCGTTCAGTATAAAAAAGAAAAGATTAGACTTGGTTTGCCACACTAGCAGATTCTATTAAAGTAGGATGGATAATCTTGGAAGGTGCTAGATTCTGCCTTATTAAAGGACTCCAAAGTTGGGATGGCCAATGGCATCATGTAGAAGATGTCCTTTTTCAATTACAGATTGGGCTAGATTATCTCTGACCTTTTCCAACTCTGGTGTTTTGTTACTCTGTGATCTCTTCATCTAAATAGATCAAATTTTTGAATATGACATGGCCAAGTACAGAGTTTATGCCACTAGAGACAATCTCAAAGTTCATTTCAATCCACTTAAGACCCTACTTAAGGAGTCATCATAGATGTTGTGGTGCTATGAGGTAAATATATCATTTACCCTGTTCTCAAGAAGCTTAACATCTAACAGTAGAATTTACTTTTTTTTATTATATAGTGAAATTATATGTATATGTCTAGGCAGAGCGCTATGAGTGATACGAAAGGGGGGAAATCTGCCACTGCATTTGGACTCAACGGCCTTCATACTTGATTTAATCTGTGAGGCAGGGAGAATTACACTTAAGATTTAGTTAGAAATACTGGCTAGTTTTGGACAAATATAAAGGAGAAACTTTTCTTGGAGGTGACAATTTAAAAGGCACCTGGGAATCAATTTTCAAGATATTTTCAGTTGAGGAAATTTATAAAAGAATGGAAATGGTTGTGGATGGATTGCATAGCCTTTTATTTCCCTCCAAAAGGTTTGAAAAAAGATATCAGCATCTATTGACACATACGTATATATTCATATACATGTATGTATATATAGATATGTATTTATGAGAATGCCCCAATGCAATTCTTTGAATAAATTGATATATGTAATACACCAATATATCATTATACATATATAAATATTTCTATCTCTATCTCTCTACATATGTTTTGTGTGTATATACACATATACAAAGGTGGGGGAGGGAGAGAGGAAGAGAGATAGGAAGAGAGAGAGAGAGAGAGAGAGAGAGAGAGAGAGAGAGAGAGAGAGAATGGACCTATGATTTTATTGATGTAAGGATTTCCTAGTAAGGAAAATCCATCTTCCAATCTAGACTGATGTGGACTGGCAACTGGTCTACAACTTATGGTCTTAAAAGGCATGCTTATAAAGATATTTTACAGATTGAAAAGTAAGCATATCAATCAAACGCCTTTTCACTGATATAGAGTGCCTTCCTTCAGATCACATAGCCAGTATTTTCCAGAAGTGGAACTTAAACCTGTATCTTGCTGCTTTGAAGGCCAGCTCAAATTGATATCAATAGACTAACTGGCAATTACAGGTGACCCAAAAGACAATGTTTGGTAAGTGTAGTTATGCCTTAGTATATCGTGAATGTTAAGATTAAAATCAAGGTAAACTGAAGCACCAGGTTCTCTGAGTATAATCAATTTATTGACAACACAAATTTGCCAATAAATAGGGTCTCCCCCTAAAAAGGCTGAGACTCCTAATGAAGGGGACAGCTCTCTTTTATGGACAAAAGGAGGAGCACCCAAAATAGAGGGCAGTATCATGGATGGGGGGAAAAGCATGATTAGTTACAAAATCTTTAGCATCATAAGTAAGAGGAACAATATGATTGGCCAGAAATTGGGGATGAGGGGCTAGCAACAACCCTTCCTTCCATCCTGTCACTAAGAAATATTCATTGTTTGAGTCCACCTGCAAGGAGAGTTAAGCCATGGTGGACCAGACTACTTTGGATAGTATGTCAGACTCTCCGGCATCCACCTTCATCCTTCAAGGATAACAGATTTTCTTGAAGCAAGAACAGAACAGTGATTAACAAGAGAACTGAACTTCTAAACTTGTTGGGCGAAACTTCTTTGGAAGCTCTATGGAAAGACACAACCAACTACCATATGGGATAAGAAATCATGGAGGGGTTACTATATGTATCTGTAAAGGGGCTACCTGATGATATCACATATTCACTGTAGAAAATATAGACATTTACATGGCAGGTGTATTAGAATGTTCAGTACTAGGATCTATCTTACTCTCTGATTTTAAAAAGGGATGTGTGGGTGGTAAATTAACTTCTTAAAGAATATAACATCCTAATTAGCTATTTATTCATAGTAGGATGTGATTCAAATCCATGTTTTTAAATAGCTGTTTATTATATTTCCTAGGTTATTTTAAAAGTTATTATATGTCTTTTGTCACACTAAGTAAATAAAACTTTAAGCTTTTATGAAAGCTATAGAAATACTTTAGATACACTTATCATATCAGGATTATTTCAATATAACTTCTCAATAAAATGGCAAATGTAATTTAGATTGGCATGGACTTAACTTCCTACTCTAATTTGAGACTTCTGGCCACAGGTTAATCAGAGAGGTTATATGACTTTGGGGTTATTTCCTAAATTGCTAGCTACATTCTTTAAATAAATACAGAATATTCTATTAGGTCAGTAAATGTCAAGTCACTAACAAGGGGCTAATACAGAGTGTTTAATAAAATGAGGACAGGGCTACTTTTGTCTAGGAATTATTATTTTTTCCTACACAAGTAAAGCATAGAATTCTATTAAAAAAGGAAAAAGAAAAAAGCTCATGAGTATATGTGTGCATATTAGAGAAGGGAGGGGGGAGAGAAGGCAAATTATCTTTAAGAATAGATTTCCACACATTTTACATAGGAAAGTTAACCTAACTACTACCAAACTATTACCAAACTATTAAACTATTAAAACTACCAAACTATTAAAAAAATCTCTTTTCTCAGGCTCTGTTTCTGAACATGACCTGTTCTACAAGTGAATGCGAAGGGAATTTTCATTTTTCTATTCACCTATGGAAGAATTAGGTTCAACAAATGTCAAGGAATCTATTTATAAATCTATGTCTAATCTTAACAATATCCTTCATCTCCTTCCACAAACAGATATTTGTGTGCATATGTGTAATAAGAAGCAGTATGTCAGAGTAGATGAATTCCTATTCTTGAAACCAGAACGACCCAAGTTCAAGTTCAGAATCTGACACATATAGGCTATGCAACCTCATGAAAATCATTTAACCTAAGTGCTATAGAAAACTCTATATAGTAGTAGTAGTAGTAGTAGTAGTCATTGCTCTACATAGCTTTAAGTTTTCCAAAGCACTTTACAAATGTTATCTGATTTTATTGTCACAACAACCTGAGAGAGAGGTGCTATTAAAATCCCCACTTTGGGAATTGGAAAGCTTATGCATAAAGAATTTAAGTGCCCAGGTTCAAATCACTAGGAAGTTTCTGAAGTTGGATTTGAACTCAGGTCTTCCTTACTCAGATCTCTATACATTATAGGTTTTCTTTTCCATGAGTTTCCTAGCTAATGAAATTGCAAATCCAATCTTTTCTGTAGTCCAGGGTTGGGGAACCTGTGGCTCTGAGGCCAAATGTGGCCCTCTAGGTCCTCAAGTGTGGCCTTTCGACTCAATCCAATAGTCACAGAACAAATCCTTTTATTATGGGTATTTGGACTAAGGCCTAGTCTATGTGTAAATGCTAATATATATAAAAATAGAGTCATTACATATTATACATATAACAATATGTGCATAAGTATCTGTCTATAGAATTTATATCTATTTAACATATTTAAACCATTTTTGGCTATAATAAAAATGACCTTGTCACTCACTTGGCATTTGATAAAAGGAAGTTTATGTGTTATAAATTGGTTATCTTTATAATTTGAAACGGCTATATTTAGTAACATTTTGCAGACACCACTATTTATGTTTTTAATGTGGAAATAGGAATGAGTTGAGAAATGCCATGAATTAAGATATTGTACATTAAGATCTATAAATATTTAAACTTTATATCCATATACGGTATTAGTAGTAGTATATAATTAAATGTGCCATTCTAAAAAAATCATTAAATTCTTGTCTGAAAATCACTCTAATTTGTTCTTTAATATCCCCAAACTGTTTTATTTTTTAATGTTTTGGCTCTTCAGCACTAGATGCCATTTGCCAAGAAGTATATCACTAACTCATTTGTGTTAATAGGTGTTAACCTCCAAGTTGCCAGAATGGGATGAAATCATAACAGTTGATACCAGTCTCTAAAACTGAAACAATCGTGTGGAGACACACATTCATCATTTAGACAGTTGAAATAAATGTACTGGCGATGTCACATAAAAGTTGTTTTGACTTGCAAAGTACTATATATTTTGTGTCTGACCAGTTTGGCAAATGAAGAAGGCAGAAAACGAATATTTGGGGCAGAAAATGTAGAAAAGGACCAATGTAAGTTGGAAAGATGTAAAATATTTCTCCATTTGTATGTAAATGGTTTAGTTGCTGATTGGGGTAGATGAAGTCATTTTGTTCCTGAATGTGTTGTTAAGCAAAATGGGCTCCTCAGCACTTAGTGCCCTTGAAGAGTTTGGCTTTTGTTTGCTTTGAGTAATGCTAAACCCCAGGCCCAAACCCCTATTAGGTGTGGAACCTATGTGGGTGTGGATTGATGACTGAGGTGGGGCCCAAGGTGGGGCTATCTCCAGGGAGGGCCTAGTTTACATGTCTGGGACAGCAGAGACTCTTAGACCATGTGGGTTTAAGTTGCCTCTTTCTGATGATTTTAGGTCACGTGAGTGAGTCGCATGTGTGACTCACCCCTGACGCTGACAAAGATATAAAAGCCAGGGGTTGGCCTTTTCTTCCTCGGAGCTCTTTGCCGCAGCAGTAGTGGCGCTCGTGACTCTGGCCCAGCCCTTGTTCTGAGCTCCCAGGGCTGAACCTAGATGTTGGTAACTATGAATTGTATTGGGTCTGTCTGTTTGTAATTTGTTTAAGGGCTCTTGAGATGGTGTTGATGAAGAGACTCCGGCAGCTGTAGCTAAGGAGCCCTCCAGCTTGTAAACCCAGATGCTGAGACTTTGTTGAACTCTGATAACTATGTATTGGGATTTGAATCAGACAAAGTCTGTCTGTTGATGTTTGTAGCTTGCTTGTATTTTGGTCTGAAGTTCAGGATGCTGGCTTTTTCCCCTGAACTAAGTGAATGACATTTGTGTGCTGAACTAAAGTAAGCTTGCCAACCCCTTAACCTTGCTCTCCTTATTAAGGCAGATTAAAAGAACCTGGGCTATCTGGCTGTCCAGCAGCTTTCTGGGTTCTAGCTGTGGGTGGATCTGGACCACCCACAGAAGCTGCTAGCCAGATTGTGAAAACACTGAAAAACTGACAAAATACATGGGTACAGAATTTTTTTTAATTTCCTTCAAATGAAAGGACAAAATGAGGGACCAGAAAGAGAACTTAGAGGACCTGTTTGAAGGCAGAGAAATGTGGGCATTATTGTCCCTTAGTTCATTTTTATGTGACTTTTGGTTTTTTAAGAGCTTGAGATGTTACAATTTACAAATGCTAAATAAATGTTTGGAGATTGTGGGAAACTACATTGATTTTTTGAAACAAATTGAATGTGGATTTTATAAATTCTACATCATAAAAACGTTAGCAGAAAAGAGACTTCTTCCATTTCTAATTGTTCATAAAGAAACAAGGCCATCAAGATATACAGTCAGGATATATGAATCATCCTGAGCAGTTGGATTTTCCCCATTGATAGCCCTCTCTGTCAAGTACACAAACACACACACACACACACACACACACACACACACACACACACACACACTCTCAAGCACAATGGGTACATGAGTATATTAGTGTTAGAGTGTGACCCAGGTATATGATTGGCCTATAATATCTAGATTATTCTTTCACTTAATTTATGTTGAAAATGTACTGGTATGTAATGTACTATTTATTATAATTTTTGCTTTGTTATAAGGTAAATATTTTATATGTAACAATTAATCGTGTCATGGTGACTAATTTGGTATGGTGAGAAGCACGTTAATGAGAACTCAAGAGCTTCATTGTCTTGTATATTCTCATTTAATAGGGTTATCCATAGGACCTTGAGAGGGTTTGAATTATAGCCATGTGGTGGTGGTTTATCTCTATGAATCCTAGACCAGTTGGTATAAAGTCAGCCATACCCATGCCAAGAGCCACATATAGATCAGGATCAGAAATCCTTGGAAGTTGCTTTTACAGAATGGCAAAGTATTACTTAATGATTAACTACCTCAAAAGCAATAGAAACAGAGATAATATTTGAGTACCCTAAAGCAGCAAACACTGTTATATGCCTTATTGTTCCTGGATGCTATTTAGGATATGTAAGACACATACTTATGGAGCCTAAAAGAGCCTTGGGCCTTGACACTCAGTCCACTGTTATATTCTTTGGACTTGGAGGCATCTTATCTGCCCTATGGTTGATTTTTTTAATGTCATTTCCCTCAATTAGGGTATTTACTTTTTCAGAGCAGCACTGCCTTTTTTTTGTTTTTTTATTTTTTTGTTTTTCTATCTATATCTCCAGCAATTAGCACCACACTTGCCACATATTAAGTGCTTAATAAAAGCTTTTTCATTGATTCATAATAAATGGTGGACATTTACCAGTGTGACTTAAAATATAATCATCTTAAAGCAGAATAACTAAGTTATAATAAAAATTAGACTCAAAGATGCAACCAGTAAATAAAGCATGCTGAGCCGGAGAGCACATATACTCACAAAATGTACTTCTGAGAAAATAAACATTTACTCCACAGGCACAAAATGCAACATTGATTAAAAAACCCTCCTTTAGCCTTGCAAGCAAAATATTAACCATCCTCTAGCCCTGGAATTTGCCCAAATAGTTTTTCTGCCCAGATATTCATGTTGGCAGTCGGCTAGATGGCATTTGCCGCCACTTAGAGAAGGCCCTTTCCTTAGAGAGTAATTTGAATGGCAGTGGAAGTTAGAGAGCCACAGCTAATTCAGAGGAAGCTAGAAAATGGGACCCAGCCTCATTCAGTTTCGCATATATACAAATACACATATAGACAAAGCTAAATGTTACAAATAGTTCTCTGTGGAAAGCAGAATCATGTTTTTCTGTAATGATCTTTCTGAACCTTGACCCCTGGATGTCATCTCTTCAATATCCCTTCAGATAATTTTTTGATCCTGATTCTAATCCTACCAATGTTTTCTACTTCTAGCAGTTCAGGGGAGTATTTGTGTCACTGGCTATTGAATACAACTTATTGCATGGCCTATTGGATTCCTGAGTGGGAAATAACTTGCAAAAGCCTGTCATTGTTATTCTAAGTGAGAAAGTTTCAACCTATACCAGTGAAAGCTCATGTTCAGCTCATTTCAGGAAGTAGAGGTGAGAGAGGAAGGTAAGATACCTAGTGCCAAAACTTCCCTAAGGTTGATATGTTTTTTTTTCACTGTTTAAAGAATTTTTATTAAAGCAAGAATTTTATAATCCAAATTACATTTTCTTGCTCAGCTATCAATTCTGTTATCTAAAACAATGTTGATATTGTTGAGCTTTTCCACAGTAAAGAATTACAAAATTAAAGAAAGGAACTGTGCTGAAAATTCTTTTCCCCCACCGGGTCTATAAAACATTAATTTGTTTTTATGTATTTTACTATTTTGGGTTTTTTTTTTGTTTTTTCTTGTTTTATGTTTATAAATCAATAAGTAATCTAGGACTAGCATTAAGTTTGCTAGACCTGGCATTTGCTCGGTACATCGGGCTCAAAGTTTTCTTTCCTTTTTTTAATTTATTTTATATTTTGCAATGTTTTCTCACAATATTTAAGTTTTACGAAGTTTAGATACTTTTCTTCGGTGAAGCAGAGGTTCCATTTCATGGTCCCTGATCTTTTCTTTTAAACAGTTGGAACGCCAGTGACACTGTTAACTGCTTTCTGGCAGCTTCTTTAGCTTGGTGAGCTTGCAGTACGGCTAAGGCTTCATCAGCCTTAGAGCAAAGAGACTCAGGAGACTGAAGCATATGAAGAAGCTCAGAGTTGTCAATTTCCAGCAACATGCCAGTGATTTTACCAGCCAGAGTAGGGTGCATGGCCTGGATGAGTGGAAACAGCCTTTTACCCAACATCTGCTTTTGCTCTTGAGGAGGGGTGGATGCTAACATGGAAGCAGTTAAAGGTTCCTAATCTTGCACGTGAACAGCAGGCTGCTGCATGGTAACCTGTGGTTGTGCATTAAGATGCTGTTGAGGATTGCAAACACCTGCAGAATACTTATAGTGTAGAACTGTGTGGACAGCAGGAGTAGCTGCAGCAGCAGTTGCTACAGGATGTGCACCCATTGTCTGAGTTGATGTGTTTGCAACACGCTGCATCAATATGACTCGTGGAACCTGTGAAGAAGCTGGTTTCATTGTACTAAATGGTGGCCTAGAAGCTGCTGGGCGGATAGCAGTCCAGCGAGGACTTGGTCTGAGTTGAGAAATTTGGCTAGCAGGATAGTATGCAGCATGGTTCTCAGTCTGAGGAACAGCTGCCATGAAGTAACCTGAAGGAGGCTGATAGGGGTTTATTACAGGGTTGGGCATGGCTCTGACACTCACCATTCTCTGCGTATACTGGATTATGAGGTGAGCCTGCCACTCTTCTTTGTGCTGGGCTAAAGCTACATACAATGGCTTAGTGGCAACAATCCTGCCATTCATTTCTGTGACTGCTTTGGTGGCTTCCTCTGGCGAAGAGAAACATACAAACCCAAACCTTTTGCTGCAGCCACCTTCCATCATCACCTTTGCACTTGTGATTGTACCGGTGAGAACTCTTTTCTCAGACACTCATCATCAATCCATCATCAGGATTTTTCACATACAGGGTAACACCCTGGTATCTGGTGGTCCTGTCCTGCTTCATTTGTTCAAATTTGCACTTGAGTTCCGTCTATCTTTCCACTTTTTTCTGGGCTTGGCCAACATAAATTTGTTTTCCATTCAGTTCTTTTCCATTCATCTCATCTACAGCTTTTTGTGCATCTTCATGTCTTTCACAGCTCACAAGGCCAAAACCTTTGAATTTTACACTTTCATCAGTCATTACTTTTACACTTAAAGCAGGTCCAAACTTGCCAAAGAGATCCTTCAGTCTTTCATCATCCATGTCTTCACTAAAATTTAGAAAATAACTCAGGGAAGAAGCTGAGCGTAAGGTCCTTGAGGGCAGAGACTCAGATTTTTATATTGTATTCCCCCGTGGCTATCATGGTACCTAGCACATAGTAGACATCTAATGAAGAGTTTATTATTGAAGAACCATGTAGAACAATTGAAAAACCTCAACCTCTAAAATAAGACCTGTCACATATAAATGTTAGTCAATAAACACTGCTTATGCACGTGGCAGAGCCCACATTTGTGTGCGTACATGTATGCGTGTGTGCGTGTGTGTATGTGTGTGTGTGTGTGTGTGTGTGTGTGTGTGTGTGTGTAATCAAAACAAACTACAGGGTGCTGTTCCACCTATCCTTATCCCATACCTATGAGACTATTCTTTTGAGACTTGCTTCCTCTTCAGGGATATCCTTAATACCAGTACTAGCATAAACTTTTCTTGCATAAAAATGTTTTTGGGAGGGGTCACACATAGCATGATTTACCTGAACTTTGAACTAAGACAGGAACCTTTCAGGGTTACTATCTGGAACCCTGGTGAAAGATATAGTAGGCCATTCTTACCTCTGTGAGGAAATGACTATATTATACATCTAACCTCAAACTTCTGAATGTCAACTACACATTCTCTTTTAAAAAAATCTTTTCATCTCATAGTTTTCCTGCATGATTTTAAATTGGAATAATGGGAAGCTTAAAATAGTCTTTTTAAAATATATTTTCTCTTATGATAGGAAGTCTTATTTCATTAAAAGAATTATTTAAATCATTTTACAAAGGTGAGGAAAAATAATAATGAAACAATCTGTTTCTTCGTGATAAGTTGCAATGAAGGAAATTGTTGCAATTGTGAAAATGTCTTTCAGATGTGGCCCAGTTGGGGGCTTGGAAATGTAAAATATTAATGAAAAGGAAAATGAACATCAATAGTTAGGAGACTCAATCCTAGAGGAATAGGGAACAGTAAAACCCACCATTACTATAAAGTTCACATTTGTTCGGTGAAATAAGAAAGTTTTGGTTTTCTATGGTTCGTGGGTCATAAAGTGTTGGAAACAAGTGATCGACTGAACAATAACAACAACAAAGTGTTACTAAGCAAAAATATATACACGGAATAAATAATTTGATTGATTAAATTAATGAGGTGGTTTCTTGATTTGAACGCACCAGGTAGGCCTACTTGGGTCTAGACCTGCCCCTATGGGAGATAGTTTGATGGTGATCAAGGCTCTCATGTAGATAAGACTCCAAGTCCTAACGGGTCTACAACCTGATGAGCATTGTTGGTGAACTATGAAACGCAATTGGCATATTGTTGTTCGGTTGTTTTCATTTGGGTCTCACTCTTTGTGATCTAATTTGGAGTTTTCCTGGAAAAGATATTGGAGTGGTTTGCCATTTCCTTCCCCAGCTTGTTTTGTAGATGAGGAAACTGAGGCAAACAAGGTTAAGCAACTTGTCCAGCATCACACAGCCAGTAAGTGCAGGCAGATTTGAACCCAGGCAGATGAGTCTTTCTGACTCCAGGTCCAGCACTCCATCCACTGCACCCCTAGCTGCCCTAATTGAAACATTTACTATGAGTTAAAAGAGACTGACCCATTTGTGTGGCCTTGGGTCATGGTTGTTATAGGAGAGTAATGATTTAATAAGGGTTTTAGTTTTTAAAATATTTATCTCAATGACCTGTTGGAATAATCTTTTTTTTTCTAGTTAGTACAACTAAACTCAGTTTTGCTTCTTTAAAAATATATAACATGAAGGAGAAGTAGATTAATGGGGAGATAAACTATTAATGATACTAACCTAATAGAGAGAAATATGAGGAGTTATATTTGTTGATCCATATATATTTCATATAAATTCTGTTTTTACTCTGTCAACTGAAGCAATAATAGTATGTCTCCACATCAGAGTATGATGTGGCTAAATGAGCTTGAAATGACTATAAAGTGTTGTTTTTACCAAATGATGGAAATGCTCACAGATGCTCAGTATAGTGGCATCAGATTTTACAACAGCTTCGGAGGTTTTCTGAATATTACAAGGGATCAAGATTATCAGAGAAGCAACATATGCTGTTCTACAATGTATAATTAACTCCTTTGATCCTGTTGGATCTGTTATTTGACACAGAAATCAACCTTCACCTCATCCCATCTGTCTCTTATCTCAAACTCATTGTTTGATTATGACAAGAAGATAAGAAATCATGAAGAAGTCATGTACCTTACTCATTTTACACAAAGATCGATTCTATGATTCTCTAGAACTTGTTTAATCTTTGTGTACAAATTTATTATTCTATTTAAATAGGAATAATCAGTCTAATTATTACCTTTTTTCCCTGCAGGGTATAAAAACATACCCCCTGGAAATGTGGAAGTGAGAAAAGAGGAGAAAAATAGTACCAAGTCATAGTGAGAAATTTGAAGACTCTGAGCAGATTTTTCCAAAAGACTTTTTTACTCTTTGCAAAATTTCAAAACAATAACACTCCCTTGCTTCAATCCATATCTCTTTCCTTCCTTCTATATTTCTTTCTGACTCTGTTTCTCCTTGTCTTTCTCTTTTTTTTCTCTGTCTCCATTAACTTCTGTCTCTCCTTCCATCCCTCTCTTCACTCCCCCCTTCCTCTCTCTCCTCCACTTTCTCTCTCAAACACACAGACACACACACACACACATACACACACAACTTTTCCACATTCTGCATGCATGCCACATTCTCTCAATTAACTAAAAAAAAAACTGTAGGTATCTTAAAGAATTTGACCCAAGTGGATATTGTAGGTTAGTGTAGAATTTTATGTAATCTTAGATGCTCATTGTACCTACCAATTTATTATTATTAAAATTAGCAGAACCTAGTGTCAGAGGCTATGTTTGCTATCCACATAATTTTATTTCCCTATGCTTAGCTCACTGCCTAGCCCGTAGAAATTGTTTAATAAATACCTCTTGACTGGCTATGGGAGGGTGGGGTGGGGCGGGGTGGGGTGCTGAAGAAGACACCTTTTTCCTCTTGTCTAAAGTCTTCCAAACAATATAACTTCTCCAAGTACTCCGAAGTTGGGGCAGGGTGTTTCCTGGATTTACAACAATTAAAGCTCCTGTAAATCAGAAAATAAGCACCATTGATCCATAATCTGGAAAGATTAATTCATATTAAATAATCCCCTAGAGTCTTCTTAAAATATTTTGAACTTTGCTCTTAATTAAAAAACTACTCTCAGGAAGAAGAAATTGTAAAAAAAGACATACATGAGTCTGTAAAAATAACTGACAACTTCTTGAAATTGTTGTCTTTGTCTCACGTCTCATTGAAAAGTGGCTGCCAATCAAGAACTACGCTCATATCAGTCTTAGTTTGCAGTTCCGTGACCTCAATTGTGTGTTGTATCAGTAAATAATGGTTCTATATGTTTGTCTGTTTGTTTATTTATTCATTTATTTGTGTCTTTTTGTCTTCATTCATTCACTCATTCATTCATTCATTCATTCATTCATCTTTGTGAGATTCCTTAGTGCTCATTTTTTTTTCCTATAGAGTAGAACTTATAAACACAGAGAAAAGACTACCGTGATAAGTACCAATCAAAGCTTAGTAGCTGAAAAATAATAACTGCTTGTAGAAGATAAGGGGAAAGACATTCCACCTGGCATAATCTGTCATAGGTATGATTTTGGGTTTCTCTTTTTGTCAGTAAGCAACTCTTTTTTTTTCCTCTCTTTGCCCCTGCCCTTCCTTTTCTTGCATTCTGGCCTCAGTATAAAGGTATATTTAGAGATTACAGAATAGACATTATTTTAAATAGCTTATACTCTCAAGAATTCATAGTTAAAAGTATAATACATTCAACTAAGTAAAACCATGCCTCCAAGACTTGAATATCATTAAGAACTGGAGCTTTGCACGATGGGGCTGGTTGATTGCTTCAGCAGCAGTTAAAATCAGTGATATTTTTAAATTAACTACTGGGATATGAGTGATTTGTTCAAAATATATAGATAAGTCCTTAGAGAAAATAGAGTATATAGAAATCCAAAACTATTATTTTCTATTTTGTGATAAAACAGGCACATGTCTAAATGTTATTAAAAAAAAAAACCTATAGGAAAATGCTTACAATTGTCAGAATTATATTATTGTTATTATTGCTGTCATTATAATTAACATTTTAAGGAGAGGAGCTAATTCAGATCATCATGAATGGAAGGGAAAAGCAGCTGTTTTCTAGTACCAAAATGCAATTCTTCCAAGATTGAATATAAAAAAGTTCTTGATTTCTTTAAGGAAAACAGCTGTAGTATCAACAAGGAAGAAAAAAAAAAAACTTGAGAAAGTGGAACTCAGCTTTCCTTTAGTATACTGAACTGTTTCTATGACTTATAAATTTATTTATTATGCTTGTAAAAATCAATTCCAACCTTCTGTTCTGATTTTGATCTAAGAGACTAAACTCATTTTCTAAATTCTACTTTATTGTGACATTGAGCCTTATAAACAAGTGGAATTTTGTCAGGAGGAACAAAAGAGTTTTCATGTCTAATAAGCGCATTCTATTTCATCTGCAGTTATTTGAGAAAAATCTATTTATTTATAAATATTGCCTTTGTTCATACGGAGTTCTTATAAAACAGTATAGCAGACAGTGTGCTGCATGATTCACTGTCAGAAAGAATCCTGTGCAATACCAAAATACTGAGAAGAATAAAAAGGATTCTACCCCAGCAGATAGAGAACCAACCCTGGAGTCAGGAGGACCTCAGTTCAAATCCAGCCTCAGAACCTGTGTGACCCTGAACAAGTCACTTAACCACAATTGCCTCAAAAAAACAAACAAATAAACAGATGGTTACTATAGACATTATTATCCCTAAAAAGGGGGGGAGGGCAGCTGTGTGGCACAGCGCATAGAGCACTGGCCCTGGAGTCAGGAGGACCTGAGTTCAAATCCAGCCTCAGACACTTAACACTCTAGCTGTGTGATCTTGGGCAAGTCACTTAACCCCAATTGCCATGCCTTGCCCCCTCCAAAAAAAAAAAAAGAAGAAAAGAAAAAACGACCAATTTCAATACTGATTCACAAAGGCAGGAGAATTAAAGTAAAAGTTTGTGTTAAATATTTGAAACTAAAAATATCAGCATTTCTACTAAATCTCCCTCCCATGGACAGTGTTTTTTGTTTTGTTTTTTGCAAAATAAAAATTTATTAATGATTGAATAATCTACACATACAGCTTGCTTTCTTAAAAATAAGCCACTTAACATGACACGCATATAAAATGTGTGAAATGCAAGAAGAATTCACAATTATGTGTCTATATAAGTCACAGGAAAGGAAATAAAGCAAGAGAAAAAAAAATTCAAGAATTAAAGCAAATAGCCTACCAGGATATATTGGAATAATCTTAAGTGAGTACTATAGTCAGATAGGGAAGACAAAGTCTAATATTCTTGAATGAGACGTTATCTCTGTACTATCTACTTAACCAAGTTATAATTGCAACTTCAGAATCTCTAATTCTCTCCATATGACAGGCAGCATTATGCAGCGGAAAGGGAGCTGGCTTGGAAGCCAAGAAGACCCATATTTAAGTTCTGTCTCTGACACCTACTGGCTGTAGGACCCTGGGCAAGTTAATTAGCAACACTGCAAATCTCTAAGATGCTTAAGATCTGAAAAGGTAGTGACCTACATAGGTAAAAAGAGGTTTCCTCACCTGGGAGTTTCCCAGGAGTCATGAGTCACACTTGGACCAAGTCCCTATCCTATATTAAACACTTTACCTTCTTCCTTTGCTTCACCAGCAATCTAATCTAAATTCCCAAAACTCTTTAGTGTACTCTTGAACCTAGCTTACCTAAATATGATAGACTTCTTATTTACACAGCTAGAAGGAGCTTGGAGAAGCATTTAAGATACCTAAACCCTCCCTGTGGATTTATTTATTCAATTCATTCCATGGAAATGGACACTTAAAAAAAAAAATTTCTAACCAGGGAATGAGATTTTTGATATCATGCAAGCCCTTAATGTAAGTTTTTCTGAAATTAAAAACAAAACATGTTTTCTAGATAGCTTTTATCATAACCAAACTGAATCCTATTAATTGAACTTTATAGCCATTGTCTTCTATGAGAGTTCCATGTGGAAGATATGCTTTCCTTTCCTCATATATAATAATTCTTCGCAAAAAAAGGATAGAATATTCACTGATCAGTCTTTCTTCATGTGATAGAAACCAAATTTCTTTCACCTTACTGATAGGCCTTAATATTCACTGCTTAATCGTTTTAGGTGAAGTGTAGTGTTAGACTTTTATGTATTAAGATTCCTCTATTTGGATTGGTTCCCTCACTTAAGGATCTGGGGGCTGTTAGTTGTCAGATCTCAAAATATTCTTCCTCCATTCATGGAAGCTCACTATCTGACTCATCCTCTTCTTCTTTAGTCCAGTTTTTGCCTTGATAGCAGGAGACTTCTACATAGATGTTGATATTCCCTCAGATACCTAAACCTCCCATTTCTATAATATTCTCAACTCCCATGACTTTTTCCACCACTCTTCCTTAGTTGAACGTATTCTTTTATTTTGTTTTCACCTAAATGTGTCCAATTTCCATGATCGAGAAGTCTGAAATTACTTTTTACAATGTCTTTTAACTTCATCTTTCCTCATGCTTTACTTTTCCTAAACCTATTCTTCATCCTGTTACCTCCAATCGATGCCCCTCACAGTACTTTTCCAGCTCATTACCCCTACCCAGAATATATTTTCCTTCCTTCTCAATCTCTACTTTTTGGTTAACCAGATGTATTGTATATTATCCTCTAATATTTCTCGTGTTCTTATCCTATCACTAGTACTGGATAGTTCCCACTAGAATCCTTACTAAGTCTTACTCAAACACTTCTAAAGAGAGCTGACAGAAGTCACACAACTGTGATAACTGCATTCAATACATTTTTTTTAATATCAACTGGGTTCTCATAGAAGCAAGGCAATCCTTTCGTATCAAGCTTCTCTCAGCACCCTATTTCCCAACTATCTCAAATGAAGACCTCATTGCATTATTTGGCAGGAAAATGAAGGCTATTCTCTACCATATCCCTCTGATATCTTTTCATTTCCCAAATCTTTGGCACTACCCCTTACTGTCTCCTCTTTTACTGTATTAATCTTTGAAGAAAAAGTGCCCCTTGCTCCTTTCTAAGGCCATGTGTACCTGTGCCCTTATTTCCATCCTTATACACTCCATTGTGTGCTCCATGACTTTGCTCCAGCTGTCCCACTTCTCTTGAATCCTCTCCTTTTTTACCTCTTAGAAACCTTGGATTTCTTGAGAACTCAGCATAAACAATATTTTCATCAGTTAATCATTTCTCATCTACCACAAGTCTTCCCCTCAAAGGTTACTTTTCATCAGTCTGGATTATATTTTTCACATACTCATTATATACATGTATTCTCCAACACTAGAAAGCAAACTCCTTGAAGACAAAGGGTCTGTATCTCCAAATCTTAGCACAGAATTTGGCACATAAAAGCCAAGTTGATTCTGTTGGTTGATGGCTTAATGCCATCTTCCATCTAATCTAGCAGGCTATCACAGTGTCATCTAATTTCTCTCTCTCTCTCTCTCTCTCTCTCTCTCTCTCTCTCTCTCTCTCTCTCTCTCCCTCACTGTTTCCTGCTCTGCTGACTATAAATATTCACAACTCTCTTGTCCTTTAAACATATATATATGTATATACACACACACATATATATATATATATATATATACATATATATATATTTAGAACCTCATTCAAACCTACTATGCTCACTGGCTATAATCCTGTGCTTATCCTCCCTTTTTCTCCCACCAGATTCCTGGAAAATGTTATTTAAAGTGGTTGCTGATGGGTTTTAGACTGTGGGAGCCCCCTTGAACTCTCCTTGAATCTTTCCACCTGATGAGGTGTTTGCCTGAGGCCATAAGCCTCTCATTATTGCTAGACCTAAATCTCTAGGCTAGGTAACTCAACCTAGCCTAGCCCTCCACTGTCAGGTTAGTTTCCACCCTTGATCCTATCAAGGCCCAAGCCCAAATCTGTTACCCTTAAACTAGCCTAGCCCTTGGAGATCTGTTATCTCCAAGTAGCCTTCAGCTACTTCCCACCCTTAATCCCATTCTCTTGGTTCCTGGAGTCTGACCTCACCCCAGTCCCATCAAGCTCCTTCTTAGACTCCTCCTCAAGACCCTCCCTAAACCCCTCCTCCCATCACCCCAGGACCACCCTTGATCCATCCCACAATCTTTCTATATATGTTTCATCTTGCCTCCATGAAGGTGCTCAGATTCAATGAAAACTGGCCTTCTTGTGAAAACAAGCATAACAAATGGTGAGATTTCTCAAGACTACCCATTATGGCGAATCTGTAATAAACTTTCTTTTTCTCTTTGGCTGTGAGAAGGCTTGAATTGAATTCATTCAAGCAGGACCCAGCTTGTTGGCATTTTGGAATCTCAAGCACCCCTAAAGGCATAAGGTTTTTTTAACCTCATCAGCTGCCTCTACTTACTTTTCCTCATACTCTTCTAATCCCTCTTCAGTCTGGTTTGCAATCTCATCATTCAACTGAAACTGCTTTCTACAGTACTGTAAATGACCTTTTAACAGCAGATCTTAATGTCCCTTTCTAAGTTTACATCTCTTTTGACTTCTATCATTTGACCTTTTTGATGAGCCTGTCCTCGTGGATATACTTATCTCTCTGGGTTTTTGTAGCAGTGTTTCTATATCACTTCACCTTTCTACTTGTCTGACCACTTTTCCTCAGGATTTTGTTGTTCTTTTGTTTTCAGTTTTGTGTTTATTTTGTTCTTTTGCTGGATTGTCATTTAGATCACAACTCCTAACTGTGGGTTTATTTCAACTCTGTTGATGGAATTATCTTTTCTCCTTACAGCCTCCCTTTTGGTGATCTCCTCCCATGGGTTCAATTATCATCTCTATGTAGATGACTCTGAGATGTATATATCCATCCCAGTATCTCTCCTGAGGTCCACTCCCACATCACCAATTACTTATTGGGCATTTTGAAGTGGATGTTAAAACAGAATTCATTAACTTTGTACCAAATCTACTTCTCTTCTGGACTTCCCTTTGTCTGTCAAAGGCACTGCCATCTTTCCATTCACTCAAAATTGCAGCGCTATTATCCATGGGTCATCTAGGTTGCAAAGTGGATAGAGTGTTTGGTCTACAGTCAGAAGGACTCATCTTCCTGAGTTCAAATCTGACTTCAGATACTTACTAGTTGTGTGACTCTAGGCAAATCACTTAACTACTTGCCTCAATTCTTCATCTGTAAAATAAGCTAGAGAAGGAAATGGCAAACCACTACAGTGACTTTGCCAAGAAAACTCCCAAAGGGGTCATGAAGAGTTGGACAGTAAGGAAAAAAAAAGGAAGGGGTAATTTATCTAGGCCTCATCACTTTTCACTCACCTCGCATATCTAATCAGTTGTCTAATCTTGTTATTTCTATCATCACAACATTTCTGGCTGTTCCAGGTTTCTTTCTACCAGTCACCATTCTAACTTGTCTCTATGACTCAAATGTTACTCTACTCAAATCTATCCTCCACATAGACTCAAATCTGAGATGATAGGAGATTGTTAAAATAATCTTAGGGGAGATTTGAAAGACTTTAAATTAGGGTGTTGGGTAAATAGGTTTGACCTCTTAAACTAGCTCACAGCCCATATACATATTCAATAGACAACAGTGGTTTCCTATTACTTCTCAGAGGAATCATAAAGTACTTAGTTTCACATTTGTTGGTGGAATTGTGAACTGATCCAGCCATTCTGGAGAGCAATCTGGAACTATGCCCAAAGGGCTATAAAAGTGTGCATACCTTTTGACCCAGCAATATCACTTCTAGGGCTATAACCCAAAGCCATCATACAAGTAGAAAATCAATCCGTATGTACAAAAATATTTATAGCAGCTCTTTTTGTGGTGGCAAAGAATTGGAAATCAAAGGGATGCCCATCAATTGGGGAATGGCTAAATAAATTGTGGTATATGAATGTAATGGAATATTATTGTGTAATAAGAAATGAGGAATAGACAGACTTCATTATAACCTGGAAAGATTTACATGAACTGATGCTGAGTGAGGGGAGCAGAACCAGGAGATCATTACATACAATTACAGACATATGGTATCTCTAAGGACTAACTGATAGACTTGACTCCTATCATCAATACAAGGTTCAAAAACAGCTCCAAAAGACTCATGATGGAATTATGATCTTAAAGTTGTCTAGACAACTGAGAGGTTGTGTCTTGCCCAGGGTCAAACAACCAGAAGGTATCAGAGGTAGAATCTGAGCCCAGGTTATCTAGGCTTTGAAGCCATCTATTTATACATTATATCTGGTCTGTCCAACCTTAAGTTATTATTTAAACAACAGAAAATATATTTTGATTTGCCATTTTAGTGAGAGCTCTGCAGTTGCTAGGCTTCCTTTACTAAAGCATTTATGTAAATTTCTATGCTTGTAGGCAGGCTGCATGAATCACATTGTAGGACATATTTTGGACAGCCTTGCATTATACCATGAAGAACAGTTTGTTAATTTATTGATCTTAAAGAACAGAAGAGAAACCAGTAGAGATGAGGCCCAGTGGAGAAAAGTAGAGAGGATAGCTTGATTAATAATGTTATTTTAATTTAATTAATTTAAATTTAAATTAACTTTATTATTATAAAGTATTAAATTACTTTAAATTTAATATTTAATGATATCTTAATGATATATTACATTTTAAAAATTAATTTTAACATTTGACTTTGTAAGCATGCTACTGTCTTTTAAAAACAGGTGAGTATTCTACTTTCCTAGCTATTATGCTATAAGCTTACATGTATATGTTTACTTATCTTAAAATATATATTATATCCTTCCAGATAGATTTCTTATATATTTCTCATACATTCATAAACACCTGTAACTACTCCCTGTTAAATTAGGTGCTCAAGAAATATTACTGATTAATTTTTCCTTCCCACAAATATATCAAAACTGAGAACAGCATAATCTCAGATTATCAGTTAAAATAAATATACTAAAGTTAGTTCCTTGTTTGTTTGTTTTTTGAAGTAGTGGTCTCTACCTTTATCTTTTTATGAGCCATCTTATAACCCGAACCAACCTTATTTACATATGTCATATCTGTAAGACTCTTTTCTATTTTTATTTCCTTCTCAGAATTGTCATATTACCAAGAAAATTACTCAAAAGACAAGCACAGTATTGTTCCAGAACAGAGATAAAATTCTTCAAGATGTTGGCACATTCTGGAAATTTGATGTTAAATTTACAAAATAGGAAGACAGGTTGAAACAAAAGAGTAGTAGAGCAAAACATGAACACACAAAGAGGGTAAAGAAAACTAGAACAAAAATAGCATTCTGGGGAAGTAGAAGTGAAAGAGGGAGGAAAGAGAGGAGAGAAATTATTTCAAGTTAATAGAATAACAAAAAGCATTAAAGATAAAGAGATCCCTTATTTTTTACAATAGAATTTTATCAAATTTTATGTCTGTATTTCAAGAAAGCCATGGTGGAGAGAAAGTCTCCCTGGAAATTTGGAAGACCAAGCTGCGTGACCTTGAGTAAGTCATTTAGCATCTAAATGCACCAGTTAACCCATTAAGGCAGCAGAGCACATAGGAAGTTGTATTGGCAGATGGTGCTTTCTTCCTAAAATTGTATAAAAAAATAAAATCAAAAATCTGATGAAAAAAATCAGAAACAAGTATTTATTGACTATATCCTACTGTATATCTAAGGCTAGAAGTAAGAATAGGTGCTGCAAACTGTATAAAGCCATAGCTTCCTAGTCCTTTATTATTTTTATTATTTTCTCATGGCCAGGTCTGATCATACCCTGCTGAAAAACCTTTCAGTGCTCCTCTATTGCTTATAGCAGGAAATAACATTCATTTCAGGTCCTTTACAATCTGGATACAACTTAACTTTGCAACATTATGTTTACTTTACTCTCCTTCCTGATCTCCCTGTGCAAAATGAACTCACATATCATGTTTTTATACCGGATTTTTCAACATCTGTTTTCCCCCCACCCCTGCAGGATGTCTCAATCATCCATTCCTCTGATGTTCAGCTCCTATATCTCTCTTTTGGAATCCTCTTCCTTCATAAACTAGTAAAATTCCATCAGCTGAAAGTGATCTCTTTTCCATAAATTTTCTTAAAAGTGATATGTGAAACATATCTTATTTGCAAAGTGCTTATAAATATACATATATACATATATGTATATATATTTTACATAACTTCATCCTGATACAAACCCAGTAATGCAACCACACGAGGCAGGAGCTGTTCCTATTCTCATTCTGAAGATGAGAATAAACTGAGTCTGAGAGAGATTTAAGAAGTTGTCTCTAGTCACACAGTGCATGTCTGAAGCGGAATTTGAACTTGAGTTTTCCTAACTCTAAGTCTACCACTCTCCACTATGGCATCACATTCCCTCTCCTTTACTACAACAGCATCTATCTATATAATATTGTTGCTCTTTTATATAACACATTCCTCAATAAATTTAGAATTCCTTGAAAACGAGGATGACAGTTGTTTTTGCCACCTTTCGCCTGACAAAGTCTTACGTATATAATAAATGTTGAATTCAATTGAAATAAATTAAAATAAGACACAATTTATGTCCTCATGGAGCTTAAAATCCAGTTGGTAACAAAAAGCATATGGATAGAAAAAGAGAATTATCAGTGTTAGGTAGAACTGAAAAGCAGGAGTGACAAATGATTTGTACAAGCACTAAGCTTTAAAATAATTAAGTGAAGCTAAAAGTAGTTGTTTCCAGGCCTCTGCCCCAACTTTTTTATAAGTAAATAATGCCCTGTTTCTAAATAATCCCTGACCAAAAAAAAAAAAAAGGCAGAAAGAGTAAAACCTCAGTTTTGCTTTTTTTGTTTTTTTCCAAGGAAAATAGGCATTGGGCAGGTTAGGTGGCTCAGTGGATAAAGTGCTGGATGGGGCCTAGAGTCAAGAAGAGGAGTCTTCTTGAGTTCAGATCTGACTGCAGATGAGTACTAGGTATATGACCTTGGGCAAATAATTTAATCCTATTTGCCTCAGTTTCATCATCTTAAAATGGACTACATAGAAGAATGGTAAGCCACTTCAGCATATTTTCCAAGAAAAGCCCAAATAGGTTCTTGAAGAGTCAGATGTGACTGTAAAAAACTAAATAACAACAAGGAGAATGATCTCAGATTAGAAAGTATAGAACATGAATGATCAACAAAATGATAAAAGAAGAGAGATGATAAAAGAGAACCTCATTGTCCTAAATAAACTTTCTTCCCTAGGCACAAATGAAATAAATGTCAAGGTGCCAAGAGAAATTGAGTGTAATCTTTTTACATCATAGGAAAAAAGAATGATATTAAAGAAAAGAAAACATGCAAATATCTCCCATTAAAAAAGGAAGGTGAATGTTTCCATGTAAAAGAGGGAGAGTTTTATTTTTATTACTGAGAAAATTCCAGAAAGTTCTCTTAAATGATGACTTGTGAGAACTTAGAAAATAATTGATCAATAAAAGCCACATAAGGTCATTAACAAGAAGCAATGCTATATTAATTCTGTTTTGTTTTCTTTGTTGTTGTTGTCATTCAGTCATTGAGTATTGTCAGACTCAGGGTGACCCCATGGATCCTAGCATGCCAGGCTCTTGTATCTTCCATTATCTCTCAAAGTCTTTAAGTTCATGTTCATTGATTCCATGATACTATCTATCCATCTCATCTTCTGCTTTCCCTTTTTGCTTTTTCCTTCAACTTTTCCCAATATCATGATCTTTTCTAATAAGTCCCATCTTCTCAACATATAGCCAAGGCATTAAAGCTTTAGCTTCAATACTCGACCTTCCAGTGAACAGCCTGAATTAATTTATTTAAGTAAAGTTAGATTTGATCTCCCAAGGGACTCTCAAAAGTCTTCTCCAGTACCACAATTTGAAAGCATTGATTCTGCAGTGCTCAGTTTTCCTTACGGTCTAACTTTCACATCTTAATACTGCTACTGGAAAACAAAACAAAACAGAACAGAACACAGCTTTGACCATATGGACCTTTGTTGGCAAGGTGATGTCTCTTCTTTTTAGTATGCTATACGGATTTGCCTTAGCTTCCTTTCCAAGGAGCAAGTGTCTAATTTCATGGCTATAGTCACTGCCTACAGTGAACTTTGAGCCCAAGAATATAAAATCTGATAATATTTCCATTTCTTCTCCCTCTATTTCCCAGGAAGTAATGGGACCAGTTGACAAGATCTTAGATTTTTTTGGTGTTAAGCTTCAAAGTACCTTTTATTCTCTCTTCTTTCATCCCCATCAAGAGGCTTCTTAATTCCTCTTCGCTTTCTGCCATCAGAATGATATCATCTGCATATCTAAGATAATTGATATGTCTCCCAGCAACCTTAATTATGCTTTTTATTCATCCAGCCTGGCAATTTGCATGATGTACTCTGCATATAAGTTAAATAAATAAGGTAACAATATACAGCCTTATTGTACTCCTTTTCCAATCTTTAATCAGTTATTCCATGTTCAGTTCTAACTGTTGCATCTTGGCCTACATACAGGTTCCTCAGGAGACAACCAAGATTATTGGGTTCTCTCATCTCTTTGAGGATTTGACACATTTTGCTGTGGTCCACATAGTCAAAGGTTTTAGTATAGTCAATGAAGCAAAAGCAGATTTTTTTTTTTTCTGAAACTTCCTTGGCTTTCTTCAATTTGGTCTCTGGGTTCCTCTGCAAACTAGCCTGCTCTTTTGGTAATTCTCCATTCACCTGTTACTGAAGATTAGCTTGCAGAATCCTAAGCATAACTTTGCTGGCATGTGAAATAAGCACAATTGTCCTGAACTTTGATGTATCCATCTTGGGTAAACTTACATGGCATAGCTAATGGTTTCAATGAGTTATGTAAGACCCTCTGTCACAAAGTACATATCCATGTTGTGGGTGGAGGGGGGAGGGCAGTTCTTTTTCACTTGGTTACAAAACTGAGAGTGTAGGTCATAGAAAGAATATATCTGGATGTCAACAAAAGATTTGACAAAATCTCTTATCTCCTAGAAGACATAATGGAAAGGTATAGGGTAGTTAAAAATATAAAGTTAAGTGCCTTTGGAATTGATTGAATTACTTGTAAGAAAAAATAAGTGATAACTTCTGAAACATTGTTGGCTCAGAGGATTATTTCCAGGGGACTGACTTTGGGTACTATTTATGGTCTGGTATTCTTCAGCATGTTTTTTAAGTGACTTGGCTAAAGGCATATAAGATATGCTGGTTAAATTTATAAATAACACAAAGAGGGAGGAACAGATATTGGACAACAGAATCAGTATGCAAAGAGATCTCAAAAGTCTGAATCTAATAGGATGGAATTTAATACAGCTACATGATATGATTACTGTAGTCCCTTTCCATCCATGAATGTCTATGATTCCTGGGTTGTCTAGATTAAGTTACAAGGGGAAATGAATTAATTATCAAAAGCACACTTGGAGAGAAATAATTTAAGAGTGTAAATTCTCAAGATACCAGTAGAGAATTGCTGGGTTTTTTGTTTGTTTGCTTTTATTTTTTTATGACAGTTAAATAAGAGAGAAAGTCTGAATTCAGTATTTGCTGCATACTTCTCTTACTTCATTTTCTAAGTCCAAGTGTTTCTTTTTCTCAGGAAGAAAGATTTCACTCAGAAACGTCATTATTCATTGCCAAAAATACACATTTATCTATTTTATTTTTGTGAAGAGCTTTACTTTGAGTTTGAGATTGAAGGCATCTCTTTTCATATTAAGTACTCCGGACTAAGGTCACTATCACCCTCCTCTATGACATGCACAGGTCTTCACACTTTTTTCTTGTGGTAATCTATCATTTCAGTTTTGAAAAAAGGCTAGAACGAAAACTCAGAAACCATTAATTTTGTCCATGTTACAGATTTAGACTATAACTTGCATTTGCTATTTGTATCTCATTGAGAAAATAGATAACAGACATATTAAAAGATTGTGATAGATGTGTCAAAAAAGAAAAAAAAACTTTTAAAATCATAACAATAAATATATCAAATATATAAATTATGTATCATATCAAATTATAAATATAACATACAGAATAAAGTTATATAAATATATACTATGATAATGTATATGTATAAGTGATATACATATATACATTATACATATATATATACATATATATATATATATTCAAAACTTGGTATGATGAGTCCCCAGACTACAACTTAAATTGGTTTTAGTTGAAAAGTCCTTTAGTTGATTTATTGATTTACCTACTCATATTGTCAAGTAAACAAATAATCCTTGGATAAGGTTCAAATGAACTTCATTTGAAGAACTTAAATTACACCAATAATTAGCGCCATAAAGAAGAGTTAATTAAGAGCACAATAATCCTTTAAGCTACAATTAAGACATTTTTTGTTTTACCTCAAGTAAAACTTTTTTTTGGTGATAATTTTCATATCATCTTGATTAAGATAACTCAATTATGGTTTTATTTATCAAAATAATTGCAACTTAGTTAAGACAGATTTAAAAATTTACAAGTATCATTTCTCATTTTTAATCAATTTTACCATTTACAGGCCTACATCAAAAAAATATATTCCATGATCTATAGATGGATTTGAATATTCAAAGATAAGAAGAAAATGAGCTACTGAAATGCTGAGTGAAAATTAAGGTTATGAAAGTGAGTTCTGGCTGTGTTTCCATTGACCAGCTAAAGAACTTCAAGCAAAGATTTGTAACATTTTAAAAAGCCACTTGGGATAATTTAAGTCCTAAAATACTATCTTCTTCAATCAACCAATTAGTCATCACCACCCTCTCCACTGGAATCATTAGTATGATAAACACAAAATATTACTCTACCAGAATGAATCCCCAAACACAGTTTTATAATCCTACAGTAATGTCGATCATAAAGTCTACAGATACAATACCCAGGGCAAGTTGATTAAAAAGATTTTGGGAATACATTTTGTGTGTTGGAGTAAGCTCACCTCTAGGCCAAATCTATTAAGATTAAATATATATATATATATATGTATCAATATATAAAATGCCTCTGCCATTCAATACAGGCCATCAATGCTGATAATAATTGTTTTGTGAATTATTGTAGTAGAAATTCCTCTAAACTGCCTAGTTAAAAAAAAAATTCCTAATGCTCTGAACTTAGATAGATTGGTCAACAAACAGCAGAAACTGAATATACTATTAGTTTCATCTCAAATCTACTGCAGCTTGGCAGGAACTGCCAGATTTTATTTTTCACTGACTTCTCTTTGAGAACCCAGAATCACCAACACTCCATAATAATTCATCAAAGTAGTATTTTTATGGAAGTAAAATTCTATGTCCTGGTGGCTTTAGTGGTTCAACAAGTTCAACATTGGATTAATAAGTGGTGGGATAGACAAAAACAAAAACAAAACACATTTTTAAGATAAAGAACATGAGTGTGTCCAGAACTGGGGAACTGCCAACTCTAATTTACTTTGCTCTGGGAAAACCATATTTAGAACAGTGTATTTTTTTTTTCTTGGCACCATATTTTGAGAAGGGAATTCATAAGCCAGAACATAACCAGAGTTAGGTTACTGGGATGATAAGACAGTTAACCATGCTACACCAGAGTAAGTTGAAGAATTAAGGCTGATGAGCTGAAAGAATTCTCTCTCCCAGTATGTGAATGGCCATCACGTGGAAAGCTTTGACTTATTCAGCCCTAGAGGCCAGATTTAGGAGCAAGAGGTAGAAGTTGAAAGAATAAACAAACAAACAGGTTTCAGCATCATATATGGAAAAAAAACTTCATTAGAGAATGTCTGAAGAAGTGCATCCCAATTCACTGTAGGAAGAGGTTTAATAATCACTTGTCGAGGATATTGTATGGCAAAATCTTATTCATGTAGAAGTTTGACTGGAAGAACTTGGAGGTTCTTCCAACTTTTGATAATCAATGATTTTGAGAATTCTTTGTTCTGCTGTTATTTCCTGTGTTATTTCATGCAGGTATATTATAGGAGAGTGTCTCACTAGTTTTTATGAATTCCTTCCCATGAGATATAGTTGATCCTGAAAAGTCAATGTCCAGTCTAGTAGGTGATAAACTATTGTGTATTACAGACATTTTTAGGACCCTTAGAAAACTATTGGTAAGAACTATTTCTTTTTTATCTCACAGAACTCATCAAAATCACTTGCTCATCATAAGGTACTCAATAAATATTGAACAATTATTATATTAAGGTACTTTCACTTATCTGTTTTTATGGAAAAGTACTGAGGAATGGTAGTGGTTGTGATGAAGTAACTGAGTGTTGATCCATATATATGTATATACATACAAATATATTAACATACATATATACACATATGTATATATATGTGTGCGATATGTGTATGTAATATTGAATGAATAATAAATGAATAAACATGGTCCTCATTCTTATCTGTGGCAGTTTCCTACAAAATTGCTATCATGTTGCTCAGTTTGGGGGGGCTAATTTTTTATTTAGGCTCACATCTTTTTGTTTCCTCTTCTCCCTGCTACCTATCTTTATACATTTATTAATATCAGGGTAACCTGAAACAGCTTGACATATTTCTTATGAAAAAGGGAATATTTCTGCTGCTAAATAAAGGATGCGAATTGGGTTACATTTTTCCAACATTAGAGTGAATTCTCAATATATACTTCTTAACAACAACTTTACTTGAGACATACAATTATCACTCCTGAATCCAGTTTTCCCTACTTTGACATACAGTCACTGAGAAAGGAGAAAGTAAAAGAGGAAGAGAAGAGCCAAGAAGCGACTATTGTCCTGTGGACCAAGACAAGAAAAAAATGAGAACAAAGAGACAGGAGAATACAAACAGCAGGAAGGAGAAGCCAAGATAGCGGACTAGGAGCAGCCACCCAGCTGAACTCTCCCAACATCCCCTTGCAAATAACTTTAAAATAATAGCTCAAATCAAACTGTGGAGTGGCAGAGCCAATAAAAGGTCAAGGGAAGACATTTTCCGACATAAGAAAACTTAAGAGGTCAGCAGGAGAAGTCTGTGATACCAGGGTGGAAGCCTGTCTGGAGCCTGCACGCACATCTGCAGCAATAGCAGCAGATTTGGGAGCTCACAGCACAGGGATAGTAAGGGAGAGAGACAACTGGTTAGAAAGAAATTATAGGGGACCCTTTTCTGACACTGGGTACAGTTAGTGCTGACTGGCAACTCTATTGCTCATATGCAGTTCCAGGTCACAGTTCTAGAGCAGAGAGGAGCACTGGTGGTTGGTCACAAGGGAGCATGGACTCTGGTCATAGTTCCTTATCAAAGAGGAGTACTAGCTCGTTTCTACAGGAGGTGATGGACCATGGCTGGTTAAAAATGAGATCGTGGACCAGGAGAGCAGTGACCATACCATCACCCCACATCAGAAGCACCAAAAACTTTCAGACTCCACAGAACTAACTCTGAAAACAGCAGCATAAAAAAGTCTGAAGCTTTGAACAGTACCTACCAACTCTCAGGTGAGCAGAGACCAATTTTACCACAAAGTTCAAAGTCAAGAAATATGCTTAAAAAATGAGCAAACAACAAAAATGAAAAAAAGAAGAATTTGGTCAAAAAAGCTACAACAATAGCAAAGCTCAGTCATTTCAGTTATGTCCAACTCTTTGTGATCCTATTAGGGGTGTTCTTGGCAGAAATACTAGAGTGATTAGTCATTTCCTTCTTCAGCTCCTTTTACAGATGAGGAAACTTAGGCAAACCTGTTTAAGTGACTTGCCCAGGGTGATATAGCTAGTAGGTATCTGAGGCTGTATTTGAATTTGTAAAGATGAGTTTTCCTGATTCCAAACCCAGTGCTCCATCCATTGTACCACCTAGCTACCTGAAGGGAAGAGCCTAGAATCCCAAGACACAAACTCAGAAAACTACAAAAATGTGGAAATGGTTTTTTAAAAAGCCTCAATGTTGTGAACTGACTCGACCATTTTGTAGAGCAGTTTGGAACTATGCCCACCTTTGACCCAGCAATACCACTTCTAGGGCTGTATCTCAAAGAGATCATACAAATGGGAAAAGGACCCACATGGGGAAAAATATTTATAGCAGCTCTTTTTGTGGTAGCCAGGAATTGGAAGTCGAAGGGATGTCCATCAACTGGAGAATGGCTGAACAAGTTGTGATATATGAATGGAATGGAACACTATTGTGCTATAAGAAATGATGAGCAGGCAGAATTCAGACGAACCTGGAAAGACTTACATGAACTGATGCTGAGTGAGGGGAAGAGAACCAGGAGAACACTGTATACAGTTACAGCCACAATGTGCTCTAACTCTGATAGACTTGGCTCTTCTCAGCAATGCAAGGTTTCAAACAACTTAAGACTTAAGGCTCATGATGGAAAATGCTATCTACATCCAAAGAAAGAATTAAGAAGTCTGAATGCTGATCAAAGCATACTATTTGCTCTCTCTCTTTTTTGTTTTATTTTGTTTTGTTTCTTCTTTCTCATGTTGCTTTCCATTGGTTATAATTCTTCTTTACAAGATGACTAATATGCAAATATGTTTAATATGAATGCATATATAGAGTTATATCAGATTGCAAGCAATCTTGGGGAGGGGAGAGAAGAGGGAAAGATAGAAAATTTAAAACTCAAAAGCTTGTGGAACTGAATGTTTTAAACTAAAAATAAATGTATTTTTTAAAAAGCCTCAGAGAAAAATGCTAATTGGACCCAAACCAACAAGAATTCATAGAAGACATAAATAAAGAGAAAAGAGTGGTGGAGTGAAAATTGGGAAAAGAAGTGAGAGTGATGAAAGAAAATTATGAAAGGTAAAAGGTGGGGAAAAGAAGCACAAACAATACTGTAGAAAACAACATTTTAAACAGCTGAATTGGCCAAATGGTAAAAGAAGCAAAAAAAAAAATCTTTGAATAGAAGAATTTCTTCCAAAAGCAAATGGCCAAATGGAAAAAGTGGAACAAAATTTCACCAAAGAAAATAATTTCTTAAAAATTAGAATTGGTTAATTGGAAGTTAATGAACCCACAAGACATGAGAAAATGATAAATCAAAGTCAAAAGAATGAAGGGAAAAAAAAGGCGTGAAATGTGAAATATCTCATCAGACAAACAACTAATCTGGAAAACGGATTAAGGAGAGATAATTTAAGAATTATTGGACTATCTGAGAGCCATGATCAAAAGAGCCTAGACATGACATTTCAAGAAATTATCAAGGAAAACTGCCCTAGCATCCTAGAATCTGAGGGTGTAAAGGCAAGCAAAGTGGGACTTTTTGCTGTTTTTTTCTTTTGGAGTGCTTCTCAGCACTAAGGCAATCAGGTCCCTTTGATTGAATCTTGCCTTTGTTTGAATCAAGAGTTTGATTGAATCAAGAGTTCTTGATTGGAAACAAAATATATATATACTCTAAGGTTAGCAATTTGCTTTGGGAGCTCACTCATTGGAAGAGTTTTCATGTGATTTGGCCAGATGAGACTCTGGGTAACCATTAAAGAGGCCCCCATTTTGAAACCCAGATGTTGGTGCTTCTCTCTCTGGTAATTATGTATGTACTGCTATGGATAGAGAGTTGGAAGGCCTATCTGCTGATCTGTGTTATTTGCTCTGTTTATATAATTTCTGCTTATAATTTCCATTTGTGTTTTCTCTGAAGTTCAGGGTGCTGACTTTTTCCCCCAAACCAAGTGAATGATATGTGTATGTTTAATTCAAGTGAGACTATAAACCCCTTAAAGTTGCTTCTTTTAGAAAAGCAGATCAAAGAACCTGTGCTAGTAGCTCTCCTGTGTTCTGGTGTTATTGGCCCTTATACCACCATAGTAGCTGCAAGCACCATTGATGTTACAGAGGGTAAAACAGAAATTGAAAGAATTCACCAATAACCTCCTAAAAGAGATCCAAAAATGAAAACTCCCAGGAATATTATAGCCAAATTCCAGAGCTCCCAGATAAAAAATTTAAAAAGAAAAGAATGCTAATAACAAAATAATTAAAAAATTTTAAAAGACAACAGCAAGTACTTTGCTTTTAAATAATTTGGATAACTCTGAGAGCATTCACATTGGAGGGAGGGAGGGAGGGAGGGAGGGAGAGAGAGAGAGAAAGAGAGAGAGAGAGAGAGAGAGAGAGAGAGAGAGAGAATATTTAACACTGCCACCAGGTAGAGACAAAGAGAACTAGAGTGCCTAGAGGGAGGCTTCCACCTTAGAACATCTGAGTTTTTAAGTTTCATCTAAGATTTAACATTCTATTTAAGTACAATGGATGAATGAGTGAATGAATGAAAATCTTTTAAAGTGCTTACAGTGTGTGTGTCAAATACTGTGCTCACTGCTAGAGATACAAATACAAAAAGTGACATAGCTCCTCCCCTCAAGGAGCTTGAATTACAACAGAGAAAGACCTTATAAAAAATAGGATACAGTTGCACATCAGAGGGGTTGCAATTTCCAGGGTTAGATGGGCACCCATATCAATGAGAATTACAGTTCCATTGAAATATCAAAGTATAGAATTTATAAATAGAATAACTGTTCTACCAAGATGTTAGGATATAGTTTGGGTTTAAGGAATATTTAATGAATTCTTCAGTGGTAGACTGAGTATCTGTTTAGTAATTCTGGCAAAGTTAATCACCAAAGATGAACTACTAAGTGATGGATTTTTTTAACCATAGCCAACCACAAGACCTTCTTATAATATGTATTCAGGTATAGAGATTTCAATTTGCATTGGGACAAAAAATATAGATGAAATCAAAGATCTACTGAAATACTGAAAATCATCCTAAGAAAATTAACAGGGAATACAGAAAAAAAAGATGCCAGAGTACCCAATCTACTGTACCACTTCTAGAAGCTAATACAGCTTTCAAGTCTTCAATTCTGTAAATCCTCTCATGAAAATACTAATGATATATGACTATTACGTTAGATCACTGAAGTATCCAATTCAATCCAATAAAAAATTATTCATTGTCTTCTATGTGCCAGATACTATGCTAAAATCTGAGGACACAATGAATAAAAAGACAATCCATGCTCTTGAGGAGTTTACAATCTAAAGGAAAGAGACATCAAACATAAAGAGAAAGGAAAGTGAAGGGTGAAGCATCTGGCTACCAGCACACGGTCACTTTGTTCTGTGGATTTAAAGAACAACAGGTAGGGCAATACATTCTAAATGAAGTGAACCTGAAAGCCAGGTTTCTCTTCTGCTCTCTACATTGGTAGGAATTTGGTACTCCACCCTGTAGCCCTCCAATCAGAGGGGAGACCTGGCTGAAGGAGGTAGTGTCAATTATGCCTTGAGTTAGCAGCATGGTCATGAGATTAGAGATGATAAATCTAAACTGGGTAGGGATATACATGCAATGTGGAAAAAATGCAGGACTTGAGGAAATTAAGATTAGAACACTAAAATGTTACTTGTGAGGATTGAATTAACCACATTGACTATCTTGAGTTAATTCTGGAGCTAGCTCAGTTCATTATGTAATTATTTATGGGTCTAGTTCAAATTCTGCTCTGTAAGAAAACTTTTCTTCAATTGTGGGAAATAGGAGAAAACCTTGTATTGTTTGAACCTAGTCTGAGTGATAGGGGAAACTGGGCCACCTCTCCATACTGTTTAGACAAAAGATTCTTAACTAAGGACCTAGCTTATATTGACCAGAAAGCTGGTTAGATCAAAAGATCTCAAGGAATTTTCTCACAACTGTATATCTCAAGCAACCTGTATGTCTTATACAATTATTATTTTCATGTTCTCTTGATTATTTGTAGATACTTAAGGAATAGCACACCTCCTTTTTTGAATTCCCAGAGATTTCACTTGTTCACGCTCCCTGTTCCAACTTGCAAAGTCCCTAATTTTTCATCCAATAAGAAATCAGTTCAAGTGATATACTGCAATATATTTTTAATTAATTGGCTATGTTTAGTTGTTTTTTGATGTATAAAAGTCTGCCTCCCCCATATTCAGAGTCCAGACCTAAGCTGAGAAGGACTGGTCCTGATTTGTTGGGCAACTGTCATAAATTGCTCAATAAATCGATATGCTCAAAAGACTGAACCTTTGTTTTCCTCTGCAATTTCTTCTTTCACCCTCCACAGGCAGCAGATATGAATTGGAGGGGAGAAAAAATAAGGATGAAGAATATCTTTTATTAATGTTGGGAGCTCAATGGGTTATTCTTACTTTTAACAACATCGTTTGGAAGGTCAGAGTCCTTGCTGTGGAAATCTTACTTCTGCGAGACTATCCATTCAGCTATTTTTCTTTAGGAGCCATTTATGGTCTTTTCCAAGGCCACAGGTTTCATCAACAGTAAAATGGAACTTGAATCCCTATTTAACCAGTATGATATTTTCAGGATGGAGTAAATCTACAGTTTTCTAAACTAACACATACCTTATTACTGAGTTCAACTTTACTATATGAAAGATGTGAATGGAAACTGGCTATGGCTTAGCTGTTTATTGAAATATTGCAATTGTTGGAAGATTTTAGATTTGTTAGTTTTTTTTTTTTCCCCTGGATACACTTCATTATAATTAAACTATATTCATAGAAGCTAGGGATAGTTTTGGAACAATGGAAAAGTGAAAAAAGTATTGAGCATGATTTATGTTAAACACTGATTTTTTTTTCTCATCTTTTCAATGGTTCTTTCTCTATAAGTGACATTGTAAACTTTTAATCAAACTCATCAGCATAATCACATTGTAGTGATTAGGGGAACTGATGTTTTTCAGCCTCCCCAGATCATAGCTGCTGGAAAGTTATTGCCATGAAATTTCCAATAATAATAATTAGCTATAGAGTCTCATCTATCTTCAGTGTTTGAGGTCTAAGTCCATCTAGAGGGACAGAGAAGTAGATGGTTGTTTAAAATACTTATACCATGAGTCAAGGAACATCTTTGAGGAAGAGGTATCACAAAAAAGAGAAGTAAGACTTAAGAGAAAGTCAACTGATGAAAGTTTTTTTAATGACATTACAATAGGACTTAAGAAGAAGGGGAAAAGGAATTGGGATGGTTTCCTTCTAATTCTGTTCACCATTCCATTTTACCCTATTTTGTCTCTATTCCACCCCCATCCACTTTCATCCAAAATTCTACCACAATCCCTCATGTGATGATTGAAATGTAGGGAAAAGAGGGGTGGGGGAAAGGGTATAGTAAGACAAGGTAGAGGAGGCAGAAAAGAAAAGGAACACTTGAGGTGTACTTCTTTGAGTGTTTGCCCACTTAGGAGTAGAGCAGTAGAATTAGAAAGTAAAAAATTAGTACTGTCTTCTTCTTCCTTCCTTCTCCAGCACTGTATTATTACAAGTGGGAAATGTTTCACACTTGTTTTGAATTCCATTTTATCCTCCCACATGTATAGGCAAAGACACTTCACAAAAAATATCATCCAAGTGAAAGTTTACCAGTAATCATTTTTTTTTTAATTTTGAAAGGTATGGCTTTTAAACTAGTTTTCCACTTGGAATGTGGTTTGCCCCAAATGTTGATAGAAGTGGGATGTTTATTCATAATCTGAATGTCTAAATACAAAGATCCCTCTTCTTCTAAGTTAAAGTACTGATTACTTTGTATTTAGGGTTTTGAAAGTAACAAGTAAACACAAATACTATAAATAATCCTTAAGATAACATAAAATAACCATTGTAAGCTATTTTTGTAATTAACTTTGTATATTTTGTATATTTTGTAATTAACTGTGAATATGGTGCACAAAGATTTCCTCTGGAGGGAAACGTTTTTTTCTAACCTTTTATTTGAAAGAACCAAGGCTAGAGACTCTGAGAATTTGTGAATCCTTGCATTTTGCTTTTAATTCTCTTAATATCCCAAGTAAATTCCCTGTGGGTTTGAAATACATGGGACTACAAACCATCCTCAATGCTCTCCAGAGAATGAAAATATACAGTATATAAGATTATTCATCAAATGAATACAAAATCATAATACTGAAAAAATAAGTGGTACAACAAAATAATAATGTCAAAAGTTTTTTTTTAAAGTATGCCACTCTTAGAAAACATAAATGATTAGAGTGGGATTTTTAAAAACTAAGCATAACTACCCAGCAGGAAGAATTTTTTTCTCTTCAAAAAATATGGTCATTAGTTTTTTTTTTTTTTAGAGAATTTAAAGTATGTTTTAATATGGTCTCCATTCATTGCAAGCAATTAGAACAAAAAACAGGTAACATGCAAAATTTTTTTATAAATGTAATTAATCGATAAAAGTCATCAAGAAGCTTCTTTTTAGGAGCCAAGATGCCAGAGTAAAGGCAGGGATTTGCCAGAGCTTTTCCAAATTTATCTCTAAACAATGTTAACGTAACACCTTAAAATGAATTCTAAAGGTACAGAACCAACAAAAGGACTGTCTGAAATAATTTTCCAATCAATG
>CM053622.1:271572917-271592203 GCA_028646595.1 Phalanger gymnotis | reverse complement strand
GGAGCTCTGGAATTTGGTGACAATATTACTAGGAGTTTTCTTTTTGGGATCTTTTTGAGGAGGCAATCTGTGGATTCTTTCAATTTGTATTTTACCCTCTGGCTCTAGAATATCAGGCAATTTTCCTTGATAATTTCTTGAAAGATGATGTCTAGGATCTTTTTTGAACTGCAGCTGTAATTCTGTAGCTGTACCACCCCTGCTGCACCCAGGGCGGTGGCTGAACCTGGAACTCCTTTCACTCTATCCCTCTCCCCCAATTTTTCCCACTAACCTTCTCTGTTGTCTTTGGTGTTTGTGGGTTGAGAAGTCTGGTAAGTGCCACAGCTGACTGATACAGGGTGCTAGGGCCTGCTCTGCCTGGCTCCTGGTGTGGTTGGTCCTGCTGCTGCCCATGCTGGGCTGTGCTCCCAGGTCTGTGTGCTATAGAAGTCACCCAGTGACCATAAAGGCTGTCGTGGGCTGGAGCCCTGCTTCCCTCTGCTATTTTGTGGATTCTGCAGTTCCAGAATTTGTTTAGAGATATTTTTTATAGGTTTTTGGAGGGACCTGGTGAGGAGCTCATGCAAGTCCCTGCTTTCCAGCTGCTGTCTTCCAAAGTAATTGCTTTGACCCATTTTCAAAATTTCATTAGATATCAATAATTAATAATGAAATTCTCTTAAGGAGAAGTACAATATAGAATATCGAAAGATTCTGTCTTCTAAAATATAAAATTCCAAATTTTTTCTAGTTATTCTGAATTTTTCATTATATATCATTTATTTATTTTAATTTTTGTCTTACATTCTGTTTCTACCGACATAACCAAAAAGAATTCTCTTGTCATTGAATTCTTGTTTTTGCCGTGGAAAGAACACATTTTCTTGAGAAAACCATCTGTAAAATATCTTGATGTTTCATATGATGCTTTATTTCTGACTCAATTTTGTCATTAACTATTAACCCCCTTCTTCCAAAGAGATATAAATTTTAATATATATATTTTTTAAGGAAAAAATTCTTGAGAAGTAAATTTGTTTTCCAAATCTCAAGTGACTTCTGCAGTCACACAAATATTTGGTATTAAGTTCAAATAATGCATATTTCATTGAAGAACATTAAAAATTTAATTTAATTTTCCCTATAACCACACATACTTTATTTTCAGAGCAATCTCTTGACACTTAATGTACTTTATTCTAGGGAAAATGTGATAGTGAGTATAGAACCAAACCCCACATCAGTGAAGAGCTGGGTTCATATCTTGCCCCTGATACAGAGTGGTTCTGTGACCCTCTTCACATTATATAACCTCTCAGTGGCTGTAACAACAATGCTGCTTGCAGCTGCTGTGGAGGTATAAGACCACTATTACCAGGACACAGGAAGGCTTCTAGCATGGGTTTTTTGATCTGCTTTTCTAAGGAAAGCAACTTTAAGGGGTTTACAATCTCACTTGAATTAAACACACATATATCATTCACTTAGTTCAGGGGGAAAAATCAGCACCCTGAACTTCAGAGAAAACACAAACAGAAATTACAAATAGAAATTATATAAACAGAGCAAATAACACAAATCAGCAGACAGGGCTTCTAACTGTCCGTCCATAGGAACACATGCATAATTACCAGAGAGAGAAGCACCAACATCTGGGTTTTCAAAGCATGGTAGGGGGCTCATTAATGGCTACCCAGAGTCTCATCTGGATAAGTCACAGGAACAGTCTTCCAATGAGTGAACTCTCAAAACAAAATGCTCACCTCAGAGTATAAATATAATTCTTCAGGGTCAGAGGGCATCACAACTATGCAACTCAAACTCACATGACGTAGGCTTTCTGGTGACTCAAGCAGATCATTAAAGACTCTTGATCCAATCAAAGACTTTTGATTGAAACAAAGGCAAAGCTTAGTCAAAGGCACCTGATTACCTTAGTGCTGAGAAGAACTAGAACTCCAAAAAAAAGAGCAAAACAAAAAGTCCTACTTCGCTTGTCATTACAGTGCCTCAGGCAACTATCTAAAACTGTAGTTGTAGAACCCATGAGAATTTTAATTGATAGGTTGAATTTCCTTTAAGACTTCCTTAAATCAGTGGAATCTCAGGTTCATAAAACATACAACATATATATGAATGACATGTGATTATGTATATCTGATAAGTATGTGTGCATATATGTATGCCATTATGTATGTGTGTGTCCAAAAAAATTCTGTGCACCAGTCATAGAAAACCTTTCCCTGTTGTAGCTTTTAAAAAATCCTCATCTGGATAAAAAGTTCAATATTTCTTCTGAACTAATATTATGTTCATATAACAGATTTTGTGAATGATTAACACTAGTAAGAAGAACAATTTTTAAGGAGGATGTGATTCCACTGAACCAACCTTTTGTTTTTGATGCGATTTTTTTTCTAGAATTTATTTGACCTGTAATCAGTTGCAACTATGTGAAATATGTTCATCCTTCTTCTAGAGTCTAATCTTATTAGAGGTATCACATGTTCTTTTACAGATTTTTTTTTATGTTTTAGAAATACTTAAGGAACATGTGTATCTATGTATTAAATTTTGTGAAATTGAATTCAAAAGATGTCAATATCATTTGTAATACCACTATCTAGTTTTGAATTCATTGTATTAGTAGGATCATGGGTTCTCAGGCTAGAGGGAAATCTACTAGTAACCTATTTTACTTATAAGAAAACTGAAGAAGTAGGTCAAATGACTTGCCTGATGTCATAGAGAGTGAAGAGAAGAGGAGGGTGGTTATTCAACCACATTCTCTTACTTTAAATAGATGGTTCTCTCAAAAAACATACTATTCCGAAGGTGTTACATAAATCATTAAAATAATATGTAAATGCTAACCCTTTGTACTTTTAAAATTCTTTTCCTTACACCATTATGCATCCATACCCCTTTTTATAGATAGGGAAATTAAGACAAATATATTGTTACTTTCTCAAGTGCTGTAGATTGAATTTGAGGAAGACTTTCTTTATATGAAAACACAAAGTAAAAAAAAAGGTCTATCTTTCTCCAAGTGTCAGCTGTAGTAATAATCAATATCTGTATCCAGGTGGCAGAATTACATTGAATACCTGCTCTACCTGGTAGTTCATGTAACATCTGCTCATCCAGTAAGTGACCAGTTCAAGTGTGACAAGGAATCATGGCAGAATTGGCATTAATGTAGATAAAAGAAAGGCTACCCACATCACTGAAATCACAGATATATTGAGTTGTCTGGCAATGACTGATATTAAAAAAAAATTGTATAGAGTAAGGTATTTCACCACAAATAACCAAAAATCAAATGATAAGTTCATGGTAAACCACTTCATTGCATAAGAATTTCACTTTCTTTTATACTTTAGAAAACGGAACTTCTTTTTTTTTAATAGGTTCAGAAAATGTTTTTATCTTACTATATAATACCTCTACTAAAATCCCATTCAATGCCTCGTTGGAATATATGTACGTGATTCGATTCAATCAAAAGTTGTGCCAGCACAGCACAATTATTTATAGAACCTACCACTCTCTTAAGGTTTTAAATTCAGACTTGCTATTAGACTCCACATAGCTAGGCTGAAGATCAGACTAGATAAGTTCAGCAGGCTAACCACAAGACAATGAATATTCTTCACTAAAGCAAGCCAAAAAGATCATTACTAAGGCAAAGAGGAGTTATGATTTGTGTCAGCGAAGGGAATCCAACTTTGCCAACATCACAAATCTTTTAAATATAGACAAAAATATAACGTATACTCTTCTCTAGATTCCAGATAGGGAAAAAAGTTTGGGGGTATCATGTTCATTATTTTCATCAGATGGAATAAACTATTGGAAATAGAGATTATTTTTTCACACTCTTCAATTTTTTCATTGTGAATATAAATCGGTTATAATATATACTTTCGCTACAAACCAACTCACTTCCTACAGAGCTATACAATCAGAAAAAGAATTTCATAAGGTAATGTTATTGATAATTAACTATCTAGAAAGACTTTCTACTCCTATTTATTTATCTAAAGAGGCTCTGTCAAGCTCACACTCTCTTTCCTCTCTAGAATCAGCTATAACTCCCACAACAGCTCCAAAAGTCTCCTATCCTACCCTAACTAGAAAATTTGACATTTATGGATCTGTAAATATATTACAAACATTAAAAGGTTTCATGGTCCAATAAGGTGGAACCTGCTTTAGCCTGGTTAAATTTAGAATGCTGAGTTAGAAGGCTTGAGATTTTTTTTTTAAAAAATTGATTGTGAAGTAGAAAAAACTACACAGACAAGTGTCTGTGACAATGTGTGTCATTAACTTAAAGCTCTTTACTTCCAGTACTTTTATTGAGATCCTCAAAAAAAGCATAAAGAGACTTGTTAGATTCAGTAATTTAGCCTCCCCTATTTACATTCCTTATTTTAGTTGTATAGACTGTCAGAAGTAGCCTCAGATTCACTGACAAGTTTTCCATGATTGATTATACAAGAAAAGTTGATAGTTTCTGAAGCTTTTATCTTCATTCATCAATCTGGCATTCATTTCTAATTTATTTACAGCACAGAACTTCTTCCTTAAAGTAATTGTTGAGAGAATGGCAGGGTCTTAAATAACAAAGTAAAGCCTCTGATTATATTTTATATCTTTTCTGAAGTTTCACTTACAATATTTATATGATTACTGATTAAAAAACCACAAGTATCCAATTCCATAGTGAAAAATTAGTTCTTGAAGGCTTTCTCCAGACAGTGTCACCAATTTCAAAATCTTTTAATGACATGAGATATAGCTTTGTTCAATGATCTGTTGAGTAATAATATCAAGCCAGTTATTGAACAGACATATATGTGTGTATGTGTATATATAAAAACACATGTATGTGTGTATATACATAGGTGTGTATCCATGTACATGTATATGTGTATGTGTATATATGTGTGTATATGTATGTGTATATATACATATCAATATAAAGGAAGATATAAGGCTTCAATCAAAGAAAGATTCCTTACTAATGTAAAGAATATGCAAATATTACTTTTTATATAGAAAGGGTATAAAAATTCCACAATAATATAAAATCTCCTTATTAAAATAGATAGCATTGCAAAAGAAATTAGCTTAACCATTTATACTTGTAAAACAAAATGGATGAAAAGTCTATACTGTTGAGAATATATGTAGCTATGCAAGTACCTTATCAACATTTACAAACCCACAATACAGACCCAAATTTTCCATAAACTTTGCTTTTTCCCAAGTGTTTGGCACAGCATTACACAGGTAGCAGATTTTTAATCAATGTGTTTTTGTTGCCCATATGTGTCTTAGAAAGACAAGAGAGATGAGCAATGAACTTTCCATAAATATCATTAGCAGGAAAAACCTGAATTGGATCAAATTAGAACAATTACAGTTTCTAAAAATCCCAAATTTCTTGCAGCTTTTTAAAGTCTAACTTTTTATAATATATTATTCCCTTCATAATGCTATCTATATAAGGAGAAATTATGGAAAGCCAAAATTTCAGAATAATTATAAACAACCTAAATGGAAATGCAAATATGTTAAGTAGTATAAAAAGTTTTAGCATCTTAATAATTATAACTTATAGAAGCATGATACAGCTAGGACCCTAATAGTGAAAATAATGAATCTTATGAAGTGCTTGCATGAATTTAAATTTATACTATTTGAAGTAACAATTATGCAAAATATGGTCATTAGTTTCAGCCTTACAGAAATATGCAGTGTAAATTTGAACAATGTGACTACTTTATGGGATTCATTATTTGCACTAAGAGGGAGCTAGCTATATAATGAAAAGAAAACTATGTCTGGAGGCAGAAGACTTGATTTTGTATCCTGATTATGCGGCTGTCTAGCTGCGTGGTTCTGGACCATTTGTCTAACCTCTCTGCATCTTGGTTTTCCTCATCTATAAAATTAGGTGGTTGGATTAAGGCATCTTCTTTAAATCATTTAGGTCTCTTATAGGAAGTTCTTCACCATATGATCCTGAATAAATGTCCTAAAATTGGGTTGATAATGTAGCAAGAATAGGAAACATCTAATAGAGAGCCCACATCATTCATCAGACCTCTGAAGATACTAAAAGAGAAAGCTTTCTATATGTTGGGTAGATTTTCTTTAGAGGATTCATGGGAAAACAATAAGTATTTTTAGTAGGTATATTTTGTTTTGTTTTATGAAATGACATAGAAAAGTTCTAATCTATATTAATACAATTATTAGCCGCATTGATGAAATAATGAATCCACATAATATAATCAACAAAATTAAAATGTACTTAGTACTGCTTGCTACTGAGTAACAGTTGCTTACTCAGAGAAGATTCTACAACTAAATCTCTAATACTGCTTTCTATAATATCATAATGAGATATGGGCACTGCTCATGGAAAGAAGATAAAAGCATAGTACTAAGAGACCATATCCAAAGCAAGGATGGGAATGAAGAATGAGCCAAGTTGAGTTCTGAAGGTGGAAGTATGAAGTAACAAGACCCTAAAGTAAGTCCAACATCAAGTCAGAGGACAAGAATCATAGCACACCACACAGAATCAGGGAAAAATGGTGAGTTGAAGGGCTTGACTTTGACAAATTAGTTCTTTTGAGCCTAAGAGATTTGGGGTAAAAAAATATCAATGGTAGGGTGAGAGCAAAGGGATGCCAGAGGATGCAAGCCACAGGTGTTAGGAAGTGATTGTCATCATGAGTTTTCCTGTGCCCCATAACCAAGGAGGTGTGATTCTGTTAAGCATTAGATATGGGACAGATGCTGTGTTGATATCATAAACCAATTAGGACTCTTGAGACTGGTGTTGATTGTCCTTCATTTCCCTCGGCCTATTTTCTCTTCCCTCTTTGCAGAGAGGAAATTTAATGTCTTTTGAAAGGCAGGAAACTTACCATACTTTCTCAAATTTTGTTTTCTTTCTTTGTTTAAATGTGTAATTTGTCTCTTAATCCAATGACTGAGACAAAAGCTTTTACCTACTTGCGCTGGGAATTCAGTTGAGAAGGCAATTGGGGACTATCCTAGAAGGAGAAGAAATAGATTTATGAAAGGGTATCGTAAAAGAACCTGATCTCTGTTGGGGGGGTGGTGTCAGAGCTATTTTAAAAAAAGAATTATTGATTCAGTTTACAACTTTTCCATACAGAGATAGACTTTATATTAGGATCTCTCAAGGAACTGTATCATCAGTACTGGTTAGTTAGTCAGCTGAGATTGTATGGGGAATGGAGAGTAGGTATATCTGCCATATTTCTGGGGCTTGGTTTGAGAGTAATGTCATTCCTTCACAGACAGGAAGAGCCAAGAAAGTGACTGGATGGAATATCTCAGCAAAGAGGAGCATTCCAACCCACAAACAGGTAGTGATGATTAAGAGTGACCTGAAGGTTTATCTTTGTGCTAACCAGCTCAGCCTCAAATTACCTTGAATGAATGCATGAATGGGCGCTTTTAAAAACACTGATGATGTGCTAAACATGGGTATATAAATAGAAAAGTCTCACAGTTCTTGCTGTCAATCAGGTCACATTAAAATGGATAGGGACAACACATATAAGATGTTTTAGTTGCAAGTCAGATATAAATTGACAGTTGTTAGGGTGCAATGACAAGGAAAATGGTAACATTTTCTTTAGTGCCATTTTCATTTTTTTAAAAAGTCCATCACTGATGTTGAACTATTTGATAACACCTAGGACTTTAGTGTTAGATCTTACTTTTTACAGGTCTTGGGAAGGTGTAGATGTTGAGGAACCAACATCTGCAGCAGTTACAGATAAAGTTGCTAGGTCACTTCTCTACAACAGTAGTTTTCTTTGATCATGGCTACCAGGGCCATTCTGGAGCATGGCTGGTAGCCTTGCGGATGCTGCTACTCCTGATACACTTGAGAAAACATGTCTTGGTCAGAGTAGGAGGGGATGGTGGTCATGCTGGTTCAGGCTGATTGCATTAGTTTAACCCATCTGGTACATGCTGTCTCCTTTATCACCCTCAAGGTGCTAGAGATGGGGATAGTGGGCCCATTCTCCATAGACCCATTCTATGGATGATGATTATGGCACTCAGCCTGGAAGCAGGACTGGTGATCTAATGGGTACTGACATTCCTGATGATCTTAGAATTCTCTGCATGTTGGTGGCAGTTGGTAGGAAGTTTGTTTTAGTGATGTCATACTCCCACACACAAACATTCAAATACATGCACATATATCTCAAAGAATATATGCATATACATACACATATATACCTACACATACATGTATAAATATATACGTATAAATATATACATACATAAGTGTTTGGGCTAGTTAGAAGACTGGTAAAAATATGAATACACATACTCAGGTGAATAGAAAAATAGAGGTTTATATTAACATAATATAATTATAATTAAGGGTACTGAAATAGAACTTCATAGAATCTCAGAATCAAACTCTACTTAAAAATAAGTCCTTTAAAAACATATCTAACAAATAGAAAACACCTCAAATAAGGGGGAACCCATCACATCCAGACACATTCTACTTTTAGATAGCTATTTGGCAGTTTCATTTAAATGAAATGTAATTTTTATTTGTGTAATTTCCATCCATTTTTCCTAGTTTTACTCTCTAAGGGCAAATAATATAAGTCAAGGACCTCTGTAATATCTTTCACATGACTATCTCCAAATTCTTTAAGACATCTGTAACATCTTCTCTAAGTTTTCTCCTATGGTTGATAAATCAAACCTTGTGATTTACAAGTCTTTCCCTATCTTGCTCATCCTCATTCATATGATCTCATGTTCAACATTCTTCCACAAACATGGTAGCATGAACTAAATATACTACTGAAAATTGTGGTATGACCATGGCAAAGTACAATAATTTCCCTATTCCTAGACACTGTGTCACAATTAATGCAACCTATGACAATACTAGCTTTGTTAGGTGCCACACCATACTATTGATGACTTAGGGAGGTATCTATTTCCACCTACATCTATGATTTTATTTATCTACCAATTTCCTTCAAAACAGTTCATAATCATTTTATGACATTGTATAAGATCTTAATAGCCTACTTGACCCCTAAAAGAAAAACCAAAATTTTTACATGATTCTGCCTTCTTTCCCATCACTTTTTAAAACAAATGTATATGATGTATAAACTATTCTACATATAAATTATTTTTCAAATGTTCACTTCCTCACTTTCCTCTAATAAGCAATATTAATGAGTTTTACTCTGTAATATTAGAGATTCATTCTTCCCTGATATCTCTCATATTCAAATGACTGATTCCTCATTTGAGAAGGAATTAGCCATTGGAGCAAGCTGGTATGTATGTTTCATAATCTGTCAGTCTCTTTCAAGACAACTAATATCACTAGGCTTCAGTTTCCTCATCTGTAAAATGAGGGAGTTGGACCAGATGGCCTCTAAGATCTCCTCCAGATTTCAAAGCATGAGCCTGTGATTTTATTTTGTTGCATTTTATATTAAAAAAATCAAATGACCAAATCATTTAAGTTCCCGCTCTTAATTTTTAGATTCACTTTATATTCATAAAGACAAACAATAGGATGATGATCAAATATATTATATCAAATTATATACTATGGATAGATGATGTAAAGGTGATAGACAAGACAGGTCCAACCATGTTACTCCCCTACTCAATAAAGTCTAGTGGGTCACCATCACCCTCAAGATCAAATACAGAATCTTCTGTTTGGCATTCAAAGTCCTTCATAATCACCCCACCACTGCCACACCACACACACACACACACACACACACACACACACACACACACACACACACACACACACCTAATCTCCTCCCTCAAGTATTCATTAATCCAGTAACACTGAATCACCCTTAGATTATAAATTTCTCAAGGAGAGTCTTTGGACTCTCTTTGTATTCCCAGTGCTTAACATAGTGCCTGGCACTTGCTGTTGTTGCTCTTGTTGTTGAGTCATTCAGTTGTGTTCAACTCTTTGTGACACCATGGACTATGCTGTCCATGAGGTTTTATTGCCAAAGATACTGGAGTGGTTTGACATTTTCTCATCCAGTAGATCAAGACAAATGGGATAAGTGACTTGCCCAGGATCACATAGAGAGTATCTGGGGCTGGATTTGAACTTGAGTCTTCTTCACTCCAGGCCTGGCACTCTATGCTCTGAGCCATCTAGCTGGAACTTATCAGGTCCTTAATAAATGTTTATTGACTGACAATAAGTCAAATTATGAGACCATACCCACAAGAACTCAAATGGCTAAAATCTTAAAAAATCTTTGGGACAAGCCAGCTTTTGGACCAACATACAAATTCAGAACAAAAGATCATCATACTAAGTGTCAGCAGACCTGAGTTTCTATTATGACAAACAATAACAGATAAAAACATGACTAGAAATATAGTATGGTCAGACAATGTCTGTCTTGGGCTGCATAATAGATAGCATAGAGTGAGGGATGTGGTAGTATTTTTCCCAAATATGATCAATTCAAAGCCATTCTAAGCAATTCTAATCCCTAAGTAGATTAGGAGAAAGAATGTGGCTTAATATAATATTTTAGGAGATGTAGATTTAAGCCATATAAATGAATCCAAAGGTATGCATCACTTTGGATATAAAAAATCCTATTCATGTACCAAAGGCACTCCAATGACTTAAATTTAGATTATTTATAATATAATTTAATAAGATTCTCCTAAACAGTCATTGGTGTTAAACTGTAAAATACAGTTTAACATGTACAGAAAACAGGCAAGATGTTTTTTTTAATCCACCAAAACACATTACAATGTTACCTTATACCATGAAAAGCCAGGTTATTTGTTTCTTACAAGATATTTTGAGAGAAAATTTGCAAATAATGTTAATGTCCAGTATATGTATTTTTCACTGATTCTAGCAATTAATTTCAGTAAGTCATTTAAATTACAAATGTCCATATCCTTCGAGATGGCCTTAAGAGGCCTTTATTATTCTGGGTATGCTTTTCTGTGACTTATAAGCTACGCCTTCTCTGGCATTATCCATGCAACAGATACTTTCTATAACCTATCTACCCAAAGGTGGGCTGTTTGCAGTGTTCTGAAAGAAAGAAATCAAAATGCTTAGGTATCACTGAGTTGTTCACAGATATTCTTCATTGCTATCAAGCAGTAATTATCTTTCTCTGCTTCAAACATCTCAACTGCCTTGATGTAAAAATCCCAGAAACATTCCCTCAAACCAAAACAACACTCAAAAATATTTCCAGAAGGTTAGAAGAGGAAAGGGATGGGAATGAGAAGATTTACTTGGCACCTCTCTTTCCCCTTTCTTCCTTTAGAACATTTTCTTTACACTTTCTGGGTATCTGCTCTGTTAAATCTCTCACTTCTGCTCTTTGCCAATGCAATTTCTAGCAATGTATTTATTACAATAAATATATTTATTACAACCAATATATTTATTACAAAAAAATTGTAATTATTCCAAAGCATTCTGAATGCCTTTTGTACTTTGTTATAACGTTATTTGTTGGACCTGAATTTGCTTAGGAGAAAACAATTTTCTAAAAACGTTTAAATTAGTGATTAGTTTTATTTATACTTCTATTTGTAATTCTATAATGTCATGCATGGCAGCAATTCGTTGCTTTGACAGGGCAGAGGTAAATGCTTGTGAATATCCCTTTCCGTATTGTATGGTGAAATCTTAAAGACTTTGTTTTTATGTTGTAACTGCCATTGCTCTGTGCAAAGCCTCAGTTTGTATTCTACTTCCTTCAACTCAAGCCCTTTGCCAAGTAATAATCCTTAGCCAACAGCTAGACATCAAGGTCATGTATATGCTGACCTCTTCTCTTTGCTGTTTACAGGTAGACTATGTCATTATTTACCATTCTTACACAGGCCAAAAGAGATGAGCAAGATTTTAAGATAAATAAGAGGAAAACATATTTTAAGCATAATGCTATTTTGCTTCCTAATGCTGACAGCTAAATATTAACCCGTTTATGAGCAATGCTTTTATCCTTTTGTTAAATCAATCTTCGTGACAGGGGTGTGATAACACTTGGGTACAAGCAGCCAATGGGAGGAATAAAGCGATAACAATAGTGGCACACACTAGACTCTGTGTTCCTCTTTTGGGCCAATAAAATGCTCTTTCTTCTTGGCAAAAATAAAGAAAGTGAGCTCTTTTCATCTCTGGCCTTCTTATCTTCATCATTTTGATCCTGATATTTGGTTGCATGGCCTCTACAAGAAGGACAACTTCCTCTGAAACATGTATTTTTTGGTTTCTTATTCAATATAGGGCACACAACCATTTATTCCTTGACATACTTTTCAATATCAAATGTCGCAATGTAGAATGACAGTGAAGACATACACAGAGTGGCACAGCAGCCTGCTGACCCATTGAGTGAGGACATAATTGTGCTCATCTCATATGATTAAAAGACGTCACTATGGTCATATGACCAAATGCATTTGTTTTAGTTATTTAGCAGGAAGGGACAAAAAAATAGACAACACATATGACATAATTTTGTTGAAACAAAAACAAGAGGAAGTTATAATGAAAATATAACATTTGAATCCCTTTCACTTCCTTTTTTGGTGCGGAGAGGGACTCTAAAAATCTAAGTTTCTAGATGTTTAATGAGTATTGATTCTGTACAAATTATAGCTTTAATTTTTACTAGTAATCTTTTTTATCTTTTTTAATTTAATTTAATTTTCAGTTCCAGTTTCTCTCCCACCTCTCATTCCCTATCTGACTCATTGAGAAGACAAGAACAAGTACATTTTTTTAATTAAGATTTTTTTATTTTTTAGTTTACAACACTTAGTTCCCTATGATTTTGAGTTCCAGATTTTCACGCCCCCCCACTCCTGCCCTCCCTCCCCAAGACAGCATGAAATCTGATATATCTTCTACATATAATTTCTCATTAAAAGCAAGTATGTTTTTAAAGAGAATGTATTTAATTAAATAGCTTAATAATAAAAGGTACATCAAAATATTCCTTCCTCCCCCACAGTACTTAAACTTAGTCTCCCACAAATATCCACTCTCATTAGGAAAACTGAACATGCCTAGAAATCTCCGCTGTGGAACATATGTGACAGGGGTATCTGTATAGCTTGGCACACATATAGGGAATGCATGTACAGGGTACCTAAGCAAAAGGACAACTTACTCCTCTGTTGTTACAGGTCTGTCTTGTGGCATTGTAGGACTGTTCTATTCTGTGCTTACTCCCTTCTAGAAGTCATAACATGTTATTATTTCCTAGATCACTCTCCCCTGCTTTAAATTGGACAATGCTTTTCCATTGCAGCTTGTTTTACTCCACTGGGGTATTTTAATGGCCACTCAATACTCTGTCCACAGATGATGCTAATCCTCTGCCCTTCAGGGGACAGTTATAGTTCTCTTTTTAGTTTATTATTTTAGTCCCCTATTAGGTCTTAGCCATAATAATCATCTAAGTTAATATTCCTAGGACCACCTAGTACTTTTCCACCATTAATTGGGAATAATTATAGTTGAGTAAGCAACTCTTCCACTGCTAGGTTCTTTCAAAAATGGCTATAAACCACTTAAACTCACCCAGTCTATACCAGAAATTTGTAGAGGAATACAAGGCTCTGATATTTGCTCTCTTCCATACTACCTCATCAAACTCACTCAGTTCCATTCTACATTCATTTATTTTCAACAATCCATTTTAACCTTTGACTGGCTTTCTCGATATTCCTTGTGCAAGTGATTATATTAATTTTGGATATCATTTAGGAGGCTGTGATTTTTCAGGGTTTGACAAAATAAGCACAAAGTTACTTGGAGAAAATTATATATTTTGAGGACCTCATTAGTGTAGTGAATTATTCATCAATTTGGATTAAATATACTACAGTGAAGAAAAGATGTCATGGGATGAGAAACAATTCTGAAATTTTCATTTTGTGACAGCATTGGTTATATACGTGAGCTTCTACTACTGACACTAAACTGATTCAGTATTTGAACTTGATCAGATAAAACTGTATTGAGTTTCTATTTTAGTTAGTTCTGTATGGATTTCAGTTGACACAAAGGGCTTTCATTGTTTTCTTTTGTAGTATTATTATTCTTTGGTTTTTCAGATTGGATATTAGTCTATAAGGAAATTATATAATTTGCAGCTCTCAAAGAACACAATTCAATGACTGTTAGATATTTTAGTGGTTATTGTGTGGTGCAGAGAAAGAAGTAAAGGATTTAAGATATCATTGAAGTCTTCAATAAAACAGGCTCAGTCCCAACAAAGTGAAAAAGCTTTAAGAGGGGAAGAGGAGTGATTTTTAATTCTTCTATAGTATATCATAGGTTTCTTGAAATTAGAAAACCGATGAGAAGAATAGGAAAAATTCAGGGGTTGTTGCTGTGAAAAAAAAATGCTTCATATGAGAGAAATACAAAGACTAGAGTACCAATGTTTGGAAATATGTACACACACACACACACACACACACACACACACACACACACACATATATACGTACATATACATATATATGTATATACATATACATGTACATATATACATATATATGTATATACATATATATACACATATATACATATACATATATATGTATATATATAAATATATATATATATATAAATATATATATATATATTTTACTAGTGAAACTAACTCTTCACATTCAATATTATACCAAAATACAGATGAATCTTTAGATTCTGGACAGTGCCATAAATCTATAAAAAATAATGTTTTGAGAATTAAAAAAAAAATTAGTGGACCTGAAAGTCTTATCTTCATGCAAGGAATGATAGACTGTTAAATATATTTATATAATCAGATAACATGTTATATTATTATAATGATATAACTTATTGATGAATTGAGAAGCAAAGCATTTAAGAAAAGAGCTTTCACTTAATATCTTAAGACAAACAGAATGGAGCAATATTGAGTTTTTTGGATAATGAAGAACATACTGATATTTTAAGGATATGAGATGACTTTCTGGCTGACATTGGTCAGGGTCAAGAAATAAACAACTATAGTTAAATATATAACATTTTATATTGTATAATTATATATGTACCTATTACTATAAGTATATAGCTATATATTATACATATTTACATACAGAAAAATTATATAAATAGCCATAATATGTAATTGTATGTTATCATATACCTATTTCTCATATACACCCATCTATGTCTATTTCTATATTTAACTATCTATCTACACACATAAACACAGAAGGTCCCAAAAGCCTTAGTGAAGTGTTAAATTATAAAGGTTTATAATTGCACTAAGCCTTTTGGTATAATGCATATAAATAAATGTGCACAATAATTTGTCTACGACCTTATGTCACTGCCAAAGTCATCTCAAAACCTTTAAAAATCAATTTGTGACTCATCTATCGGTTGATCAGTTCACTATTATTCCAGAATTTCTCAAGATATTAAGTAGAATCTTTACTCTTAAACCTTTTTTCACAAAATAGAATTGAGAGGCAGAGCCAAGATGGCTGAGAAAAGGCAGTAATTTGCTTGAGCTCTTCCCCCAAACCCCTCTGAATACCCTTAAATAATGCCATAAAATCATTTCTGGAGTGATAGAACTGACAAAAGGATGGGGTGAAATAATTTTCCAACCAAAGACATTTAGAAGGCAGGAAAGGTATATAGCACTGGGTAAGAGTGAAACACAGTCCAGTGCGGGCTTCCAGAGCTCTCAGTCTACAGACGCTAAGGGGGTCAAACAACTGATCAGAAAAAGATTACAGAGGTCTCTCTGCAGTTGCAGTGGAGCAGGGACCCTCATCAGAGTTCAAGGGCGGAAAAGAGTGCTTGTGGTCACGCATAGACCAGAGCACAGGCCAGGAGAGTAGCAATTGCACCTCTTCTTAGACCATACCACCTTGGAAGAATCAAAAACTTACAGGCTCATAGAAGTATACACAAAGCTGCTATAGCTTGGGACAGTGCATCCTCCACCATGGAAGCAGAGTCTCACTTTAGCAAGGAATTAAAAGTCAAGAAATAGACTGGAAAAATGAGCAAGCAGAAAAAAAAATTCTGGCCATAGAAAGTTACTGGAGTGACAAAGAAAATCAAAATGCACACTCAGGAAAAAGAAAGTCAACGTTACAACATTAAAAGCCTCCAAGAAAAAAAAAAAGATGAATTGGTCTCAGGCCACAGGAGAGCTCAAAAAGGATTTTGTAAACCAAATAAGAAAGGTAGAAGAAAAATTGGGATGAGAAATGAGAGTGATGCCAGAGAATCTTGAAAAACAAGTCAACAACTTGGTAAAGAAGACATACACACACACACACACACACACACACACACACACACACAATACCAAAGACAAAGACACTTAAAAAAACAGAATAGGCTAAATAGTAAAAGAGGTAAAAAAGGCCAACAAGGAGAAGAATGAACATTGAAAAGCCAAGCTAGCTAATGAAACAAGTGGCACAAAAATTCATTGAAGAAAATAATTTCTTAAAAATTAAAATTGAGCAAACAGAAGTTAGTGATATTATGTGAAATCAAGAAACAAACAACAAACAAAAACACCAAAACCAAAAGAATGAAAATAAAAAGAAGACAATGTAAAATATCTTATTGGAAAAACAAATCACCTGGAAAATAGATCCAGGAGGGATAATTTTAAAATTACTTGACTACATGAAAGCCATGATCAAAAAAGGACCTAGACATCACTGTTTAAGAAATTATCAAGGAAAACTGCTCCAATATCCTAGAACCATAGAGTAACATAGAAATTGAAAGAATCTACCTATCACCTCCTGAAGGAGATCTCAAAATGAAAACTACCAGAAATATTATAGCCAAATTCCAGAATTCCAGGTCATGGAGAGAATATTGCAAGCAGCCAGAAAGAAACAATTCAAGTATCATGGAGCCACAGTCAAGACAATACAAGATTTGGCAACTTCAACATTAAACGATCTGACGGCTTGCAATATCATATTCTGGAGGGCAAAGGATCTAGTTTCAACCAAGAATCACCTACTCAGCAAAACTGAGTATAATACTTCAGGGGAAAATGGACTTTCAATGAAATAGAGGACTTTCAAGCATTGTTGATGAAAAGACCAGAGCTGAATAGAAAATGTGACTTTCAAATATAAGACTCAGGAGAAGCATAAGAAGTTAAACAGGAAAGGGAAATCATCAAAAATTTAATAAGGTTAAACTGTTTACATTCCTACATGGGAAGATGATACTGTAACTCATAAAAATTTTCTCGTTATTAGTGCAGTTAGGAGGATATTTAGACAGAGGCACAGGTGTGAGTTGAAGATGAAGGGATGATATCTTAAAAGTAAAATTAAGGGGTGAGAAAGAAGAATGCACTGTGAGAAAGTGAAAAGAGAAGGATAGAATAGGATAAATTATCTCACATAAAAGTGGTAAGAAAAAGCTTTTACAGTGGAGGGGAAGGGTGTGGGGGGGGGGGGCGGCAAGTGAGTGAATCTTCCGCTCATCATAATTCGCTCAAAGAGGGAATAGTATACAAACTTAATTGAGTAAAGAAATCCATCTTACTCTAAAGGAAAGTAAGAGGGGATGGGGGTAAGAAAAGGAGTGGGAGTGTGATTAAAGGGTTGCGCAGATGAGGGGAGGTGGTAGCCAGAAGCAAAACATTTTGAGGAGAGAGAGGGTGAAAGGAGAGAGATAATACAATGAAGGGGCATGTGGGGGGTGGGGCGAAGAGGATGGAGGAAAATACCATTGTAACTGTGAAAAAAAGCTTGAAGCAAGTTTCTCTGATAAAACCCTCATTTCTTACATATAGAGAGAATTGTCAAATTTGTTTTTTTAAAAAAATCATTCCTCGGTTGATAAATGATTAAAAAATACAGTTTTCAGATGAAGTAATCAAACCTATCTATAACTATACAAAAATTCCCTAAATCACTACTGATTGGAAATATTCAAATTAAAATAATTCTGACGTACTACCTCACACCTATTAGATTGGCTAATAGGACAGAAAAGGTAAATGATGGATAATGGAGGGGATGTGGGGAAAATCAGACATTAATGCATTGTTGGTAGAGTTGTGAAATGATTCCACTATTCTGTAGAGTAATTTGGAACTATGCCCAAAGCAGTATAGAACCAAGCATACATTTGACCCAGCAAGATCACTACTAGGTTTGTATTCAAAAAGATATAAAAAACAAAAAGGAAAAGGACCTATATGAACAAAATATTTATAGCAGCATTTTTCTGGTGTCAAAAAAATAGAAATTGAGGGGATGCCCATCTATTGAGGAATGGCTGGACAAATTGCACTATGTGAGAAATGATGAGAGAAGGCTTTCAGAAAAAGCTGGAAAGACTTACATGAGTTGTTGCAAAGTGAAATATACTGTGTATAAAGTAACAGCGATATTGTACAATGATCATCTGTGAATGACTTAGCTATTCTTGGCAATACAATGATTCAAGACTATTTTGAAGGACTTATAGTGAAAAATGCTATCCATCCCCAGAGAAAGAACTAATGGTATCTGAATACAGATTGAAGCACAATTTTTTAAATTTATTTTTCTTGAGGTTTTTTTGTCTATGTTTTCTTTCACAACATGACTAATATAGAAATATGTTTTGCATAACTACATACTATAACCTATATCAAATTATTTGCCTTCCCAATGGGGAGGAGTAGGAAAGGAGCAAGGAAAAGATTTTAGAATTCAAAGTTTTAAAAATGAGTATTAAAATTGTTTTCACATGTAATTGAGGAAAAATAAAATAGCAAATAAAGACTCCCTTGTTTTAGGAAGCACAAAATAAAATTAAAGTTGAAAACTGCTTCCTCAAAAAAGAAAATCTCTCTTCTTTCTTTTCTCAGTGTCTTCTCCTTTTCTCTCTAGCAATGACAGGAAACATTTCTCAAGCTACTCTGACACTGATACTTTTAATAGATTCCATAGTTTTTTTTTTCAAGTAGATCCTTTTGGCTATAAAGTAAACACACTAATACATACATACACACTATATAGCTCTAACTCCATAGGGAGACTCCCACAAAGTGTTCTTCATAGATCTTCATTTGTTCACAGACAAAGACCTTCTCTTTAGCTCCATAAGGAGAAGTACTTCACTTAAAGTCATTTCTCAGCCTTTACTTCCAACTGTCATTCTTCCAAAAATTCTATCAGTTTCTCAAAGTTAC
>CM053622.1:271496511-271572417 GCA_028646595.1 Phalanger gymnotis | reverse complement strand
CGCAAACTCCATCAGGTCCCGCAGCTTTTCACACTAACCTTCTGTGTTGTCTTTGCTGTTTGTGGGTTGTGAGGTCTGGTACATGCCACAGCTCAGTAATTCAGCATGCTAGGGCACTCTCCGCTCCACTCCTGGTCTGGTCGGTCCGTGGTCTGCCGTGCTGCGACTCGCGCGATGGGCTCTGCTTGGCTCAGCTCCGCTCCCTTCAGCTGGGGGCTGGGAGTTCCGTTGGAGACAGACCTTACCCCGAGACCATCCAGGCTGTCCTGGGCTGGAGCCCTGCTTCCCTCTGCCACTTTATGGGTTCTGCAGTTCTAGAATTGGTTCAGAGCCATTTTTTTATAGGTTTTTGGAGGGACTTGGTGGGGAGCTCACGCCAGTTACTGCTTTCCAGTTGCCATCTTGGCTCTGCCCATCATTAACTTTTAACATAGAAGTTCCCCATAGACTGGCAGTGTTAGAATTCAGGTTGCAAAGGGTGGAAAATTGAGTGTGTGGTAAGTGTAGATGATTTTTCCTGACTTCCACTATGAAAAAGAGAATTAACATGATGGCTAAAGGAAAGAGCAGAGTCTATTGAAATTTTTTCTAAGTTTAAAGAAGTATGACGTATGCCCAGGTCATCTAAGATGGATTTACTCATCTGGGAGATGCCAAGAGAAAATGGCCCATTTCTGGACATTCTGCATTGACCTACAATGTGACTGGGAGTGGCCTTTTTCAATCTGCTGTGTTTGTTATCTTTAAAACTATGTGACTAAGAAGAGTCTGTCTTTTTCTTTCATTTAGATTTGAGGGTGAAACATGCCACTAACACCATAGTGCAAGCAAAATAGGAGGGAGCATAGGCATTACTCCCCCTTTAGTTCATATGGCCCTGAAAAAAATGTTTGAAATTTTGGCCTTTTTATGTGTGTCCTCTTCAATTCTAGGTGCAGAGAGTAGAATCCTTAAACTTAAGCCACAAGGATTGAGGAGTCAGGGAAGCCAGAGTAGATGTTGCAGCCAGTGTAACAGGAAAGCCCTAAGGGGCTTTCTGTGAGGTGAGGCCAGAGAGTACTTGAATTTGACCTAGGTGGTAGTAATGCTATGTAGAAACTGAGTTAAATTGTGAAGCTGTTACCCCATGTCGTATGCAGAGGCTGAGGTGGTATTGGTGGGAATTAGGCCCCAGCTAATGGAGAAAATATTTGTGTTTGTTCTTGCTGTATCTTTGAAGTAAATAACTCTTTGTAAAAGCTAATTTGATATTCAGTGACTAAATGGCACCAGGGAGCTGCTGACTGGACTTATAAACCAGGGAACACAATGGATGATTCTCCTCTTATTTTTAGTATTCTCCTTTCCTAATCTTATTTGTATTTATTTATGTTTCTATATATTTATATAAATATGTCATCACTCAGAAAGAAATTAGTTTTTTGAGATTAGGGATTATTTATTTTTTTCTTCTTCTTATATTTGCATCCCCAGTGCCTGAAATATAGTAGGCAATTAATAAATTCTGATTGATTGATTGATTGATAACAGACTCTCATAAGAAATTAGGTTTTCTGTTTTAATTCAACTTTATGTTATTATGATGTTCCTTTCTGGAAGAAAGAGGAGGATCATTAAAAACTTTCATTTTTTTCTGATGAGGATCAGAGAATTTAAATCGTTTATCTAAAGTCACATAGCTATTTAGTGATAGAGTTTTGCCTAGGCCTATATCACAGAATTAAAGAAGAATAAATATAGAGTTAGAAGGGACTTTAATTGAATATCATATATTAATAGGATTATAGGTTTGGAGCTGAATAGAACCTTAAAGGACATCTAGTCTAATCTCTTCATTTCTATACATGAGAAAACTAAGGCCCAGAAGGTTGAAATTTGCCCAGGGTTATACAAGTAGTTAGTGATAATGCTGGTATTTGAACTCAGGTCCTGTGACTCTAAAGTCAGGGTTTGTTCCATTTCACTACACTCTCGTTCTTTCAACTAATCCATGCTGAAAATAAAATAAGATGTGATGTAGTTAAATAAGATAAACTGTAAATATAGAAGTAAAGAATTTACTATGGGAAAATATGGAATAGCTGAATTTTTACTCAGTTTTGAGGCCCCTGGGGTCAACCAGATGATCAGTGTTATGGGAAGAAAAGTTTCAGAGATGAAAACCAAAAGAGTAACATACAGAGAAGATGTCTATAATACATGGAAATTAAATTCAATGAAATGTCATACAAAACAAAAGTGCTTAAGTCAATGTACAAGTTTCCTCTATTCCCGGCTTGTATCTGAGGAGACTAGCTTCATGCTCTAGGTTTCTAGTTTTTAAATGTAGGTCAATTATATCTCCATTTCCTCATTCCACACAGTTACCTTTCTTTAAGCAATGTTTTCTTCTCTTGATTCTTTCCTCATAGTTATCATTTGTTTCTAAGATTAATGATTTTTAAGTGGGAGGGTGGAATAGGTATATAGTGTTTATCATATAGTCAACATTTCTTTCTTTTTTATCAGTTATACAAAATGGTTATTTTAATACAACACAAATTGATAGTCATTTGTTTTCTCCTGGAGCATTATTCTTCAAGCAATGAAACTCAAAAGCATGCCTGGCATTATACCCTTAGAAAAGAGAACATTCTAAGACAGAGCTAGGATTGGTTAGGAATTTTCAAGATCATAGATGATTACTAGATAAGTGTAATCTTCAGTTATTCCACAAAATATATTATGCATTATTGAAAATTTCAGTTATGGTTGGTTATGAGTGAATTTTCACAAATAAACAAAATCAAATGAAAAACATTAAAAATATTCTTCCACAGAAATCTTCCCTTCACCAATACTTTCCCACATGATAAAGGGTAGGGGGGAAGGAAAGGGAAAAAAAAAAGAAATAGTAAAAAAAAGTTAATTAAAAAAAGAACTTTCAAAGAGCAAGTTGGCCATCATGTTATAGGAATTGGTTTACAACAAAAAAGACACTGAGAGAAATGATATTTAGTAGCAAAAAAGAAATAATTGAAATTTGGCCATTTCACTAAGACTTTGAGAAAAAGGGCAATAGGAAAGAGGCAGAATTTCATCTTTCTGTATCTTTATTTTGGGAGTAAAGAACCACTTATTAATTGGGCAATTATTTGAAGGAGTAGTTTCAGGATATTAAGCCCTTGCAAATTCTTTCTCTTTTTAAGACCTTAATGCATTAAAATAGACCATGCTTGAGTGGACTACATTCTGTAGTTCTCTGTCAGTTTTCCAGCAACACTGCTGCAAATAAACAAATAAAGGGGGGGGGGGGGACAAAGAAGTAATGCCAAATATAGATTAAAATGTTGAATCGTGTGCACACAGAAAAATCTGTACGTATTGTTAGCAGATGAGTGGGAGAGAATCATGGGAATAGCATCTTTAGACATAGCAGGGCCAGAAGGATTTTACTTCCTCTCATCTAATTAGAAAGAGATAATACTGACAATGTGTAGTCATACACCATATTTCATTGTCCTTTATATTGCTTTTTCAGACTCATTACTTGAACATACTAAAGAGAAGCATTTAGGGGACAGGAAATGATAGAGAAACTGAAGGGTGGAGATAATTATCTAATGTAATGTGTCATAATGCCCACTAAAGTGCTAATTTTTCATCTCTGACCCTTCATGTTGTTGTTTTTTTTTTTTAAGTGTGTGATTAGTAAAAAGGGGAGTGGGGTGGAGGGTGAAATCCAAATACCCTTCCTTCTTTATTTTCTATTTTTCAGTGACAGTGACCCATAGTAAATACTGAACAGATGGCATGTGAATATTATGAAAAAAAAGAATGTGCTTTCAGGTAAGAAAGTGAAAATTAATTTAATTCTATAAGTTTTACCTAGCTCCAGCACATTCTTATTTGATTGAAGTATAAAAGGAAATAAAAATTCCTTTAAATAGAAGGAAAACATCAGAAAATTGAATGAAACAATGCCTTGGCAGAAGCTATTGGCACTTTTAAATGTAGTATTTACTTATTTTGCAGCAGCTGTCCTAACTTTGACACTGAAATAATTTATGATACCACAAAAAACAATATATCTAATAATGCTAATAATAAGAGAGAAAATGTCACATAACATTTTTGTAGATACTAGTATATCTTCATTCTTGATATTTTAAAATGAGAAACATATGTGTATATATACATACATGTATATGTACATGCGCATATATGTGTGTATGTGTATAAATATATATATATATATATATTCCTCAGTCTTGTTTTAAAGGGAAATAATCCATATAAAATATTTTAGAAAATGTTTATGATCCATATTGCTTTCTTTATCTCTCTTCTAAAATATATTTTATTTTTACCTTAATGTATATCATATGTACCTCCATAGAAATACATCTACTAATCCAGTATTTGTAAAATATATATCAAAATTGTAGAATACTACTGAAAAATAGATGAGTGATGAATGCATAATCACATTTTTAGCATGTACCCATTATGTACTTGGTCCTATGCTAGGCTCTATGGGATACAGAAGAAAAATGACTCCTATCATTAAGAAGCTTTGGGAATAAAAGTAAAAGACAGAAAACAATCAGACAGCAACTGTGACAAAATTATGTGGTACTAACCAGAATTGCGCAAAGTAGTGAGAGGGAGACAGATGGGGGAGGGGAAGGAAGAAAAGATTAATATGGCCCAGTTATCTTCCTCCTTCCACTTCCAAACCTATAAATCCTACACAACCTTCAAAGTCTGACCCAAGTCCAACTGTCACCTTGAAGCTTTCTCTCACTAAGAGCAGATGCAGAGCAAGCAAATCAAGTTTCTCAAAGAGAGAAACAATTGTCCTGATTATATGGGAAATTATACCCTTAGAGGATATTAGAAAGTAGCATTGCTTAGGGTAAGATTAGCCAAAATGTATTATAATGGTAGCCAAGATTGGGTGGAAAAAAGAAAAAAAAAATCACTTCCTCTTATGGAATAGTTTTAATTAGAAAGTTTGGTGGTTATAAACTATTTTAATTTGATAATGCTAAAGGAGATAAAAATTGATGTATTCTGTTTTAAAAATACAGGAAGATTTTTTAAGCCAGTCTCTTAGTAGAGGCTGATAGGTATTAAGCAATATGATGTGTTTTGAATGTTTTAAATCTGAGGTGACAGGAAATCAGGTGAAGATTTCTAGTAGACAGTAAGGGAAGGGGGCACATGGAGATGCCAATTTAAGAATCTGTATAGATTTTACATACAGGAAAAAATTGACCTAGCAATAACACATTTTAAAAGGGAACTGAAACATTATTTTAATTTTCTTCCCCTGAGATGAAAATTCCAAAAGAACTAAAAGAGTTTACATGTTTTTTTTTTTGCAAAAACGAAGAAGTCATTAAGAAGTAAACATCTATTGAATGTTTTATTCGCTTTCTTATTTCTATAAAGTCATTATGAGAATGGTTTATGCATTCAGTGAAGGTATACTTGCTAGAAACACAAGACCCAGGAAATAAGCAGTTTTTCAGATTATTTTCTATAGCAGATCAGATCTTGTCAGTCCTACAGTTGATTGAGCATGGTAGAAAATTGCAACTCTTCCCCTGTCTATTTAGTATTGATTATTTAAAAGAACCATTTGATTTGGTAGAACAAAATGAAACTCTAAAGTCTACTTTTAAAAAACTAGCTCCCATGCATTTGTGATGTAACGGATTTTACCACATAAATAATTTTATTCAATGATTCGTTGGTGTAAAACAGGAGAACATATAGTAATCTGAGATTTTCTATTACCATAGAAGTTGTCTTGGGCAGGCTACAAAGAAAAAAGGATCTCTATTGAGAGGAAATTTCCCTGAATGCTTCTATTATTTATTCAGATTGTATTAATTGAAGGAAACTCTGGGCCTTGGCCAGAGTAAAATCTATAGCAATGCAGAAAAAAATAGTTTAACAATCAACTCGGGACATAACAGTGAATCATAAATGGTAGACCTATCAGTCTTTTCATATAGTCTGAATAGACAGATGACAGGAAAAAAAAGATTGAAGAGGGGGAGAGAGAAGAAGGAGGAGGAGGAGAATGGGAGAAAGAGGAAGAGGAAGAGGATGAGGAGGAGGAAGAAGGAGGGTATACGGGCTATATGGGTTATAATTACACAGGAATCATAGATTGGGCTAGATTACATTTGAGAAATGACACAGTATTTTCAAATTGCTTAATGACCACAAATGTTCATCTCTTTAATAGCAATCCTATCCATGTAATGTTATAGTGGTAGGAGATAAAAACAATTTCAGAAGAATCAGAATTATAAGGCCAATGCAAACATGCATATTGGACTTTGTAGACTACGGCATTTTATCAATGTTGTAATAAATGACACCACTGAGGACATTTATTACCAGAAGGTAATAAGATACCAGAAGGTAATAATTACCAGAAGGTAGAAAGAATAAAAGTCAATAGATGGCCCTAATGAGACACTTGCATCTTAAGTATATTAAGAGAACCAGAATATTCTAGAGAGAGAGACAGATAAGAATAATGCAGAACTAGAACACATAGAGCATCATAATGCACACTGTGGAAATATATCAATGAAAACAGACATATCCAATCAGTGTTGCTAATACAGTATACTGTAGAAAAACTTCCATCAAAGTATCAATCAATAGAGGTAGTTGTTGAAATCATGCAAATAAATGAATTCATCAATGGACTGAGAATGGAACAAGAACAGAAGGCTAAGAACAGAGTTGTAAAAGACGTCCATTCTTATGGTGTAGGAGATGAAAAAGGAGCCAGGATGGAAAATTTAAAAAAAAAAAAACAAAAAGCAAAAAGTACAATAAGGGGAATGTATTTGTAAAAACAAAAAATAAAACTAATATTTTACATACTGGATGATAAATTAAATTAATGAATAAAATTAATAAATTATATGCTTTGCTTATAGGCCTTTCAATACTTAGTTTCCCATTACTATGAAAATTGTCTATGATTAAAGCATGACAGATATTATTCATAATCAATTTTGGTAAATTATATATTAGAAATGTTATTTTAAGCTGGAACAAGATATACTTTTGTTTATTATCTCTTAAAACTATTAATGTCATTTATTTTTTTCTAAAATACCTTCACAAAAGGTAATCTTAAAATTGTGTTTCAAAGGTAAGAGAGAGAATGCAAACATAAAAATAAAGGAGATATAGCTTAATAGATATCTGAAAGGAATTTTCAAATTCATCACGCTAAGCTTTTAAAATCAAATGAAGCAAAATGGAGGGAGCTAGGAAAATCTATTTATTTTTCTGTAAGAAAGAAACAAACCTCTTGAGCCTGTAGAGCACAAAGAGTCATATGGTCTTCTGAACTAAAAAAGTGCAAATTGTAGAGGATCAGAGTGAGTAAATGTGGAAATGCCAGGCTCACAAGGCCCTTGGGGAACCCACTCAATAACATTTTTGAAACATCTCAAGCAGGAACAGCACATTTTCTAAAAACACATTTATTTACACTTCAACAGGTATTCCATGAGAACTAAGGGATAAGTATTGGGGAATTACAAGGATCATTTCACCTATAATTCTAGAATGATTCTATTGCTTTAAATAAGGGAAGAAAAAAATCCAATGGGTGTCTCAAATGTGCATGTATGTACATACATCTTCCTCTGAAGTCTTGCTGTGACATTAGGTGACCTTGTTTCTTGATGGTTATACCAGAAGAGCACAAGTTGTGTTAGGTTCCTCTAAGTTTGAAAGCCTTTCAGTACAGGAGCAATTCTACACTGGAAGTCTGTCATCTAATCACAGAACCAGGTAAGTTTTGAGAGCTCATCACATGAGGTGATGAATGCTAATGCAACTGGGTGATGAATGTTTCCACCCATTGCAACTCATGAAAACCTACCAAAGTGAAGAAAAATTGGAATCTCCATCAGAGGACTCAAAAATTGGATTGAGAGCTTGAAGCTATCTAAGAGAACATCTACTCCAATTAAGTTTATTATAGATGAAATAAAACCTTTTATTTATAGTTGAAGAGGTATAGAGAAGTGTAAGGTCAATCTGTAAGTGAAAGATCTTTCCAGCCCATTGAATAGGCCCCAGGGGGGGCCAACAAAGGGAGGCCTGATTAGATGGAGGACCATACCCTTTCACTAGCTAAATGTGAGGTCCCAGGCCCCACACCTTTTTTTGCCAAGCAGGCTCTGAGCCCTCGGGACTCTGAACTGGGTATAAGAGCTCTGAGGTTGGTGTTTTGCCATTGGAGACACACTCATTGAAAAAGTATTGATGACAAGACTCTGGGTGAGCCATTGAAGCAGCACCACCCTCCCAACACCCCTCCCCCCAACAGGGCTTTGAAAACTCAGATGTTGGTGCTTTCCTGGTAACTACTTGTTGTAATTTGTTTAGACAGAAACATTGATCTGTTTATATTGTCTCTGTAATTTTTGTTTGTATTTGCTCTGAAGTTCAGGGTTCTGGCTTTTCCGCCTAAACTAAGTGAATGGCATATGCATGTTTAATTAAAGTAAGATTGCCAACCCCTTAAATTTGCTTTCCTTTGAAAAGCAAATCAAAGAGTCTGTGCTAGCAGGGCTCCTATGTGCTCTTGCTGTTGGTCTTTAATCCCCACAAGAGCTGCTACAACACCGTTGTTACAAAAAGTTAAGGTATGTGCTCACTATAGTCCAGCATGACTGAAATGAGAACTTTGAAGTATATACTTGTCTATCTGCCCGCCTATCTCTGCTTGTATCTCTTGTACCACTCCTGTGTCTTCTAAAAGTCATGCCCCCAGCTCCTGTAAAAATTAAACCATTCATTTTTTTTGAGCAATTATCCTCTGACCTATGTTGCCTATTTGTAAACTAGACTATATGACGTATTATACCCAAGGGCTGTACCTAGATGTCATACCCTGCTTCTTTCAGCTTCACATGCTAACCACCTATCCATCTAGGCCATTTCACCCTCTGCCCCGACAGTGAAGGCCTACCCCACTCCCTTTTTACCTCCCTAGAACAAAATTTGCTTCTCTGCTCACCATTCCCCTTATGATATTATTTTTCCTACTAGAATAAAAACTCCTTGAGGGCAAGGACTGTCCTTTACCCTACCCCCAACCTTACAGGGGGAAAATAATGAAGTATCAACAGAACTTACTCTAGTACTTAACATGATTTAAGTACTTAATAATATTTTAATTAATTATTTGATTCACTTTATTTTAGATACATGTGTAAAGATAGGTAGAGATATTTCAAAAGAGGGGCAATATGGTGCATTGGATAGAAGGTTGGACTTGAAGTCACGAAGACTTTGTTAAAATCCCACGTTGGACATTTATTAGCATTACAGCACTAAGAAAGGCATTTAATGTCTCTTAGACTCAGTTTCCTCACTTGTAAAATGGGGATACTACTAGGGTTGTTGAGGTTGAAGGGAATGTAAAGCACTACATAAATGTGAATTATCATCATCATTATTATTATTATTACATTCTTCAAGAATCTGCTATGTTATTGACAAAGGACCATAATATGATGGGAAAAATCATTGAAATGATGTACTTCTGTGACAATCAGCTGAGAAACATTTCTTAGGTAGTATTTCTATGCCTGGAAAAGATAATGAAACAGTCCCTGACCTTGTTTGCCTGTTGTCCACCTCATTTTGTCATGAGCTCCTTGAGACCAGGAGCTATTTTTTTGTTTTTGTTTTTTGTTAATTTCCCCCTTTTCTTTGTATCCCCAGCACTTAACACAGAAACCAGCAAATATTCATACTTAGTAAATATTTGTTGACTTGATGACTTTATGGAATATACTTTCTATTAGGATAGTTATCACACATGTAACTAAATAGATAATATATAAAAATTAGATACAAAGATCAAATGAGATAATATTCATAAGGTCTTGAGTACTGTTCCTGGTACTTAATAAATCCTCATTTCTTTCCATTACCTTAGCAGCTGAGGCCTGCTTCTTGTAGAATATGAGAGTGGAACAGAGCTTGAAGGAAACCAAGGATTCTATGAAGTAGAATTTAGACAAAGTACATTTCACACATGGAAGGAAGTAAAGGTTTGTAAGATCATATATCCATTTTTCTATTTTTTTCTATATCTAAAGAAGAGATAGACATATGTCAATAGTTATAAACATAGATGCAAATACTCATACACAAAAATGTAAAATACAAGGAACACAATTATCCTTAATTAGCATATTTCCTTTTGATAACCAAGTGAGGCTTATTTTTATGTAAAGGACAGGAAAGTTTGGTTAAATTTTGCCAGTAGCTGTTTTTCTTTTTTTTAACTATATTATTAAGTGAGAAGAACATTATATTTTTGATAACTGGATTTGGTTCTACTTGAGATATTTTAAACTTGGCATTTTTGAGAAAACAACAAATCAAAAAACCTAAAAATAAATCTCTAGTGCACAGGAATATTCTACATTTTCATTTCACATTTTTTTAAAAATTTACAGTGAGTTTTTTGCATGCTTATGGTTTTTCTTACTTACCAATAATTCCTTACCTCTTAGGGGAATACTTTACATTCTCAAAGGCATTGGATTTTGGGAGGAAAATGCCAAAAATTAGCTTATTTTCTTAGATAATGTTTATCTAGATGTATAAATATATTCTGATAGGGAGAAAACCAATCTTAACAATTGCAGATCCATCTCTTTAAAAATATTTGTAAGAAAGATAGTAATAATATGGAAAATCAAGTGCAGTGCATTCATCAACGATAACTTCTAGGAACACTTTGGCTGAGTGAACTATGCTGGGTTGTTGCTAAACTGTAATATTACTTTAGATGTGATCTGGCAAGTCAGCTGCATGATATGTTTTTTTTTTCTGTAGACTTATACTTTTGTTAAAATGTCCAAATTTTTGTTTGCTTTTTTGCTTATTTTATTACAGTTACATATTTTAAAAGGTATTTTTCACAATATGGAATATCCATTTAAGTGTCTTTGTTGAGATATGGACAACACATGAATTGGATCTATAGTCTTTCCATAGTGTCCAGATGTTTGTATTTTGGCAAGCAGGGATTTCAGGTGGCAAAATGTCTATTTCCCAAGCATTTCACCAATTCACTCTTGCTAAATGCAAAAAAAGAAAAAAAAAAACTCCAAGTACATATGTAAATGACTCTTTAATTGGCTCTCAAGGGAAGTATTGGGGAAAAAATAATGCCAGAATGAGATTATACTATTTACTTATATTTCAGTAGTCATCATACAGTAAATCATTGTTAAAGAGAAAATGTATTGGATTAAATAGGATAGTAAAGTTCATAGGCATTTTTCTCATGTAATCCTAATAGCTATTATTACATTAAGTGATGACAGAATATGCAGATGAAAATATTCTTCTGTGCTAGCTGAATCATGCAAGAGTAGAATTTATGGAATTTCTAAAGATTTAGATCTGTTTAACATGTTGTTATAGGTTTGTCTTTTGTTAAAGAAAGATCTTTTCTATATTATTATGCAAGTTACATTAGCTGTTTAACACTAGCATGTAGGACAGCTTGCATAAGGTTCAAGTAGAAGAAAAGATTCTCTATACAAGCTTAGTTCTTCAAGACGTTTTGTTTGTTGAAGATACTATGATTACAGGATGGACAGAATGTAACAGAGTCTGCTCAGTGAGATGCATGATTATTTCAAAGATATTGGTCTAAATAATTCATATGGGAAATACTAAGTGGATGAGAAATATCTAATACCCGGACAATGGCATGTAGTTAAATGGGTAGTATATTGAATTAGTCTCTTAGAGTTCATATATCTATCCATTGCAAATAAACAAGAAACTGGTTCCAAATTGAAGAGAAGGAAGAGAATACACTAGGTTTGGAAAACTGCAATATTGTTAACAGTCTTAAAGTATTCCACAACACAATGACATGACTTTTCGAAAAATAAAAATAAAATAAAAATACATTCTCAGCAATGCTTCATAAGTGTGAATCTTGTTAACACCACAATCTCTGAGGAATCAAAGCCATGGGTAAGTGAAAGGGTGATGGTGAAATTCATGCTAATAGAAATTCTCTTACATAAAATTTACAATGATGACCTCGATTTAGGAAGTGACATAGCATATATCACTAAGGAAATACATAATCTGAAAAACAGTAAGATCTCCAATAAGCAGGGTCTCTGAAATAACTTGATATCACACAAGATTAATTTATAAATACAATTAGAGAGATGCTCAATAACCATATTAATATCAAGGAAGTAGTCATTTAGGGAGATATAAACGTATCTGAAGTGAGTCCCTAAAGGAAGAAAGATTCCCTAATGAAGAGACACTTAGGAGGATGCTCTTTGTAGATGACATTGTACTGATTGTATCAAGTCTCAGAACATAATAGGACCTACTCAATGATATCCATGAATGCGGAAAAGATATTTCCCTAAAAATTCATATAAGAAAAAAATAAATGGATGAAGGACTGATAATTGAGTCACATGTGAAAAAAGTGCATTAGAAGTTCAGTATATTTCACAGACTGACTGAAAATTTCCCACAGTTCAAATACAAATCTCAAAGTTCCCTAGATAATTCATCTATTGTCTATACTGGAATCAGACCACTGTTATAGACTGAATTATATACAATTGTTTAGACATAAGATTAGTTTACAAGATCTTTAAAATATATTTGAATCTATGTTACTATCCCATATATCTATAATCTTGAAAAGAATTGGGAATCTTCAATGTCTAGGGACCTGGACAAAGATAGCAAAAGCATAGCAGGAAGAAATGTATATTCTCTGTGCTGTTCCATCTTCTACAAGTGAAATTTTCATTGAGCCTACAGAAGATGAACTAAGGTTTACAGTGAACAACAAAAGAAATTATTTTATCCCCCTGTGTAATAGTACATAGTACAGTGAAAATGGAATAATTATAATAAGAAAGAGAATTTTCCCAGAACCATTTCCATCTGATCATCATCAAAAAACATCATAGATATCATAGAACTAGAGATGAAAGGGGTCTCATAAAATCTAGTCCAACTCCCTTATTTTGTAGATGAGAAAGCTGAAGCCCAGGGATATAAAATGAGGTTTCCAAGGACATATAGGTAATATGCATCAGAAACCAGATGAGAAGAAAGAGATGACAATAATAATGATGATAGCGGTGATGATCATGACCAATGATCATAAAGCACTTTAATATTTGCAAAACATTTTTAAACATATCATTTCAATTTATCCTCCCAAAAAATCCTCTGAGGAAGGTGACATTATTGTCTCTATTTTACAAATGAGGAAACTGATTCTTTCTATCTATCTATCTATCTATCTATCTATCTATCTATCTATCTATCTTACTATCTATCTATCATCTCTAAATGATGAGATGTTTGCAAAGAGCTTAGCACAGTGCCTCTCACATAGTAAGATGGATAACATGAAGGGGTAGTAATCAGAACTGCTGAAGATAAACCCATTGTCAATGAGATCAGAGATTCATTATTAAGTATTGAAGACCCAATCAAAATCAATAATGTTTAAATAATTTGAGCTAGTCTAATATATTTGCCTATGTATATGTATGTCAAATAACATACAAATGTATGTACATTATATATATATATATATATATATGTATTGTGTGTGTGTGTGTGTTTAAATAATCTTAGGCCTGCAGATGAACAGTGAACTAATTAGGAAAAATAAGGAGGGAACAACAGAATGGGAAACTATGCAGCACTTGTAATGATTAAACATGGCTCTCATGAACAAAAACTAATATTTTTACACAAATGTTCTTCCCATGATAATGTATAGTTATAAAATTTGGAATAATGTCTCCAAAGTATTGAAGCTGTGTGTGAACCAAAGTTCAACCAAGAATTGCAAACAGGCTAAAGCACACATCCAATGCTGATCTACACAAAAGAAATGACCAAAAAATCAGCATAAAGAATATTATTCAGATAAGGAATAAGGTGATCAGAAAAAAAGTTTTTGACTCGTCAGGAGGTTACAGAACAAGACAACATTCAAATAGCTAAAGTGCTCTCATAGATAGATAGGCAGAAAGATATTTAGATAGATTGATACACACATACATATGTGTGTATGTGTGTCTGTCTGTCTATCTATATAATTTAAAAACCCTTGAGGAAGTACTGACATTCTCTGTGAAAGATGGGAGACCATATACAAGAGCCATCCAAGATGAGAAGCTTTTGATGCATTGTAATCTGAAATGATGGAGTGAATAGCCACATCAGTGATCTATGGAAGTTTTGAGTATATTCATGTGAACAGTATGAATCCTAAACAGCCACCTCAGGTATTTACATGGACTATTCAGGTACCTTCAATGGAAGTGAGGATAACCTTTTCCGTTTGAAAAAGAAAACTCTATGTTTCATTTAGTCAATATAGACAGGCTGTTGATATCCTATAAAATAAATATAGACATGCTACTTTGAAAGGAAGTGTTGAAAATTGTCATTTCCATAAAAAAAAAAAAACAAAGCCAAGATGATTAATTATGCAAAAGAAGCAGTTGATGCCAATAGTCTAGACGTTTTCAGGTAAAATAACTAAGGATGTTGAGCTAGAAATAGCATACTCTACATCAGAAATAATGATAAAGCTACCTATTATACACACACACATATCCATAGCTATATCTATATCAAATACATACACACACATAAATGCATAGAGAGAACCTGAAAGAAAGGTTGTAGAATTGTAATTAACGGACAATTGTAAGTATACTTCTAAAAGTCTTTCAATCTCTATACAATAGTAAAAAAAAGCCAATTTTTAGATTACACTATTTTCTCTGGTCAAAATATTTTGGGCAAGTAACCCCTAAATTTCCCTGTAAAGGAATCTAAAATGATTTACCCTTTTGAGGCTCAACTAAAAAAAAGTCTTCAATTATAATTTAATAATCTGGTAAACAGGCATGGAGATTAGAAAGAAAAATTTCTTAAAGTCTAAAGAAGGTGTTCAGCTAAATATTTTATTAAAAATTCCATTCAACGTGAATATACTGTTGGTCAATTCTATGCCAAGCTATTTGTCTATTTCCCTTGAGTCATTTTGGTTGCCAAAATCATGTCAAAACTCTTATGAGATCTCTCCAGTCAGCTTGAAGTGAGCCAGAACACCGAAGGTCAATATCTTCTTGGCATCATTTGAGCAGTCAACTCTTTGTATATAGCATAGACTATTTGATCTAAGATGGCTTCTTAACCTGGTGTCCAGGAATTCTCTCTCTCTCTCTCTCTCTCTCTCTCTCTCTCTCTCTCTCTCTCTCTGTGCGTGTGTGTGTGTGTGTGTGTGTATGTGTATGTATAGAAATACATATACATTGCTCTCTTTTTTAATCCTATGCATTTGGGGGCAGCAAGGTGGCACAGTAAGAAGAGCACCAGCCCTGGAATCAGGAGGACCTGAGTTCCAACCTGGCCTCAGACAATTGACACACTCACTATCTGTTTGACCCTGGGCAACTCACTTAACCCCAATTGCCCTGCCTTCCTCTCTCCAAAAAAACTTAAAAATAAAAAATAAATTAATCCAATGAATCTAATGCATTTTACTTTGTACAGTTAAGTATAATGTTTTGAAAATGAATACATAAGTTTCATCAAATTTCTAAAGGTGTACACCAAAATTGAAGAAGTCTTGGCCTGAGGGATGTCCAGATTCATTTCCTAGCTTTGAATATAGTTAAGTTGTGAACAGTGCTTAGGAAAAAAAAAGTCTTCCTGACTTCAGTTCCATGTTTGTAGTTCCTTTAAAACTTGATAGGATTTCAACACATGAAGCAAAGATTTATACTCCTGTCCATTCCAACCATTCTCTGTTCACAGGTTGTTGATTCAGAAAAATAAAACTTTTTTTCTTCATTGAAATTACACAAAAACATAGGGCAGCTTGGTGGTACAGTAGATAGAGTGCCAGGCCTGGAATTAGGAAGACTAATCTTTCAGAATTCAAATTTGGCCTCAGATGCTTACAAGCTATGTGACCCTGGGCAAGTCACTTAACCCAGTTTGCCTCATTTTCTTCATCTGTAAGATTAACTGGAGAAGGAAATGACAAACCACTCCAGTATCTTTGCCAAGAAAATCCCAAATGGGGTCATGAAGAGTTGGACATGACTCAACAAAACAATGCACAAACATGCTGTACTATTGTCATAAGTATGGATATTCATAAGGTAACCTTCTAGAATGATTTGCCATTTATATCTTAAATTACAGTTAATAATGTATTCATAAAAGTCAAGGAAACTTGAGCCAAATATTTTAAAGACAGCATAGTAAGTATTTAAATAAGTTCCCCAAATATATTAGCCCACAAATATCTAAATAATTCACACAATGAGTAGAGATGGGAGATAGTGAAAAGCAGTTCATTTATCTAGATGGTATATAGCGGAATGCTATAACGCTGTCTAGAGTATCTCATTTTTATAGTAGCTATGATCCCTAATATATTCAGAAGAACTTATTAGAGATATTCTGAAGTATAATATTACAATGGAAGAAATAGATGTTTTCCTTTGTTTACTCAGTTGAATGATAACTGTGGGATTGGGACATATAATATGGGTATAGTAAATGGTTTGTAACAATGGAGACATAAGGATAAATGATGATTATAAGGAAATAAGTCCTCAGATAGTTAAGATTTAAAGACTGCTATGTGAGGTAAGTGAAGAATAAGATTCATAGAATATTGTCCAAAGAAATGAAATGCTAAGTTGAAAGATACCTTAGAAACTGTAGAACCTAGTCTAATCCTCTCGTTTTATGGATGAGGCAACTGAATCATAGAAAAAAATCACTGGCCCAGAGTAAAAAAGATAATTATTGCCAGAACTGGGACTTGAAACCAGGAGGCCTGGGTACTGTACTTATTTAAGCATGCAAAAGAGATAACAACAAGGGGGAGGAAATAAAACAATAAAGGAAGAAATGAAAAATAAGGGAGAAAAAGAAAATCTCAGCAAGTGTGGAAAACAGAAACAAAGATGTTAGAGAACAAGGAAAAAGAAACGGTGAAAGAAGAGACAATTAAGAAATTGAATATAAGTTTTTTGATGCCAAAATCTGTATATTGTTTCATCTCAAGTATCTCCAACACTTAACATAATTCTTATAATAGGTCTGTAATTCAATAAAGATTTATTAAGTAGCCAGTATGCTCAAGACACTAGGCTGGCACTGGGGATACAAAATAAAAATGAAATTGACACTGTTCTCAAGGAGTTTATAGCCCAGGGAGGGGATGAATGGAACACAATTTTGTCACAGATACATAAATATAAAATCATTTGAGGAAGACAAGTGTGTCAACAACTGGGGGACTCAGGAAAGATTTAGTGGAAGGGTTTCACTTTTGCTGTATGTAGAAGAACAAAAAAAGAAATACCATAGCACTGAAAAGAAGGTAGGACATTCCAGGTGTGGTAGACAGTTTGTACAAAGTCACTGAGTTGGGGCAAGGTGGCCGTTATAAAGGCTGACTTCCAGGAATAGTTGATGGTCCTGTTTGCCAGGAAAATAGAGTATGTGATGAGGAGCAAAGTCAGATGAAGCTCAAAAGTTAGGTTGGAGACAGATTCTATCCTTAAGCACAATCCTAAAGAATTATTATAGTTATCTTAGAAGCAAAAAAGCCACTGAAGCACTTTAAGAAGGGGAATGATAACAAAAGAAGATGTATGTTTTAGGAAGATGATCCTGCCCACTGTGGAGAATAAACTGGAGTGAGAAGACGCTAGGAGAGGCCAATTAGGACACTATTAAACAACCCAGGAGAGAGGACAGGAGGGCTTCAACTACATACCGATTATGTGAATGGAATGAAGAAAAAAAAGATAAGAATTGTCATGAAGGTAGAATCAACAAGAACTGGCAACAAATTAAATGTGGGACTTGGAGGTTGAGAAGAAGAGGGAATCTCTGAGATTATTAATAAGGATTATTTTATAGATGGTAGCAAATGACAGAAATAGATAAGTTTGTAAAAGAGTTATATTTAAGAAGAAACAGGAATTCTATTGTGGACATTCTGAGCTTGAGATGTCAATTGATCATTTAGATGTAGATATACAATAGGCTGTTGGAGACAGAGACTAAAGTTCACTATGAGATCTGAGAGCTATGTGCAAAGAGATGATACTTGACCTCATGAAAGTATAAGAGATCACCATGGGAGAAATTGTGGAGTGGAAATAAAAGAAGGCTAAGTAAAAAGTTATGAGAGGCATTCATGCCTAAAGTACAGGAGACAGACGATGAACAAGGAAGTGGATTGAAAGGGAGAGGTCAGGTAGGAAGGAGGAGAATGAAGAGAAAGTAACATCTTAGAATCCATGGGAAGAGTCCCCTACAAGAGGGATGGTCCAATAGATTCAAAAGTTGCAGAACTCAAGACTTATAACACTACTTTAGGCAGAGAAATGTGCAAACCAGTTCAACTAAGCACATACACATAGGTATATCCATATACACACACATACACACAAATATATATATATATATGTATATATAGATATACATATATAGGCATGATTAGTGTTATGTATTAGTGGTATGGAAAATGTATCTTTGCAAAAAATATTGAGAAACATACTAAAGAATATATAACGGGAAATGGATCTAAGTGTGGGCTAAATGGAATAAAGGGGATAGGGTAGAGAATATCTTCAGGGGGTACCTAAGTGTGCTAATACTTCATCTTTAATATTATACTGATGATGGCATGGCTGAACAAATCTCATTTGAGAGTCTGGTGCACTCTGACTTACCTCTTTAGTGAACCGTGCCCTGAGTGGCAACTAAAGCTATAGGGAATGCTTATATCATGAAATTGCCCAAATTACCCTTCTTTCCCCTGAGGTCATGATTACACAAGCACTAACAATGGATTCAAGCAATATCAAATGAAATGAATAATTTAATTTCAAATAAATCATTTCAATAAAGCATTAATACTAAAACTAGCATACCTTCTTTTTCAATTACAAGCATACACTCATTTTCAGTTAATTTCCTTGCCATTATTGTGACTTTGCCACTATATTAATGTGGAATAACACAATGCTTTAAAATTAAACACATTTTTATTACTGCTTTTTAAACGAAGTCTATACATTCGTGGTTTTGTTCAGAGGAGTTATAATATTTACTTAAATGCTTAATCTTTGTTCTTTATGCAAATCTTTGTTCTTTAAGGGAATGAGTTTGATTTTCAGAAACAGAAATCAATCCAAGCCAAATCTGGTAGACTAAATATAGAGGTCCTATCTCTTTTCCTATAACAAGAGGTTTAGATATGGAAGTAATGGATAGTTACATGGCTTGTGTTATTCACTAGTTGGCATGAAGGCAACTGCAAAAAAGGAAGCAAGATATAAACAAGGATTAACCATTGGATTTCTGGAGTAAGTGAGCAGTCTTCTTGCATGGTTATTTAAAGAATACGGTTCATTTGAGAATAGAGGCTTGTTTAACAGTCTCATAATTTTATAGTCATTGTTTATGAATGCACCATAAAGCACTTACTTTGTGCTTGTCTATTATGAGAGACTACACTAGTGCTGTATCAAAGTGAAAACATACAGCATTTAATAGCAATACTGACTAGAGAAATCTCTTCATGTCTTAACTAATTTTCTCCATTACATTGCTTTGTAGAACAAGTGTAGGTTGATAGGTCGGGTATATAAGTAAAACTCTCAACAGAATTATCAATAAAAGAAAGATTTTTGTTAAAATTGTGAATTAACCACTTCAACTTTTTAAAAGTAAAAAGAAAGTGTAGTGTAGTGGGAAAAGTATGATCAGGAAACCTGGGATCAAATCCTAGCTCTGTTACTTATGATCCTTAACACCAATGATTATTTATCCTTTCTGGGCCTTTACATTTCCTCTTCTGTAAGCAATACTTGTACTACTTCCCTAAAAGAACTGTAAGAACTCTGAAGTGGCATGTAAACTGGAGCCATTATTGTTATTAATGGTGTTCATGGATAAATAAATGTATATATGTACATATGTGCATATATATATATATATAAAATCTGGAAAAATGTATTGTATCCCAAGCTTTGTTTCATGATTTTCCTTATTATTTATACATTTTGTGCCTAATTTTGGTTATCTACAACTTAAAAGAAATGTAGGATATTTAGAATACTTCAGAAGTGAGCCAGAAAGCACCCCCCACCTTAAGCTACTTTAAGGAAAAATGGATTAGCATTTTCTTGTATTAAAATGAGAGAAAGAGAAGAATATCTTTTTGTTTGTGTTTTTAATCCTTTTTCGAATATGCAGCAACTACCTCTTATAAAAGAGGTATTTTGTAAAGCTAGCACTTATTAGAAAAAGGATTTATATTCCTAATACTTAATACTTTGTACAAGGAAGTTTTAATAAAACTGACTTTGCTTGAGAGTTTCTAGCTCATTCTTCATAGTGACTGATCAAAGACTTTCTTCCATCCTCAAGCCCAAACCACATTTCCAATCCCACACTGATTGCATATAGCTTAGACTCCTCTCTTACCAAGATTAATATCTTCTAATGTGAGCCACCTCAATTTCCTTTTCCTACTCCTCAAAACTTTCTTGGATTATCAACCACTTTTTTTTTTCTCCCATCTTGCCCCAGAAGTATTCCTACTTTTTACTTACACTAAAACCTACTTTTTACATTTTTGATTCCATTAACTCCTGGAAGTCCCTGATCTGCCAATTATTTCAGCTCAAGTGGGCACTTTTTCCCTCTTCACTGACTCTTACATTTACTTAATATTTCTCCAAACCTAAAAACAATCCTGCCTTAAACTGTTTGGACTCCAGTTTCTGAGCACGATTTACTGAATCTGTTCTATCAAAGTACACCAAGAGCCTAATAGCTGCACAATAGAGTACCTTGATTCAATCTTCATGCTCTGTCCTTGTAGCATTTGCCAAGTTGATCAACCCTCATTGCTACTTGGGTATTTTCTTTTCCCTTGGCCTCAGAGATACCACTCTATGTATATTTCTAACAGGTCTTTTCCCATCTCTCTCTAATTAAATTCTTGTTTTCATCTCAATCTCTTAAATTCACTGTTCTCCAGAATTTTATCCTTAACCTTCTTGCTTTACCCAATATTTTCTATTAAATGGCAATCTGATTTAATAAGTCCATCAATTCAATCAGAATTAATACACATCTACTACAAGTCAGGTACTGAGGATACAAAGGGGAAAAATGAAATAATAACTACCACTACCATGCAAATGACCCTCAATCTGCATTTTCATTCCTGAACTATTTCTAAAATTCCAGACCCACATATCCAACTGACATATCCACTTGGATGTCTTCCTGTTATCCCAAACTCTGTAGGGCAGTAATTAAGCTTATTACAATTTCCTCGAAATCTACTCATTCATATGATTTCAGTATTTCTCCTAATGGAATAGTCATTTGCCCAATTTGCCCCTTTGAAAGCTTCTGTTGATTGTACTCCTACATCACTTATTGTTTTTGTTTACTCTTTATTTCTACTTCCAATAATCCTAGGGCAGGTCCTCAATAAAACCCACTGGCACTATTTCAATAACCTGCTAACTGGTCTTCTCAGCCCTGCTCTTTTCTATTTCCCCCAATCCATTCTTCACATCACTGCCAGAATAATAGTATCCATCATACATAAAATGTAACAGACATCATGTCATTCCTCTGTCAAAAATCTATACTGACTCCCCATTCCATTCTGTGTCAAATTTGAAATCCTTTGCTTATCATGCAATCTAAAATATGGTGCAATCATTCTATCTTTGTTAGATGTTATTCCCCTCTGGTTTCCCAACACTACAGTCAAATTATAGTACCCTCTCTTTCCCACACACATCGTACCCTTACCTATCTCAATATTTCTTCTCAGGTTTGCATGATAGTCTCTTTTCCCCTCTCCCCATGTTGCTCAATTGAATAAATTGGTAACTTGAATATCTGTCTATACTTGGGATACCAACATAAATTTAATCTCTTCCATCAAGTCTGCTTAGATTTTCATTGCCAATAATGACCTGCCTGGGAGCTTTTGAAGCATTTGTTAATACTTCACTTATGGTAATTATATATTAAGTATTTTACTGTTGTGTAACTATTTTGTCCTCCTAATATGAAGGCAGGAGCCAGCCACATTTTTATTCTAAACTTTCCCTCAGCATCTATCACAAGCCTTGACAAATGATGCATAATAAGCACTGGTTGAATGGAATTTAATCTTATGACCAAATACACACTCATAATTTAGAAAAAAAAAATAGATGTAATGATAGTAATAAGTAGGTGGCTTAACTTTATCTGCATTGGCAAAACAGAATTTGTTAAAAGAAAAAAATACTCAAACTGTCACAGTTCATGGTGACTTCCTAAGGAGCCACAGGAATTGGTATTTCCAGGCATGTGTTTATGTGTGTACATATGTGCAGCAATACCCACATATGTATTTTTGCATACAGATCCATTCTTATTTTAATGAAGTTTGTAGTTGAAGAGAAAGAAAGGTGCATATATGAATTATCATAGTACACCCCAATAAATCTATTTCTAAATAACTTTGTACATAAGTTATGTACTAACGTACTAATTTACATAAGTTCACACACATATACATACGAATGTACATTTGTAAAATGATATTGGTATGTAAGCATCCATAAGCATATCAAAGTATTCTTTCTGTCATGAAGAATTCAGCACAAGCTGTGACAAGTAGGTATGGGTATATATACAGATAGGTAATGCTATATATAATTAACTTTTTAAAAAACCTTCCATAACCTTTTATACTAATTGCTTAAAAACATTCCAATTGAAAGTCTTAGTCACTTCCATTTCATCTGCTTAAATGTAGACCCAGTCTGAATTAACTCACAACTATTGAACCATTCTTGAAAACAATAATTAGCTGCCCAAGCTACTGAATAACCTTACTGATGGAAAAGTATTTGCAAGTAAAATCATGCAGAATTCCATAGGAGAAAAAGTATTATGTGTAGGAGGGCATGATACAGAGTTTAGATGGATGAAATGATCAATTTTTCGAACTACTTATTTTGTCCCGATCAAAAGTCAGAAAAATAAGATGTAGAGGTTGTGGTTTTGCTCATAACCTTTTTAGACTAATAGAAAGATTGTAAAATAGTATCAGCAGCAAACTATTGAGGCTCATCCACCTATTGTAGTTCCTGGTTATTTTCTTAGTATATTTGGGCATTTCACTAGAGTAGGAGAGATGCCCTTGACCCTACTTGCATTCCCATTTTCCCTAAGAGCAGTATTTTGGCACCCAGTGATATTCTTAGTAAAACTTAATTAAAACAAGTAAAAATGTTCAGAACTAAAATCAGTCTGAATCACAGAATGTCTGAGTTAGAAGGGACCACCTTAACCAGGAGTGCTTAACCTTTTTTGGTATGTGGTGGATACATTTGGCAGTCTAGCAAAGCCCATGGGATCCTTCTGTGAAAAAATAAAATAAAATAAAATATAAAAGATTATAAAGAAAACCAATTATATTGAAAGAGAGTTATAAACATAACTAAAAGCATTTATAGTACCCAGGCTAAGAAGCCATTTTTCTAGTCCAACCCATCTTGAGTGATTAGATTAACTTCTAGATCATTTTCTTTAAAAATGGGTGAGGTTACATAGAAAGGTATGGGGTCACAGAAAGGATAATATGAAATGGTAATTAGGAGCTCAAACATTGTCTTTGGACAGCTATGTGCCTATGTTTCTATAGAGCCCAAAGTCTGAAATTAAAAATGTTATATAATTGAAGTAACATTGGATTTGCAGTCCAAAGACCTGGGCGTTAATCCTAACCCTGCTACATAATAACTATTGGACCTTGGGCAAGTTCTTTCCCTTTTGGAATCATAGTTTTCTCATCTACATTACACTAATTGACATCTATGACTACTTCCATATCTAAATCTCTGACCTTTGCAATACTGTCATTGAAAAAGATAAACTCAACCTTCTTATATCATTCAACCTTCTCTTAACTTCTTTTTACCATGAAGGAGAGCCAGGAATCTCAACCTACTACAGATACAAAGGTCTAGTATAAAGAGAAAGATTCAGGATAAATGCAGCAAGAAAACTCAGCGAAGACATTTGATCTATTCTATCAGTCATGATCATACCACCACATAAGCGGAGAATTCACTCCAAAGTGGAGAGCTGTGATGCATTTCAAAAAATTTTAAATTATCATACACATTTATATATATATGCATATATTTATATCCATTTCAATATCAATTAATCTCTCTCTTCACATTTAACCTATAGAAGACAAAAATTTGAAGGAAGAGGAAATTATATTCAAACATTTTTAAAGCTGTCATTTAGATGAAGTATTTATTTTATGTTTTTCCAGAGGATAGAATTAGGCAGTGAGCGGAAATTAGAAAGAGGCAAATTTTAGCTCAATACAATAGAAAAAAAAATCTTAATAAGTAAGAGCTGTTCCGTAATGGAATGGGCTGTGCTATATGGTAGTAATAATTTTCACTTGAAAGATATTTCAGACTTGCACCAACTGATGCTCGGTGAAGTGAGCAGAACCAAGAGAACACTGTACAGTAATAGCAACATTGTGTGATGACTGACTTTGTTAGACTTAGCTCTTCTGAGCAATGCAAAAATCTAAGACAATTCCAAAAGACTCATGATAGAAAATGCTATCCACATCCAGAGAAAGAACTATGGAGTCTGAATGCAGATCGAAGCATATCATTTTCTCTTTCTTTTGTTGTGTTTTTTTTTTCTTTCCCATGGTTTTTCCCTTTGGTTCTTATTGTTTTAATATGAATACATGTATAGCCTACATCAGATTGCATGCCATCTTGGGGGGGGTAGGAAATTTGGAACTCAAAATCTTATAAAAGTGAATGTTGAAAACTAAACATAGATAGATGATAGATAGATAGATAGATAGATACGTAGATTTTTAAAAATGGATAGGTATTTCAACCTTGTGGAGAATCACAAATAACTTTTTATTCAAATTGTTCCCCTTCCCTACTCCTTTTCTCTTTTTTTAAACTGTACTAATTGGAGACTACATTACAGTTGCAATAAAGAGGGAGAAAAGCTGCTGGGCCACAGCTGAATGAACACACACACACACACACACACACACACACACACACACACACCACAAATTATGTAGCTATATAAATTGGGTGCAGCTAGGTGGAGAAGTGGATAGAGTCATCTTCCTGAGTTCAATGTGGCTTCAGAAACTTACTAGCTGTGAGACCCTGGGCAAGTCACTTAACCTAGTTTACCTCAGTTTCTTCATCTGTAAAATAAGCTGGAGAAGTGAATGGCAAACTACTCCAGTGTCTTTGCAAAGAAAATACCAAATAGGGTCAGTACGAGTCATATATGATTGAAACTACTGAATAAAAACAACAAGAAATATTATTTGTTCATCAGACAAAATTATTAAGTAATCCATGTTTGTTGCCAGATTTATTTACTTTCCCTTAACTGTTCTCACTTCATCTTCTCCCCAAAGGAGGAGGCATAGTAAATGGAATGCTGGAGTTGGAATCAGGTAGGATCTGGATTCCAAATGCTGCCTCTATACTTACTATTTGTGTGACCATTGACTAGTCACTTTACTTGCCCAATCCTTACTTCCTTCATTTGTAAAACAGAGATGGTAATAACACCTATATCAAAGCATTGATGTGAAAATCAGAGGAACTAATACACATGAGTGATTTGTAAATTTTAAAGTGCTATATAAATACAATTTTTCTTCCTTCCCTCCCTCCCCCCCCCACCAAGCTCTATATTCTTTTGTCATTAGGAACTTGGCCATCCTCAATTTAATCAACCTTCTGGATAACTCTCAAATAGCGGGTAATACTAAACATCCTCTACCAAAGTCTTTTTCCATTGCCTCATCATGGAATGGTGATAACCCTGAATATTTTTTAATATTACACCATCGGAATACTAGCTCTATGCAAGCTAGAATAGCTTGGAATATATAAACTTACAATAGGATTAATTGTCTAGATATGTTCAGAGAAACTTGTCACCAGGTTGGCCACAGAAAAAAAATGATTTGTAACACAAAAACACTTAAAGATTGTCATCTAAGGTATAGAGGGGTCATGGTCTGAAAAGAATATTTGCACCAATGATTCCTTGAAGTATTGAAGCATTATTGGCCCTGCTTTCCAAGATCAAATCCATATTGAAATGCAAGATAGATAATCTTGACTTTTCTACCTATTACTGGTTGTTCTTCTGGCCTTTTATACTGCTTTCATTTGACTCTCATTGTATTGGAATTGCCATAATACCATCACTTCCATAAATCCTTCTCCATCCCCTACCTCCATCTAGAAAAAATCTCTCCTTCCTCTGAAAAACACATTGTTTATACCTCTTCTTTGCACTGTCATATTTTAACCATGCTTTCAGACAAGTCAACCATCATTTATTAAGTACTTATGTTACAAGCACTATGTTAAGTACAGTATAGTAATACAAATATACACAAGATGTATGTGTTGTTTTCCCTACTCTACAATAAGCTCCATGAGGGCAGGAAGTGCAAAGTTTTCTTTTTTGCATTTGCCATAACACCTGAGACATCACTGAGCACATACAAAGCCCTAAGTGATTATATAAAGAAGGAAAGAAAGCACCAAGAAAGAGCAGAGTTGTTCTATAATGCTATTTAGGATGTAGAGGGATGGGAAAGGGGGTCTAATATATCAGTACTATTTTTTAGATTTTTTTTTTATTTTTTCAATTTAGAAATCTCCAGGATATTGCATCAAAAATATTCCTTGGAATGTTTACATGCTACTTGGTCTCATGTCTCATGAAAGAGAGATAAACACACTGATCTGCTACATGAATAGTAAAAATTAATTACCAAGGAAGCTTGAATTAAAAGACGTCAACAGAAAATGGAAGATAATGGAGTTACTATTGGTGGTTGAATCATGATGGTTAGAAATGGAAATGAATTTTACAATGGGATCATGCCAATCTTTCCCCCACGTGAGATCTAAACTATATCCCAAGCCCTAAATTGAAAATATATTTTCTCTGACAATACAGAGATTTGTCATAGATAATTATTGCAGAAGAAGAGCTTGATGTTTTCCGAAATCTCTCAGTTATTCCAGATTTTTTTTTAAATAAAGGCTTGAAAACAGCCAGAAGATGTAGTTATCTAAGCTGCATAACAAGAAGCAGTGATGCCATCATCTAAAGTAAATGAAGACAATGATCATTTTACTTTAGGTTTTTGTATTTCCTTTTGATGGGGGAAAAGGGTGTCAGAAAAAAGAATTTACTGTCAATTAAGCTGTAAGTTCATTTATTACAGCAGGAACTTTAGTAAAAATTAAGGAAATCAGACCTAACATAATTCAAAGTCTACTTTAGGGAATTCCATTTCAATTTCTTTACACCTGTTACATTTGAGTTCCCTTGCCTGTTTCTTCTCTTCACAAACATGCATTTGTACTTGCTGACACAGGACACACATGCACACACCATACGCACTGTGCAATTTTATCTTTCTGCGTTCAAAATATGAAACAGAGAAGCAATAGTCCTGAACTGCATGCTTATTAAAATGCTGTACTACACATTCTTCTTTCACCAGTTTAGGAAGTTGAAGTAGGGGATATGAATTAATGCTAATAAAAGAGTAAACATCCTCTAATGCTAAAGTGGGGGGGGGGGCTGACGACAGGAGGCAGGCTAATTTCTTTCCATGCATCATTTATAGTGCCCTTTTCAAGAAGTAAAAGTTTCATCTTAAGGCTTAATAAGCAGTTACGGAGGCATTCCTTGAAGGGAAAAAAAGCTCTGCTCTAATGCAGTTTCAGTGTTCAGATATCATGAAATTTCACAGATCCTGGAAAAGCAGTGATTAAAAATCACTAGCAAAATCTGGAGTTTAATGTTTGTTTTACATCTTTACATTGGTTTTGCCTCATTTTAATACACATCCATAAGTGAGATTCTATTTGGATGCACCTACTATTAAAATGTGCCTGCCTGCCCAGTATCCTCCCAACTTACTCCGGAGCAGAGCCAATATTAACACATTCACAGATTAAAATATACAGAAAATACAGCTGTACTCTCAGACTCTTAATCTGTAGCCTGGCTCTATCGCAACATCCCCAGATAAGCAAACAAAAATGTTACAACAACAATGAGGATAAGGCTTAACGGCATTAGACACAACTTTCAAGACAAACAATCAGAGGCTGTGAAACCCCTGCTACAGGAAGATTCCACAAAATACTATTATGATTATGATTATTATTTACTCTGATTGTACTGGGTTAGCAGCCCCACTGTACCAAAAATCTTAATGCTACTATAGATTAAAGTGCCATTCACATAAGCCTTACCTTGGCTGACTTGCCCTAACTGGTGACAAGGAACTTAATTTACAAGAAGCAAAGGGGGACTTTCTCAGTGCTCACAGCACCGCACAGCTGCTCCCAATCCTCAGAGAGCCACCCGACTCCGGCTCGGGTACCTCCAAACCCCTCGGCTCAGATGCACTGCTTCTGCAGCTCGGGAGCGCGCCTCTGATTGGCTGGCACCGCCTGTCTGCCTGATCCGCTCCTCTCCTCTCTTCTCTCCCTGTCTCTCTCTCCCTTCCTCTCTCTCTCCTTTACTCCCTTTCCCTCCTGCCCCGTTGTTTTTCCCATCTCAAGCACTTTTGGGTTAGAGCGCATTCTACAGCACCAGGGCGCAGGTCCTCTTTAACCCTCTCAGCAAGGTCATGTGGTAGGAAGCATAGTTAATAATAATATTAAAAGCAATCCTTGTCTAACAGCAACGTCTCTGCCAGAAGGACCCTGTAGGACTACAGCTCTTGAAAAATGACAGCCGGGACTCCGTGACAGTTAGTCCATCAATCCCTCGTGGAGGAGGGAAGGCAGGGGTAAGAAGGGGTTTGGCTGTCAGATGGAGTGGGAGTGCGCACACGGAGGGAACAGGGAAAGCAGGCAGAGAGGCAGTGATGTGGCAAGCTGGTAATAAATTTTCATATTTCAGTGCAAAGTCGTCACAGCCTGCTAAACATTCAACTGCTGGCTCATTCATCAGTGATCCATAGTCTGGTGGTGGCACTGAGATTTAGCTTGAATGATGTCCTTTAATGCCGTACTCCAATCTAGCCAGGGCAGCGAAGGGTTTGCAGGAGATAGATCACTCCCTTCTTTCCCCCTCCCCCCAAACCCCGGTTTTACATCTATAAAGATGTAAAGCAACTGCATAGGCTTTCTAACCTTCTCTGCTTGTGCAGCTGTACCTCCAACACACACATACACAAATGATCGCCTCACCTCGACATTACCCAAACATAGATTGTAACTGTATATAATTTCCACAGCCTCAGACAGCAATGTTGTTAGCGCTGCTTGACTGTATGCAAAATTGATGCAAGGACCTGAACTTTCCTTAACGCTGTCTCTCCAACCAGCATCCATACCCAACTGCATTAGATTTTAAGTTACTTAGGAAATATGCATCTAAGCCTATTCAAACTGCCCAGGGTAACATATTCAAAATGCAACCCCAGCGCAGGGATTACCCTTGTTAGGAAAAATTAGAGAATAACAAAGAACCTCCTTTCCACCCAGTAAAATGTTGTGTCATGGGATAGTGTGGTTAGAACAATCAACTGAAGGTAACCAGGTTAAGAAGCTTGAGCACTGGAGAGCAAATCTAATTATAACTATAAAAGAGTTATCATGGCTGAGGAGAGGTGGTAAGGAATAATATCTTTAACTTGCTGTGGCCTGGATAAGTTTGTTCATCACTCTGAATTTTGTTTATTTTTTTTAGCTGTATAATAAAGATTTTTAAAAATGTACTTTTTATCACTCCCTCCACAAAAACATTACTGTATCTATATCTATACATACACATATATAGAATTTGTTTTCATCATTATTGTTATTATTATTGATCCAAATATTTAAAATTGCCTTGATGTGGTTACTCTGAATTATTTGAAAAGGCAAACAGTACACTTTGGAGATTTTATTCCTGGAAGGAGAAAATTTAATTTGTGGCCCTAGCAGGAGATCAAATAGAAAAGCCAACAACTCTTGAAGCAATATTCTTTCTAGTTGTATAAAAAGTACTCCCTGAAATTTTACACACATACACACACACACATATACACTTATATACATATGTATGCATATATTTATATATCCATGGATTTATGTATGAATGAATGTATATCTTGTTGGTAAAGGAGATGTTTGAAGTCAGAGATAAGAGGACTGAGATTTGGATACAAACTCTCAGAAAAACATGGAGCAGAAATAGCTTGAATGTGTCATCTTTTGTGTCCTTTGGCCATGGAGTAGCACATATGGATCAATGCTATGATGCATTTTGGGGTCCACTGCATTGTGCAGCTTCATGTTTAAATAGGATACTACTGTATAATGTCAAGATTTAAACACTGTCCCTTTTTTTTTTTTGTGGTAGAGGCTGACAGAATCTCTCCTATACCTTTCCCTAATGGGAAAGCTGTAGGAAAAAAAAAAAAAAAGGAATAAGGAAATCATACCAAATAAAGGGAAGGGGAAGAGAAGTTATGAGAGTTGGGGTCATACGGTTTCATTTAAGAATGTCACCCTTAGCCATTCTCTAGAGAAAGCCAACTGGATTTATTTTGCTATCTCTAGTGAAAAAGAACCAAAATATTAGTCTGCTTACTTGCTACTGAAGCATTTGCTGAGGCACCACCAATATGCAACCCAGGGAAATACTTGAAAACAAAATGTTTTCTTGTAAGACTTCCCCAGTGGTTTTCCCTGGCTAAACTGTAATAAGCACATCCAGGGGATATTCATACCAGAAGTCAACAGGCACTTGATACTGAGGGGGATACTATGTAGAGGGAATTGTGAGCCATGTCAAATAACACCATTCCTCTCCAGAAGCACTGTTCAGCAATAGAGAATTTGTTTATCTGGGTCTTTGTTCAGATTAAGAACTCAGTATCCCCAAATGATACAAGACACAATGAAATTACAGTAGCCAGAAGTTTCCTAACCTGAAAAATGCCAATACTTTTTTTGCCTTGGAAATGCTAAATGACCAGCAATTTTGGCTCTCTTCTTGTGATATGAGGTTGAAAAGAAAGACCAAAATAAAGCATTGAAGAATTCCATGCTTAGGGAAAATCAGGTTGCGAGAAGGTGCTTTTTTATGTCAAAGATTACCTCTAAAAGTGGACACTGTGTCAGTCAGCAGAATTTATTACAGAACTAATCTCTGGAACTTAAAGAATAGACACTGCTAAGGCTAAAATCCTTCTTACATTATCCTGAGAGTTTATAAGAATCATTTTAGAGAGTGACACAAAAGCATCCAGCACCAAATTGATGTCAGATAGACTATAGAAACAGGAAAGAAAAAATTGTAATGCTAACATCTGATAGTACTTTGAGGCAAGCCTGGGAAATTGTAGCCCTAGGTTTCTTTCCATGCTCAGTTTTGTCCTGGAAATTCAAGAGGTATTACACTCTTAAAATGTTTGAACAGAGAAAGTGAACCTAAAGATAACTTAGCAACTTCCTATCTTACAATACAATTGAGATAGGAACTGTAACCATGCTTTTTTCCAATTATTTGTTATTTAAAGCTTCATCTGCTTACAAGAGTGCAACTAAATGTATTGGTTTTGAATTTTAAAAGGCCTTTTTTGCAATTGGCAAAAAGATAAAATAAGTGCACAATTGTCTTTCTTGCCCATTTTTTATTTAATCTGTTACTAAGGTGTCATTATACTGCTGATAGCTTTAAAAGTCTTTCCCACTAGTATCAACCATAAATGCAAAAAGAAAAAAGTTTCTTTAATCTCTTTACAAGGTGTTGATGGCACTCTTGGAGAGTAGTTAAGAAAGAAGAAGACACAGGAAGTACTTTATAAGTACTTGTTGAACCAAACTTGTTGAAGACATGATTTGTCTGTGTGAGACAGTGCCAATAAAAATGGATACAAAACCTATCCACAGCCACTCATAAACTAACAAGTTTTAAGAGTCGTGAGTGGCCATAAGCAGTGTCATATTGGATTAGTCTGTGAAGCATTGTTGAGAAACAATTGTCTTTTGTAATGTCTCTAAGGACACGGATGTAGTTTATTGGAGAGACATTCAAATAGAAGTCATCTTAGGACACTACAGGCCTTGGGGGTGGTAGTGAGAAGTTATAGATGAGGGCTGGTGATGAGAATGTATAAGTCATCTCCATTATAGCTACTGGTAGATGACAGTCTATGAATGGAATTATTTTCTGCCCAAGGAGTAACTATATAAAGGAAATAGAAGAGATACGAGAATTGGATCTTTGTTAATGGCAGATTATGTTCTATTTCATAAACTGTGTCTTTATCTCATGTTTATTGCATTTTAAGAATCAGGCAGTTGTTGTCTTTTTCCTTATGAGCACATTGAATTTTTCAGAATGGTCAGAAGTCTCTTAATCTATTGCTTCAGTAGTACTCTATTCACAGATGAAGGATAAAAATAGAACCAGTTTATTAAGTAATGTTAACATGGGAAATCTTCAATAGATTAGTACTTTTTTGGTTTTTCCCCATTTCCACTTTTGAAAGAGGCAAGTCACAAAAATCCAGCTCCTATCAAGGGACCTTTAAAAATGAATTCAGAGTCATAATTCTATGGTATATTCTCAGGTCACTCCCCCATGTCAGTCCAACTGTCTATATGTTCTTTTTATATTTAGCTTTACATTGGTTTATAATGATAATTTATCTGTGTATATATCTATATCTATGTAGAGAGAAAGGGAGGGAGGGAAAGAGGGAGGGAGAGAAAGGGAAAGGATTATTAATCTTGGTTGTGTCAGTGTCATGGATTCTTTTGGCAGTCAATTAAAGTCTAAGACTGACCTTTAAGAATAAGGATTTTAAATAAAATAAAACATGCATAGAATTACAAAGAAAAACAATCACGTTGCAATATATTTATCTAGATTTTAAAATTAAAACAAAGTTGATAGACTTTAGGTTAATTAACAATACAAGGCACTGCAGGATGCTCAAACACTAAAGAAACATTTATGTCCCCAAAATAAAATATTTAGTGGGCAAGAAAGTGCAGTTTGGTGGAGTGATTGGAGATCTAGTATTAAAATGAAGAAGATCTGGGTTCAGGCCCAGTGTCTGATACATACTTTTGTGTGACTAGGTAAATCACTCGATCTCTCAATTCTCCTGTTACAATTCTTTTATGCTATAAATTGCCTAATGCGTGAGTTACATTGGTAGAAAGAATTTCCTCACCAGAAACTCTCTATATCAATAAAAGCAAGGACACTGTTTAAAAAAAATGTACTAAAATTGTAATGCGAACCTCTGATAGAGCTTTTTGGCAAGCCCAGGAAATTATAACCCTTGTTTTCATTCCATGTTCAGTTCTATCTCAGAAATCCAAGAACTGTAGAACACTTCATCTTTCCCTCACCCTACCAGGGACCCTGAGGCCACGTGTGTCCTTCTGGTTCCTCAGGTACAGCCTTTTGACTGAGTCCAAGTTTTACACAACAAATCCTTTTATTGAGGGGATTTCTATGAACTTTAGATTCTGTCAAAGAGCCACACTTGAGGGCCTAGAGGGCCACATTTGATCTCAAAGCGTCAGGTTCCCACCCCTACAAGCCTAACCCCTTCTTTAGATCCCTTGAAACAATGATTCAGTTTACAGATAACATTATTTTACAATAGTTCACTTTTAGGATTAATTTTAATGGCAAGTGGTTAAAAAGAAAGGGCTTTCCAGAAAGACTTCAGGCAACTATAGCCTCCCGTTTCTCAAGTACACTGCTGCTTGAGGTTTTTATTGTAGCATTTTTCTGCTCCAAATTAAACAGTCAAAATGTGAGATGGTAATTATTGGACACATCTTTTGTTGGACTTCTGTATTTTTCTTTTTTGAGTATGAGTGTTTGTCACACATTCAGCACAAATTAATTCAAATGTAGCTCCCAGTCTTAATCACTGGATTAAAACTATACCAGACAGCATAGAGAAAACAAACAAAAATCTTGACAATAAATTCATTTCAATGTACTCTTCTAGGTTGCAGAGAGAGAGATAAAATTTAGTAATGACATGGTTCTCATCCCTTTAGAGTTAAACTGAAAAGAAAATCAAAGTACCTACTTATAGATCCTGCTCTTGACTATAGTCATACCTATGCCTATTCCTACCTTATTTGGACACCTAAATCTCACCAATCAAGTGTGACCTTGGAAAATAATTACTATGGTGATGTCCTAATTCTTTCTACAACTTGTTTTATATTACATATATTCCTCAATCTACTCTTTTTTTCCCATGCTTATGGCCCAGTGATTTTTTAATAGTAAAATTTGTTGTTTTGGTCTTAATGAATATTGTTAGAAGAGAAAGTGAATTACTCCAAAGTCATGCTATCTGTAAACTGAAATATTGTTTTAAGGGACCCAAGGAATGGGAGGGGAGAAGAAGTGTTTTGGGGTTCTTTTTCCTCCTAATCTTGGCTGCATTTCATAGCCTTATTTTGTACTTCATCAATTAATGGAATAAATATTTACTGAATATCTATATTCTGGGAAAGATGTAAACCTGAATAAATAATGCCCCTGCTTTCAAGGTATTTATAAATGGCTAAGAGAGATAAAATACACATAAAATTAAAGCAATGAAATTTACCCACAAGAGAGATCATAGGATTGATTCATGGGGAACTTGAGACGAGAAGCCTTACTAGAGAGACAGAAGACTTATTGCCTTGTACTTATGGCCAAATGTCATCACTGTGAAACTGTGTTATAAGTAAGTAGAATAAGTAGCCACTTAAATATCTTGAATTAAAAGGTACTGGAAAAAAGTTAAATTATCTTGTCTAGAACATTATCTGAAATTACACTCCAGATATATCCCTGAATAACTAATTAGTTCCAAGAACATGAGACTAGTGAAACAATGTTGTTAGGGGCATTTAGTTGCATAACAACATTAGAAGAGAAAGTTATGTTCCAGAGCAGTTAATTAACTCTACAACATTACATAATGAGGAAAATTAAGTTTTAGGACAAAAGGATATCTACCCATCAATAAAATATTGAATATGCTTTTTAAAAATGATTTTTTCATGTAATAGAGTTATTGCTTACTTGTAAAGGGAAGAATCAATTATATTTTGTAACTGGTTGGTTATGAGGAGTAAGAAGGAACAATCACTAAAGAATATTTTTATAAATAGGGAATTCAGGAAGAGGAACTAGTTTGGTGAAAGGAAATTAAGATGAAATAAATTTGGATCTGTTGAGTTTGGTGTAGTGAAATGATATCCAGGTGGAAATTCACACGTAGCAGTTTTAAACGTGGTGCTGAAGGCTGGAGGTAAAGGATGACTGGAGATAGAAATTTTGGAGTGAGTTATGCAAAAGTTATAATTGATTATCTCATGGGATGTGAATGCACAAAGAGGTGAAAGTATGGCAAAAGACTAAACTTTGGGACATTGGGAGACACCCAGATTTAGGAGCCATTAAAAGAGATAGATGAATTACTATAGGACAAAATAAGGTTATGTGCTTATTTAGAAATATTATGTTGTTGTTATAAATATGGAAAGATGATGTCACATTAAATTTCTTTTCTTCTCAATTGATCCCTTTAAAAGGTTCAACAATTCAATTAGTAACCATTTAATAAAAACCTACTGTGTGCTAGGCACTGTGCCATTTGACCCTTTGTCCAACAATAAGAAATAATAAGATAGAAAATTATATCCTGTCTTCTCTAAGAGGAATAATAATTCCAGTTTAGATGACTCAGTATTTTAGTGATTGCTCGTGCTCTTTGGAATATCAGAGGTTTAGATACATTCTCATTTATGTTTATCTTAGTTACTGAGAAAAGTCAGTGACATCTTCAATTTGGTATGCCAGATTCACTGTGTATTGTCATCCCTGTGTCTGTTCATGAGTATTTTAAGAATTGAGAATCACTGAGCAGAAGGAATTTTGGAGGTAGAAAATATCTAAAATTGTCCATGTAATATTTTTGAGGACCAAGAGATCTAGATTTGAGATTCCATTAGTGTGGGTAATATCTTGTGAAGAAACTCCATCTACCATGACAGATGGGTCACTATTCTACAAAATAAATAGAAGTAAATCAAATCAAAGTAATAGAAGTAAATCAAAATGTAAACTTTATTAGTCTTACTCTGATTTTGCATGAACGGTACAAGTTTTTCAGTTCCCTGTGATGATGTTAGATGTCATTTTTAAAGATTAGCTGTATTGCTACAGTGAAAGAAAAGGCTTGAATATGACATACAGCCTATTTTTAACTTGAAAAAAAAACTTAGAGTACTACTCATGGTTGTAAAGATTAGAACAGGCTAAAAAGAGAACACAATCTCTATTATATTAGCCAAAAATATCTAAAGTGGATTTAATGTTGCCTATGTTAACACAGGACAGTAGAAACAGGTTAAAAGAGAAAGCTATTTTGTTTACTCACATCTCAAGGTATCTTATTTCCTTTTTTGATTGTGAGTCAATTATGTGCATTAGAATTATTTATTTTCAAGGCTCTTCCACTAAATGGATACAAACCCTTTGATCAAACCTAGGAAAGAAGAACCATAAGAAGACATAGAATAGCAGTAACAATCCTGACTTTCAATACCTTTTACTCAGCATCTGTATCCAATTGTGACATTATTGAGAGACCAAATGGGGTTATGCCTCACTATACTCTGAGATTTATTCCCTCATTCTAGGTGGTATGATTTATATGTTCTTGGCCATTTTCTGGAGTTTTCATAATTTATTGTTGACAGTTTATTAGATCTTTAAATTACAAATCTGTAAGATGCTGCTCAAACAGTGATATTTTGAATCCATTCACCAAAACCTCTCAGCAATCATTATAACAACTGTATTCTGTCTAAATACTGTGTTGGGTTTGAAATATGGAGAAACCTGTCTTAAAATCCAGCCTCTAACCTTTACTATTTGACTACAGTCCAGTATGACCCTCAGTTTCCTCATCTGTAAAAATGGATATATTTACATTTATATTACGTGCTTCATAAGATGGCTATAAGGATTAAATGAGATGATATGAACAAAGTGCTTTGGACACATTAAAGTGGTGTATAAACATAGGAACATAGCTAATTTGATTCATGAGACTGGGTCTTGATGCAGGGAAAATCTTACCATTAATAAATATATTTACGATATATCTACTTCTACCTTTGTTTCCCAGTGTCTTCTCCTCCCCATCAGCAAAAAATGTTAGCAACATGTTTCATTTGTTGATATCTTCTAATACTGCAGGTTTTTATTTTAATTTGAATTTTTCCTCAATGAAAACAACTACCAAAATCTTCAGATAGATCTAAAAGAAAGAATATACATTCCACTAGTGTTTGTTGAGCTAAGATAGAGATTGTCCCTGTTTTCAAGACTAAGGGGAAAAAAATAAATGAGTCCTCAGTTAAAGTAGGATCTATCTGTTAATCCTAATCCCAATAGTGTATGACGTAGGGACCATCTTCAGCATAATCTGTTCCATCACTCCAGTAACCATTTACGTGCAGTTTCAGTATAATCTCTACCCCTCCAATGGTTTTCAGGCAATATCCTGACTTAATTCATGACTCTTACTGTTTAGCTGATTCTATATATCAGCGATTTCTTCCCAAGTTACTTCCCAAGTCCATAAACTGATCATATCCTTTGACCCAGTTATCCTATTATCATCCATCTATCCTAAGAAAGAAAATTTAAAAAGAAACACACGGAACAATCAAAAACAGAAAGACCAAAACATTCACAGAAGAACCTTTTGTGGTGGGAGAAATTCCTGAAACAAAGTATGTCTTCATCATTTGAGAGAATGACTAAGTTAATAGCAGGATGTTAATATGATAGAATGTTGCTGACCAGTAATGAACAACAAATATGAGGAATACTGTGAGATATGGAATAGCTTCTGTGAATGCATGCAGTGAGTTGAGCAGGATGAGAACAATATGCACAAAGATTGCAATAATGTCAACAAAAAGGCACCGAACTCTGAATCATGATGATGATTGATCTTAGTCTCCAAGGATGGCTGAGGAAATGTATTTTCCTCTTTTGGGTAGAAGAAGAAGGGGATAGACTACAAGTACAAAAAATATTGTACACAGATATGATCACTGCGTCTTTTTGCTTTGCTTAAATGTTTTGTTTTTTTTTTTGTTACAAAGGGGGGCTCACTTTGGGCAAAGGGGAACATAGTAAGAAGTGATTGTGATGTGAAAGCAAAAATAAAAGATACCAATAAAACATTTTTTAAATACAGTCAATTTCATTCTATTCTTGAAAGCCTGGGGATACAAAATGACTTGACAGGAAACTTGGAAATAGGCTAGCTTAGTTTGAGCAAAAGTAGCATGAAGTTCCTGAATTAATGTTCAGGGACCACCAGTCACACTGCAAGCCCACGTGCTCATATGCTTACAGGCTTGAGAGGAAGGAGGTAAGAACTTTAATAAATCTGAAGATTCACTTTGTAGCATGAAATGATAACCATGCCTACCAGGAGACTTATGGCCTTCAAATGCAAGGTCTCCTGCATCCCCGGTCATCTCCCCTCATTCTGGAGATGCCACTGGACTCAGATGGCTATTAAGGAGAGACTGGGGCTGGTGACTTTCCATAGTACTCTCTCACTTAAATCCAATTCACTTGCAAGTCATGGCATCATCTTCTTGATATCATGGTCATCTTAAAAGAATGAGGGACAAGCAACAAGTATAATAGTAGTGAATAGGAAAAAAGGTGCAAGTAGTGTTTCAAAGTGAACTGCTTAAACATTCAGAAAAGAGGGTATAACTTTAGAAGCAGCATACATTTAAGGAGTCATCACATAGAACAGTTTTAGAAAATATTTTCAAAATGTGATAGCAACTGGCTTTCAATTGCTAGTTTCAATTGGAATGCTGACATGGATAATGCCATGATAAGGAGTCAGGGAGCAGCCTGTGCTGGGTGGGTGAAACTATTGCTCATTTCAACCACCAATTCCACTTAGGTGGACATAGCCTAGGACTCTAAAACTTATAGGAAATTAATACTTTGGAAGTTGGTACAAACAAAAGTTTTATTATTATGTTGGTGCAGCCAGCAGTTAAAAAACAAACATAAATATACACCAGGGCAAAAATAGACAGATAGAGCTTCATCCTTACAGATAAAAGAAATTCACCAAGCATGAGAGGGAGGGATTTTTTTGGGGAGGCATACATGTTCAAAGGGAAGCTCAGGTAGGAAAGTTTTATAGCTTAATAATAGGCATGGTGGAGAAAAGGTAATCAGTGTGAAATGTGGGAAAGGGCATTTCTAATGAAATTTAGATGTGGTGGAGAAGTTCTTGCAGTCGCTTGTTGATACCAGACTCAAGTGAGGATCAGACAGAAGGAGTTTCCTTAATGGAAGCAGAAATCGGGTAAGAGTCTGAGTTGGCTAAGCAAGACAGAACAAAAGGAGTGATTCAGGCCACTGCTGGCCTGAATCAAGAGGTGAAAAAAAATACTGAGAAGGAATAGTTTATTCTCTTGACTCAGTGTTCTTATTCTCAGCAGCAAAAGACTATATACATTATCTAATTCGATTTTCACAATAGCTTATTGAGGTAGTTGATATGGAAATTTGGGATCAAGGAGGATGAGTGAGTTTCCCATCAATAGCTCACACAGCTATTAAGGGTCCATGGCTGGGGGAGGAGGGAGTCAAGATTTAAATCTATATCGCTTCTGGTTCATTTCTAGAACTTTTCATTTTACCATATTGTCTCAGATAACTTCATCTCTACAATGCTTTATGTGACACTCTATGTCAGAATTGCTCATAAAAATAATATTCAGTTCAACAAATTTGTATTGTGTCTAGTAAGCAGGATTGTTTGAATCAAAATCATCTACTTTTATTAAGAGGATAAACTACTACTAAACAATTTTTGGAGAACAAATTCAGCCTTTAGAGAACTATGGCAAAGTGTTAAAAATAGTTTGTGAAATGTTTTGTGGGGCTAGTGAAGACCCCTAGCCTTACCCCCTTCCCTGTTCAATGACATCAATTGAAGAAAGACTTAAAACCTGAAACCAATTCAAGACATAAAAACTATCTTTCTACCATAATACATTGAGGAAACTATTGGTAGGATGAAGATAAGCCTACAGACTGACCAAAAACGGTTTAAAAATTTCTCAGTCATAATCCATCAGACAATGGCAGCATGAAAATAAGAATTCTAAATTGTAGTAGTGCCTTTAAATTTCTATTAATATCTGTGCATCTGCTCCACTGGGAACACAAGAGTGAAACATGATAAAAATATCGAAGTCATAGCACGTTCTACTCTACCTTTTTTTTATCAAAACGGTAATAATAATCATAGTGACAACTTCCACAAAGTATGTTAAAAGTTTTTCAAGCACTTTACATATTTTCAATTATTTGGTCCTTATGCCTCTGTGAAGGAAATGCTGTAATCTCCTTTTAGAGGTGAGGAAATTGAGGCTGAAAGTCATTAAATGGCCTACCCAGGGTAACACAGCTAGCAAGTATCTGAAGTAGAATTAGATCTCAGATCTTTTATATACTAGGTCCAGAACTCTAAGCAGTTTGCTATCTGCTTGCCTAAAAGCCTAACTCGGATCTGTAAAGAGACTTCTACTGTTGAGAAAATGTGAATAGATTTTCCTTATTGATATTGCTACTTTTATTTCTAGGCCCATTCTGTCAGGCATTGAAATCTTTAATATCAAGCGAGACTCAACTGCTTATTCAGGTGGTCATGGCCCAATAGCTATATTACACAGATGATAAGACCAGTCATTAGCTAGGGCAGAATTCCCTACCTGTCCTTATTCATGTAAGTAGGAAAAATATAATGATTACAGGATCACCAGCTCACAGCTGGAAAAGATCTTAGAGGACATAGAATATGATCTCATTTTACAGATGAGGAAGCTAAGACCCAAGGGAGTTAAATGATTTGCTCAAACTTACATAGGCAGTAAGTGGCAGAGTATATATTCAAACCCAGATGTTTTAACGTCAAAGCAATAAATATTGTTTCCATTTTATAAAACTGCTCTGTCCTAGGATGAAAGGAACATAGAACCACGATTGGAAAGGAACTCAGAGTCTTTCTAATCTAACACCCTTATTTTACCAATGAAGAAACTGAGATTGAGGCTGTGTACATAGTCATTTTTTTCACTAGAAATTTTATCTTTTAATTTAAGCACCTGAATATCAGTCAAGTAATAGAAGTTTTCTTTCTTAGATAAATTCAAGTCTGGGAACCTACCTGTACTTTCAGAATTGGTGAGGCTGGTTTGTATTGTGTCCTTAGAAGAAAACTGAAAAGTCCCAGGAATAGTATGATGATTACGTTTGGTCCTAGGTAAAATTGTGAAATAGGCAAAGTTAGTCTTCAGGATCTTTTATCTCTTGATTTAAAAAAAAAATTCTTTTTTAGAGTTCTTCTCCATCCCATCTCTGTCCCCTGCCCAGGACACCCAGCATATGTGTACTACCCTGTGTCTTCCCTGCCAAAAAGAAAGTTCATCTCATTAACCCTCCATACTAAGAATAAATTTAATTACACCAACATCAAATATCTTAAGGGGATGGAAGTTTGAAGAATTGAACACAATGAATTTTTAACAGTCATACTCTACATTAATTTTCCCAAGCAATGACATTGTATCATCATATTGCTAATATATCATAAAATCCTATACTCACAGTAATCTGGACACCTATCCAAGAGCTTTTGTGTCCAGATTAGGTTTTTTCTGTCCCCTTGAGATGTTAAATATCTGTGATATTAATAACAGTTATAGTAAAACCAGTTCACAAGTGATATTAGTAAGTTATAGTAACAACAGCGTACGTCTTTTTTTTTTTTGTAGCTTTCACGTTCACATGCTACAGGTACTAAAGAGAATACAAGGTAAGGGATACTAGGGAAACCAAACAAAATAAAAACAAGCAAAAAAAAACCCCAAAACTTGAGATTGTTATTTTAACTTGTAGTACAACTTCTGTAAGTTCAAAGTCACTGTCTCTTTGGTATTTTCATGAGGGCTGCTCAGAGATATTTAATGTCTGAACACTTAGGGTGTAGCTTTAATGAATTTATCTTCCCCTAGTACATATTTCACTGAAGCTCAGAATCACTTCTCTGCTCTATTTCTCTCATATAATTGATTTTGCCTTAACAATCGTGGACAATAGATTTCTACTATATTTGTGTCTGTCTACCACAAATCTCGGGGTTTCCTCTGATGTTGTCATGTTTATTAGTGTATTCAAGCATTCTAACCAATTCATCTGAGCACTGTTACACTCTCAGATCTCCATAATGATCAATTTTAAGATTACCAGATAATATTTTGCCCATCAAGGAACTTTTTTTTTTTTGGTGAAGGGTAGAACGAGGACCTGGGATTTTATTATTTTAAGATGCTTCTTATATGGAAATGGACTTTATTGATGTAGATCTGCAATTTATTAGTAAATCTATAACTAGAAGTCTTAGAGAGTTGCCTGGGGCCCCAAGAAGTTAAAAGACATTCCACAGCTACCTCACTGCATTGGTCTGCCCCTGTTCACCTACAAAAGCTTCCATTCATAACACTGTTGCCGTGGAACTACAGTCTTTAGCTTAGCTTTATTTTACCTAAAGGCATATTTTTGTTGAGTTAAGAAGCTGTATTAGCTGGGCTATTCCTAAGTTGGGATTTCAGACATAGTGGCACTATAAGAGACTTTTTAACAAATTTTTATTCAATAAATAATTTTTAAGTAGCTGCTATTTGCAAGACACTACACTAACTCATCCCCAGGGATACAACGATTAAAGAGGAACAAAATTCTTGTCCTCAAGGTTTCCATTCCAAAAATTTTAAGTCCATATACAGTGACAAAAAGTACAATTTGAGAAACCGTGGGGCATATGTGCCTGTATGGTGGTGGTGTCGGAGTGGGTTACATATAAATCTTGAAAAAAAGAAAAGATTTCAATGAGGTAGAGAGGACATACATTCATAGCATGAGTGATGGCTTGAATGAATTCATAGAGGGAAGAGGAAAGGGTAAGTCTGTGTAACAGTTAATCAGTATGTTCAGTTAGAGCACAGATTATACAAAGAGGAATATAAATAAATAAGCTGACAAGACAGACTAGACCTGAATTGTGGAGTCCTTAAATGTAAGGCTATCAAACTTGTGTTTTATCCTACTGGAAATGGGAAGCCATTCTAGCAGAAGTGTCATGGTAAGATCTGCACATTTTGGGAGTTCTATGAAGGATGGAATTAGAGGTAGTTACAATAGTCCAAGTGAGAGTTAACAGTGGGCTGAACAAGGGGATGGCACTAAAAGTGGAAGGGATTGCTGTAAGAAATACTGCCAAGACAGAATCATTAGGACTTTGCATCTGATTTGAAGTTGTGAGAAAAAAAGGATTAATAAGAGAAGACTGAGATTTAGGGCCTGGTGACACTGAGAATGTTATGTTATCAAGAGCAAATGGTTGAAGATGCAGAAGTGGTGGCCTTCAATTCACACCACTCATGTAAAAACTTATTCCATTTATTCATTAAAAACAAACAAACAAACAAAAAAGCCTCACCTTAACTGTGATTAAATAGTGGGTACCTAGTGGTATACTTGGAAAAATGTAACTTGAAATTTTTTTTCTTAGTATACCTTGTAAACGTAATATGTACACTGGGTAAAGAATCATGGAATTTTGGAAATACTCTTTTATTTGCCTATGTTTTAAAATATTTAAACATTTTAAACGTAGCAAGAAACTCATTGATTTGTGAAAATCATATATACTTATTTTTTTTAAATAGACATAAATATTGCATTGAGATTCTAAGAACAGATGTTCTTTTTCTCCTTTGAAAAAATTCTATTCTACCTAAACAAGGGTATATAATTGCATTGCCACTCTTCTCTTTAGAGTCACATGCATACGAGGAGAAACAAAGTAACTTTGTCTTCAAAACTCGCATAAAACAGAGTATGACATAAACAATTTGTTCACTGGAGGTACATATCAATTATATTTCACAGGCATCACTCTGTGCTATAATGATCTATTAATTTACAATATATCCATGTGTAACACATTTTTTTGGAGGAAGGAGGTATTAAGAGATTAGTAGGAATCTAGGATTTTTAAAAAAAGTAATAAAATAGGGAAGGGAAAGGAAGAGGAAGGGAGTAAGCATTTATACTGTACCTACTATGTATCAGGCACTAAGGTAAATGCTTTAAAATTTTTAACTTGTTTAATCATCAAAACAGTCCTTTGACGTGGTTGCTGTTATCCCCATTTTATAGCTGAGGAAACTTAGGCAATCAGGGTCATATAGCTAGTAAGTATCTGAGGTCAAATTTGAACTCAGTTCTTCTTGACTCCAGTCCCATCACTCCATTCACTGAAATACCTACCTAGGGGCAGCTAGGTGGTACAGTGAGTAGAGGACTGGCTCTGGAGTCAGGAGGACCTGAGTTCAAATTCGACCTTAGATATTTGACACGATTACTAGCCGTGTGACCTTGGACAAGTCACTTAACTCCAATTGCCCTGCCTCCCCCCCACCTTCAAAAAAAATTAAAAATAAAAGAAATACCTAGCAAAATGGTGTTTTTATTCCGTATTGAATTTTCCTCTATGGTTTGCCTAAAGAAACATGATTCCCTCATGGTTTCCAGAAGACTATTGCTCTGCTCAAACCACTTGACTTTATTGCCTAATTCAAACAGAGATATTCTATGTATATTCTATTGCCAGAGATATTCTGTGCCAGAGATATTCCAAGAAGAGAAGTCAATGGTACAACAATGTACACTTTGTTCCCTTTCATGGCAGTAATTTCTTCACATTTCCCCCCAACTCATTTTTTTTCCCCCTGCTTCTGAATTAGAATAACAAATCCCCTTTGTAAATAATTTCCTTAGGTTTGCTTTGTCTGGAAGGACAAGGAAAATAAAGGCATGACCACAGAGCCTGTAAAGGATATATTGAAACATTAACCTGAGAATTGAGATTTAATCAATCTATGAATTACCAAGCATTTACTAAGAACTTACTATCTGGTAGATCCTGTTCTAAGAATTGAAAGGGAAATGGTCTCTGTCCTCAAGGATTCACTTGCGGGAAACATACATAGACATTTACAAAATGTGTACAGCATAGTAAGGAAATTTGGGGGAAGGCACTAGTGGGAATTCCTTTAATTTTCATAAGTATAGTTCTCAGAATACTCATTTGATTATTGTGTCAAATACCAATATTTAACCTAACCATTTAACTATCCATAAAACCACTTCAATAATTTTATTATTATAAATACCTTGGAGAATATCAGCACGTATTAAAAATCACACTTTTTGTTGGCCTATCAGTTTATCCCAAGAGAAGAGTGAGATCTCTGGAAATTAAATAACAATAACAAAAAGAAAAAAAAAATCATATTCTTCATCTTCAAAATCCTGGAGTCAATGATTTCCAAAGTTCCCTTTCAGTTCAAGAATTCTTTGAGCACAATTTGGGCTGGAGCACTTAGCTGGCTGGGAAGAGGCTTTCTATTTTATTGAAGCCTTTTGTTTGGTTGGTTTTTGTTTCTCTTCCAGGTGAGAAGATTGTAAATGCCATGAAATTGCTCAGAAATCCTAAGAGACAGGAAGCTAGGCTGTATTCGCTAAGAAACTTTCCACAACGAATATTAGCTAACACCTAGGATGTGTATGAGGAACTTCATTTTGAGATGATAACCTTATTGTGATTTCTAGAATATTTATAGGTTTTGCAGAGGATATTTCTGAAGTAACTGGCAGGATTCCAGGAAGGTTTTTTTTTTCCCCTCAAAAAAAAAAAATACCCAGGAATCAACCCTAGTGAACATAATTAAATCAGAGACTAATAAAGAAATTTGAGGAAGGCAGTCTATTCCTCTACTCAAAAAATGACATCTCTGCCCTATCTTCTTATTTATCTCCTATAAAGACATTTAGTAAGATTAAGTTAGTTCCCTATGATAAGCATGCAGAATGTTAATAATTTTGAATTGCTATCTACTCAACAATTTTAAAGTCCTTTTTGTGAATGACATAGCTACAGATGTTAACCATGCTTTTATAATATCTACAAGGACTCTAAAGTTGTTAATTGTTTGGGGACAGCAGACTCACACTGCTATTAAATCTGTTTAATATTCACTATTAATAAAAAAAAATCAAGCATCTGTAAACACATCTAAAATGTAAAATTTTAACAGCTTGCCAAAGCTGTGATGTTAGTCTTCATTTATAGACATAGTCATGACCTTGTGTGTATCATGTTGGCTTTAAAATATGAAATTAGAATTCTGCTTAGATTGCAAAACTAACAATACCCTAACCACCTGCTATGCACCTCATTTCTCTCAAAGGAATTACAGCAAAGTCTCCAAGACCAAGCCCAGGTTATCCTTGGCCCTGTGCTACTCCACTGTCTACCAAACTGAGCTCCTTCTCTGCACCCCTTTTTGAAACTCTGGGAACAACGGTTGAGTGATAGCTGGGAACACTTGACTAAAGAGGTCCAGAAAACTTAAAAACAGATGTTAAATCCATTAGACAGCTAACCAATAAATTCCAAAACTATTCAGAGAAGTTTTTATCATGTGGTAGCTAGCACATTCAAAGATGCCATAGCTTCCCAATGTAATGGAATTTGTATACATACAGATATAGACTTTTTAACCATTTTATTTTTGTACCAGGCTCAGATTCTTTGCAACTTTGTGGTTAATGACCAGTATACTAGTCTATAAAGATATCTTCCTTTGCAAGATCATGTATCATAATATTAGGATTTTAGATGGATTGTAAAGCTTATCTAGTCAGTTAAGGGACAATTTTTATTTTCATTTCATTGAGAGTACAGATTGCTTCATTCTTTGTACTTGTGTCCCTGGTGCTTAGTGTATTGCCTAGGATACAATAGGTGTTTAATAATAATAAGTAAAATAATAAATTGATTAATTGATCATATGAATCCTTTCCTAATCATCCCATCTGCTGGGACCTCCTCAAAAATCACCTTACATCTGTTTCATATATATTTTATAACACCCATATACTTTATCTCCCCTGATGAAATGTAAGATCCTTTAGGAATGTTTCATTTTTATTTTCCTAAATGCCTGACGCATAGTAGGCATATAATAAAGGCATGTTGATTGATGACAAAAATACATCAATGCTTATAACTTGATAATTAGCTCCAAACTGATTTCTCACATTAATCAAAACTTTAGTGAAACCAAGCCCTTTCATAACTACCTGATTTTTGAGATATTTTGAAGCCTAAACTGAGAATGACACATTGGTTTATGCAACCAAGCATATATTTGATGTTTTGATGCACTTTTCTGAAATGCTGCTAACAGCGTGGCAAGTTGTTTATTGCATGATACAAAATATTTTTAGATTGCATATTTAAGTCAAAAGATACCCTGCTGCTTAATGTGCCATTTTAAAGGAAGGACACCACTGTAGTTTGCACAATCACAATCACAGAACATTCACAACATTCAATTGACTCTCCTAGGAAATAGCAACAGAGGCCCTAAGAATTCAAAGGAGAGAATGTTGTGAGGAATCCCTCAGACATTACAAAAAGAATCTCATCCCAACAGTGGACAAATTTATTGAATAGACATTGAAACTTCCACTTGAACTCAGTGCTATAGTGCACAAGTGAATGCTACATTGAAATATTTAATATTCTCAGGAAGAACATGACATCAATATAGTCATTTTTATTTAAAAAAACTTTTTGAGTACATTTGCTATTTCTTAGCCTTTCTTCATTTTTTCAATATTATTTTGAATATTTAGCAGGGCATCCTGATTGAAGAGGGAGGGTTGTTTGCCTGTTAGACACAAGAGGAATATAATATGTTGAGGGATATAGATATCATCATCATATCTAGGGCAGACACACTGAAAGGGGAAGGAGGGAGATTAACTGGGCCTCAGAAATAAGAAAGGAGGTAGTGTTGGAAAATAAATGTTAGGCATTGTTTTACCACATAGGAAGCACAAAATATGATGGAAAAATTCAATCTTTAAAAAAAAACCAGTCCATAGTGAAGAAAAATAAATTTAAAAACTTCTTTTATTTTATCCCAGTCAAGCCCACAAAGAGATGACTCATATATGAGAATAAAACCATAGGAATATTTCCAATCAGCAACCATCCTACAATGTTTTTCCAAGATCCTGAACTGTGTTTAAATAAATATTACAGATGAATGCCTCTATAGCATAATAGACATTATAATAGGGAATTTCTTGAGATTTCCTTGTATAGCATATACCCTCACATGACTTTTTATGCTGGGGACACAAAAATTAAAGTGGCTACACACTGTTATTTAAAATCAAGCAAAATATTTTATCAACTAAACAGAATCAACATAAGTATGAGAAAATACATACACCGTAGACACAACAGTAGTTGGTTAATAGCACCTAGAAATTTTATCTCTAAAAAATAGTCACCAAAGAGCCACCACACAGTAATCTGCTTTTGTAGTTCAATAAACAGAAGAAAGGACAATTCCGTTTCTGAAAGGAGGGAGCCAGAGGTGACAATTATCTCCATTCTTACTATTGAGAATTTCTTCAGCTGACTTGTGGCTTTTTGCTTCACTGAAAACTCCCCATCAGACAACTTAACATAAAACAATATCTGGTAGCCTCATAAGTAAATTGACTACTTTATTAGGTGCATTTTCAATGAAGGCTCCTCTGTTTCTGCACCATGTGTACACCATGCACTGTTTTCAAGAGAATGTTCAACAAAAAATGGCAACATGAGAAGATTTGGCAAGAAGAGGAACTAATGTGGCAACATAGAAAATGATTCAGACTGAACAGAAAATAATTTGTTCAATGAACCTTTCTAAAATTAGATTTGCTATGGGTTTGTCACATGGTAATTCAAATGTATAAATTCCATTTATAGACAATTTTAGGAGAATGATAACAATGATAGTTATTATTATTAGACAACTACTGAACTTTTTGTTGTTGTTTCTGTTGTATGGTATTAGTGCTATGATTAAATTTATACAGGGAACTCCTGGTAAAGAAACTCTCTACTGTGGCAGATCCTTGCCTGGTCTGCAATTTGTCATCTTACTGAGTTGCTTGGAGCACTGAGAGATTGAGCGGCTTCCCTAGGGTCATATAGATAATATATGTCAGATAAAGAACTTGATCCCAAGTTTTTCTTTATCTCAACACCCACACTATCTTTCCAGTTTGGAAGAGAATTGTATTTGGAACTCAGCTCTGAAGATATTTGGGGAAATCAGATAAAGAGTTTACACTCTATAAACAACTTGAAACTAAACAAGTTTCACAAAGGTTAGGCCTTATTCTCTTTTCCTTTCTAAATTACTTACAATCAACGTTCCTTAATGTCAAGGGTCAATCAACTGATCATTGCTGAATAATGTTTAATAAAACAATTTACAGTGTCTGAAAATAATTATGCATTGTCTTTGAAAATGTATAAACATTCAGGATATCGGGAAAAGATTGCTGAGAGACAGAGAGACAGAGAGATAGAGAAACAGACAGAGAGAGAGAGACAAAGAGAGAGACAGAGAGAATGAGGCAAAGAACTAAGAATCTTTATATCTTTCAGACTTTGAATTCTTTCCTTTTCACATCTAAGGAGGCTTTAAACAGAATGTCATTCTGAGAACAAAGGAGTGATAACATTTTCACCAACATTGAGTTTCCTATGTGTTCCTATGTTTACACATTTTTTTTTTTTGTTTTATTTTGGTTTTTGTTTTCTCCTTTGGTACAAACAAAAAGGGACTGGTTACAACCAACCAGGAGAGAAGCTAGGCATCCATTTTAACAAGAAAACTGGAAATAATATCTTGGAGAACAGCTCTGTAGGTAAGGACAGGACTCTCTCCTCTTTCTTCACCTTGACATTTTATATTTCCAGTTTATTTCAAATAGCTTTGTCCTCGCATTTGCCAACTACCTAATGTTCTATTTTCTTCATAAAGATTTTCTACACATAAATATAATTCAGAGAGAAATTCTATTTATTCTAACTCTTTATTGGATAATCACTCTTTACTGCCTTTTAAAAAATGAAAAGAGTCTATACTATACATCTAAGTGAGTGCTGGGTTCTTTTCGCCTTTCTATTTCTCTCATTTGAGAGAAGTAAGGTTACATTTGTTGTTTTTCACTCATTTTCAGTCATTTCTGACTCTTTGTGATCCCATTTGGGGTATTCTTGGGAAAGATACTGGAGTGCTTTGTCACTTCCTTCTCTAGTTTATTTTACAGATAAGGAAAGTGGGCAAAACAGGTCTAAGTGACTTGTCCAAGGTCACACAGCTAGTAAGTATCTGAGGCTAGATCTGAACTCAGGAAGATGACTCTGACTCCAGGCCCAGCACTTTATCCATCATGCCACCTAGCTGCCCAAGAAGTTATCTACTAAAGGGCTATAGAATGGAGGGTAGGACTAGGTAGCAGGGTAAACCAGAAGAAGAGACAGGAAAGAAAGAGAAGAGCTACATAGAAGAGTGAAATGAAAGCATGGAGAGAACATGGAATCTGCAGGCCTTGCATCAAGTGAATACTAGAGATATCACAATATGTTGGAGGAAAAACTGGCCTTTGTTGCTGGGAAGATATAAGAGGAATGTCAAGAAGGGAGTGAATGAAGGGAGGAGGAGAAGACAGAAAAGATAATTTTTGTTTGCCATGTCTCCGTTCTGACTCCCTGAGAGATAAGCAGAAAAACTGTAGGTGACCTTCACCAGTGTGACCTTCTCAGTATAAGTGATTCCAGGGTTTCATATAAATATTTGAAATCAGCAGTTGCTCATTTAAGGGTCTTTTATATCTTTTAATAAGATATCTATAGCACTATGAAGTATTTATATGTGAGGAATTGGTCTCAGTTTAGGCAAGTATCTTTTTTTTTCTTGTTTACAGACTTTGAGTCAAGGGAAGTGAGGAACTACATTCTGACCCTTTATGTAATACATTGTTTTATGTCATCAACAGAGGCAGTGTGGCACAGGAATAAAGATCTTATCCAGAACCAGGAAGACCTAAATATTAAGTCCTGCCTCTGACACATATTGACTATATAACTTTGGGCAAGACTTGTAATCTTTCAGTACTTTAGATAAGTGTCTTTACTGCAAGTTGGAGAGCAGGTGCCAAATTTCATTATTAGTAGGAGTTTCCACACTTGTAGTCTTGGAGTTCTTCATACTAATGAACTAGCTAGAGAAGAGAAGAGCAGAGTGGAGAAGAGAGGAGGAGAAGGGAGGGGAGGGGAGGGTAAAGAGGAGAGGAAAGAAGAGGACAGAAGAGGAAAGGAGGGGAGGGGAGAGAGAAGGGAAGGGAAAGAAAGAAAAAGACAGACAGAGAGAGACAGAGATACATTGAGAAACAGAGATAGAAAGGAAAAAAGAAAAGATTTTCATGTGTATTGTCACATTTTATATAACCTAATCTCTTGGAATAATGAGATTTTAGACTTTTTTGTGAGTTCTTTGCAGTGCTTAACATACTGGAAATATACCTAAGGATGCAGCTAGAAATACAAAAAATTTGAATATTTTTAATGATAATTCTTTTTGTCTACTGAAGAGCAAAATGTAAAAGCCCTTTACCAATAGAGTTATAACCTCTACACTTGAAACACTTTTTCTGATGAGCAGCCATATCTGGGGTGAAAACCAGCATCTGTTCAACAGCATTCAGCACTAGTACACAGCAGGTTTAGGACAAGCAGTGAGGATATCATAGCCAGTTGAAGCTACAGGGGGTATTTTAGCTGGGCAGAATATTGTTAACTAACTGAAATCATTCCAAGAAACTGGGGTGAATGTACCACCTTTCTTGGCCTTTTTTAAGAGAGAAAAGATAAGAAATAAAAATAGTATGAGATTTGGAAAAAAAGTCTCAAGGAATTTATATTTCACATTGCAGATTTGATGCAGTAGGGTATAGTGGATAGGGCACTGGCCATAGAAGTCCAGGAATTTCTCCTTTTGTTAAAACTTTAAATTATTTTGCCAAACAGCACAAGAGATAAGGTCTACATTAAATAGGAGGTCATGGCAATTGCTAAAGAGAATTTCGATTGCATATGTGTCTTAACAATTTATTTTAAAATATTCTGATCTTGAAAATAGGTGTAGGTAATCACAAAACTGATGATTAGGACCACTAAAATATTATGTTATCTAATCTCAACTGCAGCAAGGCAAACATTCTATTTCTTCCTAATGAATTCACTATTTGAAGTGCCAAAGTGCCTGTTCTAAACCTTCTCATTTCTCATCAAGCCTCCTACAGTATTCCTTCCCCCCAGCCTCTCAACTGAAAACTTTATCACATAAAACACCAAAAATAATTGAGGCCATTCCCTAAAAGCTGTTCTTTTTCTCCTCTTCTTTGTCTCTTTTCATTCAGATATCTCTTACCCGCCCCCCCCCAACTATTTATTCTTTCACTCTATTCCCCCACAAAAAAATATGACTCTTCTCCTTGACAATGCCGGTCCTCTACATACATATGGATCCAATCTCTCCACATGTAATCCAGCCTCTGTCCTCATTATCCAACTGACACTGCCCTCTTGAAAATTACTGAAGATCTCTTTATTTCCAAATACTATTCACAATCTTGATTCTTCTTGACTTCTTTTCAGGATTTGGCACTGTTGATTATCTCCTGCTCCCTCTTTATTCTACAGGTTTTCCTAACTCTGCCTTCTCCTAGTCCTTCTCCTCTCTGTCTATTTCTCACGGGCATTTCAAGCTTAATATATATGAAGATAACTCATTATTGTTCCTTAAAATTTTTGTTTTTTCCAAACTTTTCTATTACTGTGATAGAAACTACCACCCTCTCGGTCACCCAGGCCTGCAACCTGATCCTCAACTCCTCACTCTTACTCACTCTATAGACTAAAATCATTCCCAGATCTTATCATCTATTGTAGCAACAATCTGGCTAGCAGCTACTGTAGGGATGTGTAATACCAACAACAACCAACACACAGAAGGCCGCTAAGACAGGTTCTTTGATCTGCTTTTCTAAGGAAAGCAACTTTAAGGAGTTAACAATCTCAGTTTAATCAAATATACATACTTCATTCACTTAGTTCTAGGGGGAAAGATCAGCCCCCTGAACTTCTAGGCAAATACAAACAGAAATTACAAACATCAACAGATAGACCTTGTCTGATTCAAATCACAATTCTTAGTTACCAGAGAAACACCAATATCTATCTGTCCTGGTTACAAAGCTGGGGGGCAGGTTCAACAGCTTGCCCAGAGTCTCATCACACACATTCTTTCAGTGAGTGTATCCCCCAAAATCAAATATCCACCGCAGATCTTATATACCTGTCTCAAGGTCCTGGGGCGCTTGAGGCTCACCATCCGTAAGAGAAATCAGTGTGGGAAAGCTCTAGACACTGGCACCACCATATACAATTCAATGACTCTCGATTTCCTCAGTGCTGAGAAATACTCCAAAACAAAGACAGCAAAAACCTTTCCCACCCATTCAAGCAAAGAGGAGACTTGATAGTCTTAGCATCCCAAAAGGGAAGAATAGGGAAATGTCTGATTGCCGTAACATCTATACTCCTACAACATTCTGTGTATATATTCCCTTCTCTCTTTTGATCCAGTCACAGACCTAATCCACACCTTCATCATCTCTCACCTGGACTATTACAAAGTCTTGTGTTTGCTCATCCTGCCATACTTAAATTCATACTTCATTTAGCTGCCAACTATTTCCTATGATCTTTCAAAAATCACAGACAGTGATTTGAAAAATCACATTTTCTAGTTATTTTGGCACCTTAGGATGTAGTTCATTTAGGTAATGTGAAGTCATCAAGAATAGTTGGGTACTGTTTCAGTCTCCCTCTATTTTTCTTGATGCAAGAAATTATGTAGCTCACAACAAATTGCTTTGCTTATTCCAGTAAAGTAGTTAAACAACAGTCACCTACTGAGAGGTGAGAAGCAGAGACTTGAAGGGAGAATAAAGTATTTGGCAAGGTTAAGAGAAGAGTAATAAGAAATTGAAAATTAGGAACTAAAATTTTTGTTGTGCAGCAATGAAGAGAGAGTGGAGGTTTGATTAGGATGAATATGCTGTGGAATATGCTTACTTTAATCAGGACTCTTTCATGTTCTTTAATAAACAAAAGTAGATAAACGGTGAAAAATCAAGATTACTCAGTGTTTGAGATGAGCAGTATGTGGAATACAACAGGTGACAAAGTGAGGTTCCCATTGGTAGAAGAATGCACATCATTGGAATTGTGTTGTTGTTTTCATTCATTCTTGAAGAGGCCCAAAATGACATCAGTATGTTGGGGCTGAAGTGTAGTACATTTGACTATTGCTGAGCAGAACAAAATGAGTCTGAAAGGCTCTGCCACAGATTGGGCACAATTAGTACACATGAACACCTGGAGTGGAGATGTTTCTGTATTTGTGCATCTCACATTTCTTTTGGGCTACTGCAATTTTTGCTCATATAGTATCTTCTTTGATGTGGGCACCCCATGCAGAGTGGTCCTGTTCCAGTGTCTCCCATGTTTCACAATTTACTCCAAAGTTCTTTAGAATGACCTTGAGAGTGTCCTTGTAATGCCTTTGCTTAGGGTAAAAACTGAATAAAGGCAAATGCATACAGAACAGAGAGAATAGCATTGAAGGACAGGGAGGCATCCCAGGCCCTAAGATCACAATGAGGATAAAGAGCAGTTTCAGGAGGAATGAACATGAGAAAAGTAGAAAGATTAGGGTAAGAGAAAAACCTTGAGGCCCTAATTGTTTAAAGTGACAATGATGGCTAATGGTATAATTACCCCTGTGCATGAGCGAGAGATAATAGAGGGTAAGTTGAAGTTGTAAGGAAATAAGAGATCAGGGCATTTAAAGGGTGATCAACATGAATATTGACATTCCTGAGAATGATGACAGCAGTTATGGTAGCAAAGAAACTACCAGCCAAGTGGTGATATAATTAAAGAAAGTAAAACCATTATAATTAAATTCTCTTAAAGGTCACTAGATGACAACCAAAACAATCAGAAGATGTATAATTAGATGACCAGAATTAAAAAGGGCTGTTGAGTGACATTGATAGAAAAAAAGTCTGGGAATTTTTGAGCGTGGGGGCCAATGAGTATGTTAAATCTTTCTCCTGTCTCTTTGAGTTTGTTTTTTTTTTTGGTTGGGGGTTTAAGGATTCCAAGAAGCAGAGTAACTAGTAATAAACAAGTGGCAAATTCAGTGATTTCCTAAAATTTAATTTAATTCCATGAGGTGGAAAGAGTATAAAATCATTTTTATTCCTGGTGTTTTTAGCGATCACAAAATGGAATTCAATTATAACAGAGTAGGTGGTTCAGAGGAGTGGTCTAAGGTAGGTAGGAGTCAAGCCAGACTAAACAGGAAGAATTAATAGACAAAAAGAGCTCTCACATAAGTCCTTTCATTTCTGTGGGGTCCAGTTTCTCATCTGTAAAAAGAGGAAGTTGGACTTGATGGTTTCAAATGCCCCTTCTCAATCTATGATGCTCTAACCTTAAGCAATGGTTCTGGATAATAATGAACAGAACACAAGTAGCCAGAGAGATAAACTGGGCTTGCTAGCATTATGCAATTATGAAACATTTACTAAGCATGTACTTTGGCCAGACTCTGTACTAAATGCTGGGGATACAAAGGAAGGCAAAAGACAGTCTCTACCCTCAAAAAGCTTACTGTCTCATGGGGAAACTATAGGCAAATAACTATGTACAAACAAGAAACAAGATACATATCTTGGTACTAGAATAATAAGGGGATTAAGAAAAGCTGCTTTAAGAAGGTATAATTTTAGTTGGGACTTTTAGGAATCCAGGGAAGTCAGGAAGAAATAATGAGGAGGAAAAGCATTCCAGGAATGGGGGATAGGCAGGAAAAATGCCCAGAGTTTAGAGATGAAGTTTCTTTTTCAAGGTATAGCAAGCAAGCCAGTATCACTGAATCACCAAGTATGTGGGAGTAAGTAAAATATAAGAAGACTGGAAAGCTTGGTGGGGTAGCTTAAGAAGGGAATAGAATGCCAAATAAAGAATTTTGTATTATATCCTGGAGATGGTGGGGAACAATAAGGCTTGTAAGGTACTGAACAGACAGATGTTTATAGAATAAGGTTCTTAGAATAAGGGTTTTACCTAGAATGTCAGTATGATAGAATCTTGTCTGTCATTCTTGTCTCTCCAGTGAATATTCTTGGCCAGCGTATGGTTGATGGTTTTGTCACAGAAGTAGGGCTGAAATTATGTCTTCATGACTCAGGGCTGAAAGAGGCCTGAAATTAGGGTTGATTTCATCAGGAAATAAGAATTGATGAGAGAATATAATGGAGGGAGAAGCTATGGGTTTTGGTCCCTGATGTGATTTGTTTGGTAAGGCAGAAGGCAGAAGGTTCTAGGGTTAGTTCCTACACAATTGGAGAAATTATACTATTAAGAGGAATAGGAAAGTTAGGAAAGACAGATATTGGGGCATGTAATATGATCTTAAATTAAGTAGGTACAACTCATTAGACCACAAATCAAGACAGAAAGTGAGATATTTGAAATGATTACTTGTGTTAAGTTCAGAATACATTATTTTGAATAGGCATTATAGAATGGCAATGAACTCATTTGAGTAGTAGGAGGAGATCTGATAGCATTCAATTTGGGAAACCATTCAGTGTTTTCAAGGATACCAAATTCTTTGTTATTACAGTAGTCCATCTTTAAAACACCGATGTTCTCCTAGTGATGGTATATCATGTGACACAATAATCTTAGAAGAACTGAAATACTAAAGTCCAATAGAAAGACAAATAGTGGGTTAAAGAAAAATATAGATGAAAGATGTAAGATGAAGATGTAGATACTAGATAAAGAAACATGTAGATGTAAGCAAAGATCACCTTATGTAATAAGTAATATAGAACATGTCACCAATGACTTATATGACTGAAAGAGGGGCTGGTCATATAAGTAGAATGGGAAGCAGGCAAACTTATACAAATGCATATTTTAAAATATGAGTAAATGGAAAAATACATATAAATATGAAAAATTTCTAAATAATTATGGTTAAAACTGGAATTAATTTAGAAAATCTGTCGTAAATTTTTCAGGTTCCTATAGTATGGCCAAAGAGCTCTGTACTTAAAGTGAAATGACCTGACTTGAAAATCTAACATATTCTACCTAAAATAGCTGGTGTGATTTTGGCAAGTGACTTGATGTCTCTGTACATCAGATTTCTTATATGAAAAATGGGAATATAGGTATGCCTATATGTGCATATATGCATGCATATTTATCTTCTAAATGTCTGAGGATTACAAAACAATTTTATCACAATTACCCCATGAAGTTTGTATAAAGATATTTATCTAAAGACTCAATGAGATACCAAGATTATGTGTAGCTAGGATAATCGGAAGAACAAATAAGAGCTGGGAAAGAAGGAAGAGGCCCAGCTTCTGAAAATTGCTAAACAAGGTTTACTTTCTTTGACCAATCCTTAGTCATGGCCCTGAACAATGCTTTATCAAAAAGGGTTATGGAATTTTCCTTTCCTATTATGGTAAACTTTTGTACAAAAAAATGAAGTTCCTCCCTTTGGTTTGGCATTATCCAGAAGCCTAAAATCCTGTATAAAAACTCCAATTCTTTCAACACTAACTTTGAAACGTGACCTCCATCTGCAAAGAGGCCAGTCTAAAATGAGAGGTGGGGGGAGGGGGAAGGGAGAGAGAGAAGGGGAGAAATTGAGATTTTCTCTCTATATAGGGCAAGAATGGGACAAAATACGCTATTTCTAGGAGAGCAAGGCAATGAGTACAGATTCATTTGCTAATGGAAGAAGAAAGAGAAAGGTGCTGTTCTTTTAAGTAGTCATGATGGTAGTGCTGAGGGTACAGTCTCTGGGAATCAGCTTGAAGCTAATGGAGCACAGTCTCTGGGAACCCCCTTGAACTCTCCTTGAATCTTCCCACTAGATCCAGCCTTCCCCTGAGGCCATAAGTCTTTCTTTATCTAGGCCCAAATCTCTACCTGGCCTAGCCCTCTATTGTCCAGCAGCTTCCTATCCTTAATCCTATGAAAATCCCATTCCCATTTCCTGGAGTCTTGACTTCTAGCTACCCCAGTCCCATCAAGATCCTCCTTAGACCCCTCCTCAAGACCATCCCTAAACCCCTCCTGAAGTCACCCCAGACTACTTGACCACCCCTTAATCCCTCCCACAATCTTTCTGTATATGAGATCTATCTTTCCTCCATGAAGGCACTCAGATCTAGCTCAGTAGATTAAACCCCACTGCCTTGTGAAAACAATCCTCGCAAAGGGCAGGATTTCTTAAGACAATCCACTATGAGGAATCCTTAATAAACTTTGTTTTTCCTTGGCTGAGAAGACTTGGGTCAAATTCTTTCCATAGGACAGGTGTGTTGGTATTTCTGGGTCTTGAGCACCCCTAAAAACCTATGGCTCCCTACCATCTTCATTTTTCTTTAACCTCAGGTATTAAGAAAGACAGGAAGTTATTAAGATTGGCAGTGCTGAATAGAATGGAACCACATCCTGGGTAAGAGGCTTTTTTTTTTTTTTGTGGTGGTTGTTGGTTTTATTTTGTTCTTTTTTTTTTTTTCTGTCCAACATTATGCTATCAATTGGCTATAAGTGGATCTGAGCCCCAAACTGGGGATCATATTTATGGGACTTTGGGCAAATCACTTCATTTTTCTAAACCTCAGTTTCCTAATTTGTAAAATTAGTCAGAGGCAGCACGCTTTAGTAGAAAGAGCACTGAACTCAAAGTCACAGAACTAGTTGGACTCTTTTACTAAGACCAACTCTGTATGACCTTGGACAAATCATTTCACTTCTCTGGGAATTAGTTTCCTAAATTGTAAAATTGGAGCATGACCCTTTGATCACATGATGTCTAAGATCTCTGTTCCCAGTCCTGTAGTACTCTAAGACTACAACTGGAGGCAGGTCAAAGATCTTCAGTTGAATTCATCCTCTGACTGAAAAAAGAGAAAAGATATTAAGATTCTCTCTCATTATATACTGGATAACCTTTACTATTAGACTGCCTCAATTTAACTGATAAGCCTATTTTTCTTTATAATCTCATTAGAACATGTAAAATACTTGGCTATCCTCCCAGGAACATTCCTATATTTGTAAGCCTTTACGTGAATTTAACTTATGTTCAATTTTCTAAGTTAGCACAATTATTAAAGTTCTCTTCAGATGCCTACTTAAAACATGGATTTTTTTCCACACTCTCATGATAATATTCTGGATTAATTATCTACTGAAACAGGATTAACATCACACAATTTAATTTTTTTGTATATATCTAATATTAAAATTTTAATTTAGGAGCCGAGTCCTTTTTTATTTGGGAACGCTGAAAGGGTGGTTTGTAATTCCTTTTCTATGAAAGTCACCAAAATATGAGATAAAACAACTTTAGGTGTTTGTCCAATAACATTTTGTGAATAATTTGCCATTTAAAAGATAAGATGCTGGCATGAATCATATTTAAAGTATAGTAGTATTTGAGTTCAGATATAATAAGGAAAATGCATTTTCGATTTTTTTTCTTGTTTAAAAGAAAAAAAATATTTAAATCTATTTTTTATACTAGATTCTAATGTCCTTGGAGACAAGAATTTTAGTGAACTGTGTATCTCATGTAGAATTTAGCATACTTTCTGGTACATAACAGGTACTCTATTATTTGCTGAATAAAAGAAAAAACAATAAAACCATTGAATCACGACATTTGTCACCCTATGTTTGGACCAGTGGTACAGTTTACCAGGAAAATATGTTTAAAGTCCAGCTTAGTTAACTACCTTATGCAGAGTAGAGGATTAGGCAATGGTCATGCATTTCCTATGTTTTAGGCTCTGTATTTTAGTTTTTATTTTCCTGGCTTTGCCATTAATCACCCATTATTTAATACTCATCCCATAAAGGAAAATGGGCAAAAACTGTAATGTGACTTTCAAAAATTAATTTAAATGATATATAATTTAAGGCAAAAAAAGTAAATTCCAAAGAATAAGATCATAAAAACGATTTTATTATCTAATAGAACTTTCCTGGAATCCAAGAGTTCTTAAGATATTTGGAGGGGTTTTACTGACAGTCTGGTGAAGCCTATAGATACCTCAGGTTAATGTTTGTAAGTGCATTAAAATGAAGTGCATAGGATTACAAAGGAAATTATAATTAAATTGATTAATTAAATTATAATTAAATTGCATAGTTAGAAATATATATGTATATGTATGCATATATGTATGTAAGAATATTCTGAGAAATAACGGACAACTGGAAGCAACTCATATATTGATGGTTCTGATTGTAGTATGCTTGGATGGACTGCACGAAGCTGTGTGATATAGGCATGAACCCAACCGTTTTCTGGACTGTGATTACCAATAGGGCCACAGTTACCTTTATGTATATGTGTGTGTATGTGTGCATGCATATACATAAACACATACATACATGTGTGTATGTATGTGTTTATGTAAATATATATATGTATATATGTAGAGTGACAGAGACACAAAGAGGGAGGGAGGGAGAGAGAGAGAGGGAGACAGAGGACAGAGAGAGAGAGAGAGAGACAGAGAGAGAGAGAGAGAGAGAGAGAGAGAGAGAGAGAGAGAGCGTTCACCAATGCTGCCTTGATGATCTTCATGGAAAAAAAAAAAAAGGCTGCTTTGCTATGCTTTAATTTTCTACCTCATAAAGGCCCAGGAGTAACTGACTCATTCCTGGAAATTAATCATGGGATGAGGAAAGGAAAACATGGAGACTGAGCAGCTAAAATGATTTGTATAGCAACTATCATTAGATATGCTTTAGAAAAGACTGACATCCCCACAGGGCTAAGGAAATGCTGGTAAACATAATGTGAGGCCTTAGTTTCCCCTCTGCCAATCCCTTGGCTCCAGTTGCCTCTTCTCTAATTGGGAACTCAGGGAGTGAACACCTGTTATGACTTGAGTCATAGACGCTCTCACAAAAAAGACTCATTCACACTAGGCAAACCAGACCTGAAATGACTGAATCTATTTTCCATTTAATTCTATTAAAATCATAATAGGAACGTGGTATTTATTTAAGCAATATATCTGGATGTGAAACCCTGGCACCCACATACGAATATCTTTGAATGGGAGAAGTTGAAAAAGCAGTAAAGGATTATGGAAACTCCTAGGTATAATGTGAGTGTGTGACTATAATGTGAGCCAATGAGGAATTCATCTCCCAAACCATAAATCATCAAGCAGAAGGTTAGGTAACCTGAGGATATCTATTGAGAATTGAATGGCTTAGTGGAACAATTCCTGGATTTAGAGTCAAGATAGCCAGATTAAAATTCTAGCTTTTATTTTCATTAGCTGTATGATCTTGGTAAATTTGCTTCTGTTTTTTGAGCTTCGGTGTCCTTATCTGTAAAATGGGAGTATTAATATTAATACTGATCTACTCCATAGGATAGTGCAAAGTGATTAATGATTTTAAAATCCAAATACTACATTTCTGGAATGAATTGTCATTACTGTCTATTTCATCTCATTTTCTTTGATGGTATTCAGATAAAAAAAAATGATCCTGGAACAAGTCATTTTTCTGTATATAATCTTTTTGATTAATGTTCTAGGGATGATTATACCTGTTTATCTGGAGAAAAAATATATTTTGTAGTTGTACTATAGTTGTAATAATAGTGCTAGTACAGATAAATCACTATTAGTGTGAACTGAAGTGGTAATATGTATTTAAATTTTCACTGTGGTAATAATTATGTACAATATAATAATTGGCTTGACCCTAATGCAAATATGCCGCACAAAATCGAATAATGTGACTAAGTCAGGAGACTCACTATTTACAGTATTCTGAACCTGGTGATAAGTATGTTTCTTCCATAGACTCACTAAACACAACCTTAATACAATTTTGGTAGCAAGATAGGATAATGGGGCTGATATATACCTTATCTTCTTTTTTAATGATTTTCATTTCTCCTGCCAGATCTTTATATTCTGAAATCTTTTTTCTTCCTTACATACTTTTACAGTTATTAGTATTTTGTATGAACAAAATATATGAAATTGTTGTTAAGGCTTTATGCATCAGTTTTACATCTGTGAAATTATAGGGAACAATTTACAGTAGAATGTATCAATTGGATTCTCACGTATATTTGAGGGGTCGTTTATATTGCGTTCACTTATTGGTTTTCAGTCCAAGAAAGATAGCAAGCTTCTGACATATAAATACCCTCAAGTTGTTTCTTGCTAAATATTCAATAGATGTTACATTTTCATAAACTGCAGTGATATGTTGTATAATTTCTACCTTTTGCATAATCAATATTGATTATTAAGTCTAGGCTTCAAATAAGTAATTCTTCTGCAATTATCATTTGGTTATCATCTGGTCCTGAAAAGCCATCACCACCACCACCATCACCACCACAAACATCCACTACCATCACCACCACCACCATCTTTATAGCTATTTTCTCATTCTCCTCATCATTTTAATGGAATTAGATAGAAATGGTCTGAAGACAAGTAATTTTCTGTTGTTCTTTTTTTTTCCGTTGTTTTATGTTTTCATTTTTTTGCAATCTACTGTTACAGTGGATCAACTGACTTTTTTTCCCCAATGGTAGAATACTAAAATGTAAGCCCATCCTCAATAGCATCTTTAGAAAATACCTGTAGTACACAGGACTACAGGGATGACAGACACATCATCCTGTTTCCACAAGATTTTAATTTCTTCCTCTAAGTCTCTGTATTTTTAAAGCTCTTAATTCCATATAATTTGAAGATTATGAGTATTTTTATGATAACATATTAATATATATTAAACCACAAATGTAAAAATATTCTTAAATCTTGAATGGTGCAGTGTCTGAGTAGTTGTTAGCAAGTTTTGCCTAAAATCATGGTATATTTCCAGTACATTTTAGTTCAGTAGGTCTTAGCCTGGGAGATTTCAAGGGATCTGTATACTTGGAAGGTAAAATTAAATTTTTTATTTTTACTGTGTTCTAACTGAAATTTAGCATTTCTTTCCATTATAAATGTAGACAGAAAATCACAGTAGTTTTAGCAGCCCTGGCAACTTTATTATCTAGAAAAATCATAGATATTTCCATATCACATTACACTTGTTGCAAATTTCTAGATATCATTTATATCACCTCTTTAAAATTATGATATTTATTATACCAGCTGTTTGATCACACATGATCTCAGCCTTCCTATCTGAAGAGTATATTTCAATATAATTAGCTTCTTTTGCAATCTAATGTTTTTCAAAGCTTTTTTTGCTTTTCACAAAAACATTTTTAGAAGGGACCCATAGGATTCATCAGACTGCCATGATACCTAAAACAAAGTTAATAAGTCCTGATTTAATTGATGGATTCTTATTCTGATGCTAACTATTTAGAAAGAGGATGTCACAGGAAGATTATGTACAATTGAATTACAGTGTTAGAAAAACATGACCAATCAATATTAATTTAATTCTTACTATACCAAAGTATTGTACTAGTCACTTAGGTTAATCCAAAGAACTATGATGCTACCTTTTGGATGTGTGTAAACTATACTTATGAAAATAGAGCCAACCTGCTATCATGGATACAGTGCTAGACTTGGAGTCAGGAAATTCTGAGTTCAAGTCCTGCCTCTGATCTATAGTAGCTGTGTGACCCTACGCAAGTCAATTAACCTCTTTATGCCTTAGTTTCCCCATCTTAAAATGAGGATACTGTATTTGGTGGCTTCTAAAATTCCTTCCACTTCTAAATCTCTGATTCTGTGAACCTATGAAAAATAGGGAATGAATGACAAGTGCCAAGGTAGTAGCAAGGACACTTTGAGATCAGAGGAAGAAGAGATCACTTCTGGTGGAGGTGGTCAAGAAAAAAATCTCTAGAAAGGACTTGGAGTTGGGTTTTGGAAGATGGCAGAATTTGGATAATGAATGCTATGTAGTGAAAAGAACATTAGACAAGCGTCAGAAGATTTGATTCTAGTTTTGACTCTTCCACTTAATAGTTTTGTGATCTAGGAAAATTGTTTAACCTCTCTGAGCCTCAGTTTTCTCATTTCATCTAGAAAATGGAGGGATTCAAATTAAAGGTTTTCCAGTTCCCTTCCATCCCTAAATCTATGATCCTATCAATTTCTTTGAATATAATTTTCCTTATCCACAAAACAGCTCATTTATACTATCCATCTCTTACCCTATATAAGCAGAGAATAATAGTAATTGGCATCCCTCAAAGAGCTGTTGTAAAGATAAAGAAAGCAAGGATGTCTAGACATGCTGCAATTACAAAACACCATGTAAATATAAGCAATTATTAGAGGAATACTCTAATAATAGAAATTAGGGAACACTGACTTGGAAAAAATAATATGAAGAAATTAATTATGATAAGAAATCTCAAATAGGGTTCATGGGATAGTGAAATATTTTGGCTTGAAGGGAATAATCATGTAAAGGAGTAATGAGATTGCAACATCTGCAGAATTTTAATTCAACAGAATTCAGCTGGACCACAATTTATTAAGATCTCATTACATTATTGCTCACACTAGACTAAATGAATGGTACCTAGCAAATGAAGAGATACTGCTTTTTGTAAGGTTAGAAATACACAAGGCACGATTTCAAACTCCAGGTAGCCACATTAAAGACTGCTTATAAAAACTTTAGAAACTGAGCACAATGACAGGATAGTGACATTGATAGTTAAGTGAAAATATTCTTGAATACCATGGATGATATTAGTAATACTCAGTCCTTAGAAACTTCTCTTCATAGCATGAGGCTACTCTAATTTCTTTCCTGGCAGATTAATGGACTATCTATGGAATTTCCAACATGCTTTATATGCCACTTGGGCATAGAGATTCTCCTTGCTCCCCTTTCAGCTCTTTCAATAAACTATGTTAAGCACTGATTAGTGGTACTATATCTTTGCAGAGTAGGAAGGCTAACCCTCCTTATTATTGAATAGAAAATGAAAGGCCAATAGCTATGATTTCAGAAACTGGCTAAAGAAGAAATTCTAGTAAGAGGGTGAGAGGTTAGTCTTTGCCTTTTTTAATTGGTAATTCAGTAGGACAGATAGATGGAGAAAGACTAGGACACATTTAACGTAGTCCTTCCCCTGAATAAAGACATGGCAGAGTAATTGTGGCACCTTTCTTGCTTTACTTGTATATTTAGTTGGACTCATTATTAAGAGGCAAGATGGATATTAATATACTTTTTTTTAACAAAAAATATAAGACTCAGAAGGATGAGAAAATAAAAGCTACATCTATAAGAGGCTGAAAAACCTACTACACAGTACAGCTAAGCCATTAATTCAGTATTCACACCAATCTAGCCTGATGCATTTACTAAAATTTTGGCTGTGGAGCATGCATATTGATTGATTGGTTGATCCACCCTGAATAAAAACTAATTTCATCTACAGTGTCACAATATATCCATATGGACATAGCCAAGATTTCAGATGCTTACATTTGGTATGTCTAATATAATAGCTATCTATCATCACTATTTTGTTCCAAATTTATCTAGACAGGCAGTTGGTTAACAGAAACTATGGGATGCACTCTAGAGATACAAAGATAAAATGAAATACATCATTACTTAAGGAGTTTATATTCTAAGGCAGGGGACAAAATGTATACATACGTGTGTGTATGTATATACACACATATAGTGGTTATCAGATGGAGAATATTAGCAGTTAGAGGGTTGAGGAAAGGCTTTATGTAGAAGTTTGCCCTTGAACTGAGTCTTCATGGAAAACAGGGATTTCAAGAGATGGCTATGAGTAAGGAGTGAATTACAAGTATTGGGGATGACCAGTGCAAATGCAAAGAGATGGGAGATGGAGGGCTGTTATGAGGACCAGTCACTGAACAGTGGATGGATAAGAAAATAATGCATAAAAGTAATGAAAAAAAATAAGAAAGGGTCAGGTGGTAAAGAATTTTAAATGCAAAACTGATGAGTTTATAGTCGATCTTTGAGACAATAGAGAGCCACTTAATTTTGTTGCAGAGTAGGGTGACAATTGACTTGCTCTTTGGCAAAATTACTTTTTTGGCTTTTCCCCAGATGAACTGGGTGGTAAAGGCTTCAGTCAGGGAAATGAAATAGAAGTCTATTGCAGTAGTCAAGGTGAGAGGTGAAGTCAGATTGAACTAGGGTTGTAGATCTGTGAGTAGATAGGAGGGAGCATATACAAGAAATATTGTAGAAATAGAACTTATTGTATGTATGGCATTAATGGGATTGAGAAGAATTGAGGATAATGTGGGTGTTGTGTACCTGGTGACTTGGGAGAACGTTGAAAACAATGAATGATAAAATTAAAAAGAATGGTGTGTTTGAAGGCGAAAATAATAGGTTCTGTTTTAAATGTATTTAGTTGCAAATATTGAGAAATGTATTTTTAGTTTGAAATATCATTGAGAAATCCCCGACAAGCTGTTGCTAATGAGCAAATGGAGCTCAAGTAAGAGAATAGGATTAAATATAGAGATCTGGGCATCATCTTTCTAGACATGGTAAACTAACCCATGTGTAAAGAAAAGATGGATAAGGAAAGAGCTTTGGGATTTCCCTTCACAGTTATGGGGGCTTGCGAAAAGGAGAGGAAGAAGAACCAAGACACAATAGCTTCATGAAAACCCAAAGAGGACAGATTTTCTAGAAGACAGTGGTTGACAGTGTCAAAATTTGCTGAAAAGTCAAGGAGGATGATAGTGGAGAAATGGCCAATAGTATTGGAAATTGCGAGATCACTGATGACTTTGTAGAGGGGAGTTTCAATTTAATTTTGTTTCTGACCTTAATAATCTCAGAAGACAGATTTGAGAGAATTAAGAAGAAAAGGAAGTGGAGTCTCTGAAAGTACATATCTGTTTCTTGCATTTGGTTGAATAAGGGGGGAGAGGTGAGATAGGAAAGATAGATGGTGAGATCTAATGAGGTTTTTTTGATGAGGAAAATGGGTATCTTTTTAGTTAATAGAAAATTAAACAGTAAATAGAAAGATGTTGGAGACAACAGAGAAAGGGGAGATAATAGTGAGGGGTAATTAGATAGGCTTCACCAGAGACTACAGGAAATGAGGAAATTGTAGAAAACCAAGTTAAGGGACTGAAAGATAAGGAATTGTCAAGTGTAGAGGAGCGAGGGAAGAAAGAGTTCTCAGTAAATAGTCTCTCTCTAAATACATATATATGTATGTATACATATATATGTGTGTATACATATACATACATACACACATATACATATACATACATATATATGTATATATGGAAAGGCCTCAGTTGAGAGACTGGGGAGAGGCCATAGTGTTGGCAACTTGAGTAGAAAACAGAAAGTTCGAATAAGCCACAAGAGGAGCAGAGTGGAGAATTAGGAGGCCTGACAATGAGGTAACGATCCAGTTGAAATTGTATAACATAAATTTGCAGTGGAGCAAAATATTTAGATATTAAAATGATCAATTTTTCTATATTTTTATTTCTAGTTCTTCTGTTCCTTTAAATTCCATATGTGAGATAGGGAGGAAGTAAACAAGCAGTTATTTAGTACCAACTATGTGTCAGGCATTCTGCTAAGTGTTTACAAACATTATCTCATTTGATCCTCACAACAGTCCTTTGAGGTTGGTGCTGTTATCTCCATTTTACAACTGAGGAAGCTGAAGCAGACAGAAGGTTAGTGACTTGCCCAGTGTCACACAGCTAGTAAATGTCTGATGTCAGGTTCAAATTGAGATCTTAATAACTCCAGGCTCAATGCTCTATCCATTTCACCACCTAGCTACAGTTTCATTAGAGAATACTCAAATTATATATATATACATACACACACATTATATATATAATATATATGTATATATATTATATATATAAAACCACAATAGCAATAATTTTTATGGGTGTGGAGGGAGCAGAATTACTCTTGAGATACAGGAAATGATCTTGGATTTCATCAGTGTGATGAACTCTCTTGACACATGCATGAATTATAACCATCTGTGAGTTAGTAGGTAAATCCTAAGGGATTGCCTGAGTCTCAGAGAAATTCAGTGGCTTGCTTAAGGTTGGAAATTTGACTTGAATCCAGAGCTCACAGAATATAAAATCTCCCCCCATCCATTCACTACTCCACACTTCCTCTCTATTATTGTGATTTAGGCACATAAATCTTCTCATTTTATAGGCAAGATTTTAGATAAGCAAATGACAACCTCTTGCATCATCACTTCCTTTAACTACCTGGGGAATAGATAGATGCTAATCTATTTAAAATGTATATATAGAGAGAGCTAACAGGAAACTCTTCTGCATATATCTTTAAAAAAATATCCTGAAAGATTGATCTCAAATTTCCCATCAGAATAGAAGAGCAACATCATGAAATACTGATGAAATTCTCAAAAACTCTATAAGATGGAAAAGAAAATCTTACAATTAACAGAACAGATGGCAAAGGGAGTAACTGCATGGTATCATTTCTAAAGTGTGTTAGACCCATATGTGGAGGAGAAAAATACTGTGGGGGTTGACTCTACATGGGGAAAGAAAAAGTAGATTGGATCGCTTGATTCTCTTCATTGAATTAAAAGTAATAAGCATAAAATTATATGGATTTTACAAATCAATTCAGATAATAGTGTTCAAAAGTACCTAACCTTCTTTTCTGGAAAATGGAGAGAAATACGTTAATCTTTTCAATATGAAAAGACAATGGAAATTAGCCTTTGTGACACATTCTTTACTTTGAAACTCTCACATTCTGACTTTTAATTTAACATGCCACATACATTTAATTTAATATTCCACATATATCCACTTAGAACTTAAATGTATAATGATACACACTGAAATGATATAAAGATGCAGGAGTTTTCTTTTGCTTTTTTTTCTATGACACTGATGACATTTATCATTATATGGGTTTGTTTGTTTTTTTAATAACATTCCCTGAGGAGTTTGATTAAAGAAAGCTAAATCCAACATTAGGTCAAAAACATGTTTTAAAACCTCCATAGAAAGAGTGATTCATACCTTTCCCAATTTCAATGTCGTCAGATTTTTAGATTCTACTTTATCTTTTCGTTGCTGTTTATTTTTAATTCTAATGTAAAAACATGTTATTTATTTCACTCCTTGATAAGATCAAAATCAGAATTAAAGTTTGCTTTCAATCTGTGCTGGAATGGACGTGTACTTTCTATAATTTTAAACATATGCACACATATGTATCATATGCATTTGTGTATTATAATATATATGTATGAATATCCATCATTTCTCTATATCTATTTATCTGTGACATAATTCCAAGGAACTATGATTTTGTCAATATTAATCTTCCCTTAAACAATGCAGAGTTCAGACAATGCCTTGATAGAAGAATTTCAAGAGTCATTTTTTACCCAGAAGTTCATAACTCTTAAGGAAACCTGGTTATGAACCTCTATAAACTTAGCTAGGCTGGCCTCTAGACAAAAGAAAGAGATATATGTCCATAATGACACTTGTATTCCAGGACTTTGCAGTGTAGTAGCTCCTACTAGGGCTTAAGTTCTTTTGGTATAGTCTTTGAAATCATTTTAAAATGCTATGACATGAGGCAGTGGACTTAGAAATTTCTTTTTTCCCCCTCATCTCCTTTCAAAAATGACTTTGCAATTCTCTTTTGAGATAGTTTTCAAGGATAGTACTCTTTGTCACATGTTTATATGTAGACAGCTTGAAAGCCTCTCCAGGCATATATGTATATGTGTGTGTGTATATATATATATATATATATTTGTATATATGAATTGGAGAAAGGCCTCCAGTATCCTGGATGGGGCTCCTTTGACAAATTTATATAAGACTGTGAATGTGAGGGACACAGAATAGACAAACATGTCATTATCAGTGAGATCATATGTCTTCTTTTATCTGCTTTTTAATACTAATTTTGATATTATTAACGAAAAATAGCCTTTTCCTTCTCATTTAGCAGGAAGGATGGGATCTTAGATTTCACTGGCATTGAGAATGCTCAGATTAGGAAAACACCCTCTGCTAATACATGCCTGTACCTTCTTTTCAGATTACAGTCTTAGAATTTTCAGGGTCAGTGAGAGGTGAGTTAAGTGACTTGCCCAAGGTCACACAACCTGTGTGTGACTGAGATTGAACTTTAACCAAGCCCTTTCTTGAATCAAGCCTTGGGAGACCAGTCTTTTGTCTGTTATGACATGCTTCCTTGATTAGAACTTAAAGTTAAAGAAAGAAAAAAAGCTTTGGACGATAATTATTTGAGGCTATTGTCTGCATCTTCAATATTTCTAACAGTTTAAAATAATTTTTCTCCAAGTAGTTCAATTAAATGACTCAGTAACGGAAAGTTTGCTCCCCAGAGTGACTAAGCATTACTAATACTTTCTGACATAGTTTTCTATTTCTCATTTCTGCTTAGGAGGAGAAAGTCTCTTTACGTTTGCTGGGCTGTTGGAAGAAATAACACAGATATTACTTATGGAGACACATAAAAGGGATTTTTAGTCAAAGGTAGTCATTACCAGCAATGATCATGACACCATCATTTTTCTGTAAGAGACATTTTAAGACTTGGTAGAATTCCATTTTCTTGTTTTCCCCAACATAGTTTTCTTAACTGCTCACATAATGCAGTCATATCTTTCTTAAGTAGTCAGCAGTTGCAATACCAGTAAATTAAACAGTATCTGAAAGATAAAGTAGCAGAATAATAACTGTTGCATATAACCAAGTGAACATAAGATTTTCTGGAGAGAAATACTTGATATTATTTGGAGCTACTGATTTTAAAAATGAACCAGCATGCAATGGGATTTTACATGTAGAGCCAAATTAGGAACACTATAAATATGCCACAATATTTAGAAATATGGGCATACTAAACATAAACAGCTAAACACATGTTGAATTCAATTACATGTGATTGAATTCTTATAAAATGACTAGTAACTAGTGTCAGGAGGAGTTCAAAAAGTTCTTGTGCTCTGGCTTTAATGACCTGATGCAAAATAATACTCTCCGTAGCAGATGTTCTTGGTATTGAATTAGGTCAGGGTGAGAGGAAATTTTAAAATGAGAGTAAACATCACCAGAAATGAATAATTAAGCCTATTTCCACCTTGTTTTAAATTAGATTATTTATATAATTCATATTAGAAGCCTCTGGTTTGAACATCCATCTATCTACCTATCTACCTATCTACTTTTGCCTATGGGTATTTTGCTGTTATTTACTTTTCTGCTTTATGAGTAATAAATAATAATGATTTTATAGAAATTGTAAATTAATCAAAAGATTCATATAAACATCACTTAATGAGGGCATATGATGCATACATATATGTATATATTCTATACACACATTTGTAGAAGATTTGCATAGTTTTCCTGTATATGTGGTATTCTATCTTTTTTATTGTGTTCCCCTAACAGTAAGACATATTTGTGATGCTTCCTAATATATGCATATTTACTTAGTGGTTGATTAAATATACATATATATTATTTGTAAATTATTATTATCTTAATTCCTCTCCAGGCTGCACTTTTGACTAAAGGCATTCTCAACAATTCTCTCATGCCACGGACCTTCATTTCATTGTAGTTTCTCTACAATGCACCAGAAACTTCTTCATCTGGAAGCTGACTTCAATCCTGGACTTCACACATTTGAAATACTCTGTACTTTTTTGGCTTATTCCTCTGATTAGCTGATTTTTCCCAGAACTTCCATTTTAAGGAAGAGGTCTAGGACAAATAAGTCTTTATTCCTTTCCAGACTACACTCCTGACTTTCTCAGACATTCTCAACAACGCTATCATGTATCATGTCAAGAACCATTTTCAGGTGCTCCTCCCAACATTTTTCAGATTCTTTTCATTTGTTGTCATCCCTGCTTAGAATGTAAGATTCTTGAGGGCAAAGACTATCTTTCTACTTATTTGTGTATTGTAACACTTAGCACAATGTTTGATTAATTCTTTTTTAAAAAACTTGACTTGATAAGTCTTATTTTACTAATAATTACGTATATAATAAAACAATCTATAAATTTAAAAAGAATGAGCTAAAGAGCAAATGATATTCAAGCCTAGAGTCAACAGGGCAATTAATTGAGTAGGGAAGGAAGATGGTCTGCTCTATATTTTAAGTCATTGTGTGGGTGGTGAATTCAAATTGAGAGAGTATAGGCACAAGGTTACTATAACAGTACTTGTGAGGAGTAATGACCCCGTGGCATTGGGTAGTGGCTAAGTGAGGAGAGAAAATGGGACATATGCATGACATGTTACGAGTGTAGACATGACAAAATTTGGTAATAGAGTGGATATGTGGGGTAAGAGCAAACAAAGAATCAAATATAATACCAAAATTGAGAATATGCATATAGAGATTCATAGGATAGGTAGTTTTTTTGGTGGAGAAGCTAATAAGTTCTGTCTTGAATATCAGCTAAAGAACAATAGCTATTATCGTGTTATTTATGCATTGTACAGCCCAGTCAGTCTTCTGGATCCCAAGTCCTAGTCAGAACATTTGGAACTCCCAACATCATACTCCTTTGCCTCAGTCCTATGATGGCTCCAACATGATGGAGATCCTATCTTGTGCCAATTGGTAGATTACTCAGACCTTCTCGGTTCTAAATACTAATAGGTGAAAGTTGAATGAGAACAACACATGAAGCAGACTATATAAAAAAAGGAAAAAGAAAAAAATGATAATGAAGGAAAAAACCCTAGTTGCTCTACCAAAGTCAAAAAAGTTATGGTCCAGGGACATCAACTGGTTAGAAGGTTTCTGTGGAACCAGAGATCAATTGAAGATAGCACCAAGATATAAGGAAGACTATTGAAAGGAAAGGATTTGGAAGGAGAGGTCACCTCTGCTCCAAACCAGCTGAAAAATTATATCTGAAAACAGACATCACTGACATTAAGGAAGCACTGAATGAGAGAGCTTCAGCTTCTTAGTATGTTATTGGTGACTGTGGGCAGATACTATCTCTGTAAAGAAATCAATCCATTTAGGGAAGATGGGGACCCAACAAACAAACTTGGGTTTTAAGAAATCCATTCCACCAGTCAATGAGTTCTGCTGCCTGAGGATGAGAGGCCACATGAAAACACAAGGTAATATTATGAAATCTGGCCCTTTTGTATACGTTTATGACCATGAAGTGGGAACTTTGATCATAGGACATGGAGATGGGATAGCCATAAAGGCAGAGTATATAGTTTGTAAGAGCAGCTACAGTGCTGGCAACTGTGATGGACCAAACAGGCATGACAATGTAATGATTTTTAAAAGTGGCAGTGGCAGTAAGAGCAAAACACAAATTAATATTTGGTAAAGAGCCCATGTAGTTCACTTACTAGTCTTGGATCACATATGTTTCATGGGATATATAACCCGGTAGCAGATTAGGGACTGAGAACACTTGACAGTCAAGGGCAGCAGATAATATTTCCTCATGGAATAAAGTGATAGGATGATACCATGTTTATATAAGCATGGCCTTATTGTCTTGGGACCAGATTGAAGATGTGCCTAATGAGGCATAATAGTGGCACAGGTGAATCTGTCCATGGAATTATTCCATTCATCGGAAAGAGCATCAAGGCATCGGTGAACATTAACATGATCCACCCAAATACCTAATTACTTCCTTTCTTCCACATAGTACAGTTTCACTAGCCTTTGGGGTGATTAAAGGGATTTCTTATGTCCTCCACACCTCAGGTACCCCCCAGAAACTGGATTGTGCTTGGAAGGTAGGACCACTGGTGAACACCAAGCTCATAGGATACATTTGTATCCAGGAAATGGATATTGGGAGATCTGAAGGGTCAAAATCATCTAAAAGACATGCCCGGAGGAATACAGCTGATCGTAACAGACAGGGGCCACTCAGAAAAATCAATGACATCTTCGAGATGCTAATGGGCTTAGACTTTGCACATTCATAAATATAACATTTTAAAACCAATATTGGAGGATTTTTGGATTATCTATTTCCTTTTAGAATCATGTAGCCCACCCAAAATGAAAATCTCATGGAATAATAAAAGAAAATATGCATGCCTAGTTTAAGTAATCAGTGGCCACTAATGTCCAATAACAAGTTGCTGCCACTCAGAGATTATATACCTGAGAGTGGTCTCAAGAAATTTACGGTTACCAAAATAATAACAGTTCTCATGTATATAGCACATGTTTAAAAAAATAAGGTTTATAAATGTTTACAAAGTACTTTAAATATATTAGGTTATTTGTTCTCACAACAACCCTGTGAAATAGGTGTTATCATTATTCTTACTTTTACGGATCAGGAAACTGAATGTGATAGAGGTTAAGTGACTTGTCCAAGGTAATATAGATATTAAATTTCTGAGGCAGAATTTGAACTTAGGTCTTTCTGACTCCAAGTCAAGTACTCCATCTATTACACCACCCAATTATCCAAGGATCATTAGCTTGAAATTGCTACAGGTGTCTGTCACAGCTTCCTCTTTTTCTTAAAAGATTGAGCCAGTAACTTCCAAAGTCAAGGGGCCCTGCAGATTATAGTAGCATTAAAGAAGGTTTTATTTTATTACCTCATTCCCTATTGTGATTCCTTCTATTTGTTTTTCTTCTGTTATTACTATTGCTAGGATGTCGAATACAATCTTGAGTAAACTTGTTTCATACCTGATCTTACTGGGAAGGCTTCTAAGTAATCCTTACTATAAATAATATTTGCTCATAGTTTTAGATAAATGCTTTATATCACTTTAAGGAAAAAACGATACATATTAATACTTCCAATGTTTTTAATAAAAATGAGTGTTGTACTTTCTCAAAAGCTTTTTCTGCATCTATTGATATAATCCTACAGTTTTTAAACTTTTATTATTGATGTAATCAATTATGTTAACAGTTTTCCTTATGTAAATCATCCCTACATTCCGGGTATAAATCTCACTTGGCTATAATGTATAATATTGTTGTAATCTTTTAGCTATTATTTTATTAGGACTTTTTGCATCCGTATCCATTAACAAATTTGGTCTAAAATTTTCTTTCTCTGTTTGTACTCTTCCTGCTTTAGGTATCAGTATCACATTTGTTTCACAAAATGAATTTGGTAGGGTCCCTTTTCCCCTATTATTCCAAATAATTTATTTAATATTGTCATTAGTCGATCTTTACATTTTTGATATAACTCTCTTGTAAATCTGGTACTTTATGTCCTAGGAAGGTCATTTGTGGCCAATTAAATTTCTTTTCCTAAAATAGGACTATTGAAATAGCCTATTTCCTCCTCTGCTAATCTAGGGGTGTGCGTGTGTGTGTGTGTGTGTGTGTGT